>OX451216.1:122807070-123328354 GCA_949628195.1 Phasia obesa
TTTATTATTATTATTATTAGTTTATTTTATCTGAAAAAAATAAATTCTTAGATTAAATTATTTAAGAGCACTAGCTACATTGGCCATCAGCTCTGATTGTGAATATAAATAAATGAATGAAATAGGTAAATGAAATAGGTAAAAAAAAAATATGTACATACATATTTACAAATTATTTCTATGTGTGTTATCTGCAATATTTACAAATGTGATATTAAATTTTTAGTTTGATAAGTTTTATGTATTTGAAGATTTTTCTTATGTTTTCCGGTGATGGATCCTTAAGGAGGAGCAGGGCTGAGATATTGCCAAAAATTGTTCGCCTTTGTTTGGAAAGTTTTCGGCACTCCGCTAGGATGTGTTTAATGGTTAGGTTGTTGTTACAGTGGAGACACGTTGGTGCTTGGGATGGTTTTTTAAGAAGCCATTCATGGGAGAAGGCGGCATGACCCAATCGAAGTCGTGAGAACGTTCTTATTTCCTCCTTCCCAACTTCTGTGGGGTAGGTTGGATGATGGTGTTGTGGATTTATTGCAGCATAATGGTAGTGTGAGGGGGTTTTTTCATCTAATTTTTTCCTGACTTGATTTCGGATGTGAAGACGTGTATCATTCTTTTCTAATGTACCATTTGTGATGACTGGAGCATAGGACGCGTACTTGGCTGCAATGTCAGCTTTTTCGTTCCCTGCAATACCGATGTGACTCGGGACCCAAAATAATTTAATAATGTCTTGATTTTCAATAATGGCATCTCGGATTCTTACAATTGTATCCCAGCTGGTGTTGAAAGGGTTTAAAACAGATTTTATAACTGACAGACTATCGGTGAAAATCACAGTTTTCTTTTTGTCTCTTAAAGCGAAGCATATAGCTTCGTAGATAGCGCACGATTCCGCTGTGAAGACTGATGAATGGCTGGAGAGGTTGCCCAAGGTGATATTGTTTCCCTCTTCATCTACTATGGCATAGGCTGGTATGTTGCTCTGGGATTTGGTACCGTCCGTGTAGACGAATCGCCAATTGTTGTTTTTTAAATAGTTTGTCTGCTCTAACAGCAAGTTGAGAAATACACTATGAGGGGTGTGGTTTTTGGTGTGTTTAGCTAGTGATAAGTTGAAGGAGGTATTTTTCAGTTTCCATGGTGGTTCTTTTACGTGTGTTTTGGTGGTGGTGAGTGGAATAGAAAACTCTGTGCATAGAGACAGAGATAGAGCTATTGCAGATTTGATGCGTTTGGGCCTTTTTTCAGCAATGGTGGAGGAGATGTCTTTATCTAAGATCGAGTTTGTGCTATAGAGAAGCTTAGGCAAGATTCTGGATTTTACTACGTGTATCCTATCGGTTATTGAGGGAAGATTGGCTTCGCACAAAATGTTCTCGATCGGTGTTGTTCTGAATGCATAAACGCAGGCTCTTGCAGCTCGATGGTAAGCAGGTTTTATGATATTGATGTTGGTTTCGCAACTGTTTCCGTATAAAAAGAGGCCGTAGTCAATTTTTGTTAGTATTAAAACTTTAGTAAGGTAGGTTAGTGTGTTTATGTGGACGAAGCTTTTTGCTGACAGGTATTGTATTATATTTGAACGGGATATTATTAGGTTTTTAAGTTGTAAAAGCTGATCTTTCCAGTGGTAGTTTTTAGAGAATACTATTCCCAGTATCCGTAATTTTTCTACGTTTTGTAAAGATATTCCGCCAATTTGCAAAACCTTAGTATCAGAGTCACAATTATGTTTCCTGCAAACATGAAATTTCTTTGTTTTCTGTATGGAAATTTTGGCGCCAGAGTATTCAGTCCAGTTTTTGATGTCTTGAAGAATTTTTTGTAAGATATTTTTGGCTTTTTCATTATCATTTTTACTACATAGGACGTATAGATCATCCGCATACAAGCAGTGGTCTATGTAACTATTTTTCTTTATTATCTTGCTAATTTCATTGAATGCGATTTGGAAAAGCACCACTGAGAGCGGCGATCCCTGTGGGATGCCGTTCGACAAGGGGAAGGTTTTTGACATAAAGCCGTTAATTTTAACCTTGAAACGTCTGTTCGTAAGAAACGATTTAACAAAATTGAAAATTCTAGGTCCAATCCGCCATGATTTTAGAGCATTAAGGATCACGTGGAGTCCGATCCTATCAAACGCTCTTTTGAAGTCAATCGATAGAATAGTCACGTGATTCCTGGCTGATAAAGCTTTTGTGATGTGGTAGTCTATATGCAATAGTGCATCATCACATCCCTTGTTTCTCTTAAAAGCTACTTGTTCCTTAGCTATAAGGTTTTTATTTTCTAAAAACCATGAAAGTCGTGTAGCTACAATTCGTTCAATGATCTTGGCTAGACATGGCAGCAGCGAGATAGGATGATAACCATTTACTGAAGATGGGTTAATGGATTTGGCAATGGGGACTACGATAGATAGCTTCCAAGAATGCGGAATAATTCCACTTTGAAATATTGTGTTGTATAAGTTGAGTAAAACTACCTTACTGTTTCGTGATAGAGCTTTAACCATTTGATAAGGGATACGGTCATGTCCAGGTGTAGTTCCCTTGACTTTACTTAAGCAGTAGGTGAGCTCTTGAAAAGTTATTGGTACTTCCAATAACTGTGCTGTTTTATCTACTGTTCTGTTTATGGGCATGTTGATAGAGTGCTTTGATGTGTTAAACGATGGTGAAAAGTTGGAGTCCGATGCAAGTTCAGCCCAAGCTTTACCGAAGTAATTAGCGATTTTTGTTGAGTCGGTTAATGTTTCGGTTGGCGTTTGTATCGCTGTTATAGTTGAAGAATGACCTTTGCGAGTAATTCTGTTTATTTTTGACCATATTGTGGAAATTGGGGTGTTTCTGTTTATGGATTTTGTAAATTTTTCAAAACTTGAATATTTGGCGGTTTTTACTTCTCTGCGAAATTTAGCATTATTCTTTTTGTATAATATTAAGTTTTCTTGGGTGGGGTTGGATTTGAAGTGTTGCCAGCTACTCATTTTATTCTTTCGCAGGGTTGCTAAATAACGATTCCACCAAGGGACTGGTAGACGGTCAGTTTTTATAGATTGCTTCGATTGGGGAATGTGAAAATTGGCTGCAACATGCATAGATTTAGTGATAGCGGCTGCGTCTTTGTTACTGGTTGAGGAAGCTTGGTGTTTTAATATTTCTATCTCTGCTTTTATAGTGTATTTTTCCCAGTCAGCTAGATGTAGTAAAAACTTACTTGTTTTGATTGGAAAATTCCTTTCTTCAGACAATTTAGCAGTTATCTTGATTGGGAAATGGTCGCTGCCGTGTAAATCATCTAGAGTGGTCCATGTCATGAGAGGAAGCATATTAACTGAGCAAAGTGATACATCAATGTTGGTCAAAGTATTATGAGACGAGAAGTGTGTAGGGCTCCCATCATTTAATATGCATAATCCAGTTTGATTAATTATGTTTTCCAGCAAAAGTCCCCTATTGTTGTTGGATGTGGAGCCCCACATGGTGTTCCACCCATTGCAAAAGTCCCCTATTGTTGTTGGATGTGGAGCCCCACATGGTGTTCCACCCATTGAAGTCCCCAACTACTATCAACGGTGTATTGAACGCAGATATTATGTCAATTATTTTTCTGGGAGATATATCTTGATTTGGTGGTATGTAAAACGACAAAATGGTGAATTTTATATTAAGGTTTATTTCAACTGCTATAACTTGATATTCAGAGTTTACGGCTACTAATCTGTGGGGAATGTTTGATTTAACGAGCACTCCAGCTCCCTGCTTTGCAGTAGTATTATGTTGTGAGTTTACAAAATAACTCGTAAAGTGTCTAGGTGGTATGGGAGTGAAATTGTGTGGACAGTGTGTTTCCTGTAACGTTATGAAACTAGGATCCATTTCCTTTAAAATTAATTGAAGGTGGTGGTAATTGTTTTTAAAGCCGTTGATGTTCCATTGTAAAATTACAAAATCCATTATGTATTGCAGATTCATATACGTACACACACAGGTGTGTACCTGCGTAGACGCATGTACCCCTGTGCGTGCACGTAGGCCGCACAGTGGTCAATTTCGCGAGATAGCGGTCAAAACTCTATAACTTTTGACCGGATTGGTATTTTTTTACGCGATTTTTTTTGTTTAATAGGAGGGACTTTAAGCTTCAATTTGCGTGTTCAAACGTAAAAATCGACTGATAGGAACGTAAGTAATGTGGAGTTAAAAATGCATTTTAATTTTTTGTTGAGTTTCCATGTAAAAGTTGAATATTTTGACATTTTAAATAGGTATTTTTTTTATAATTTCTTATTTTCTTCAATCGTATTTTGCAACCAATACTTATTTATTATTCTTAAACTTAATTTGTGTCAGAAAATGCCAACATTTGGCCCCTGACATTTATTTAGTCTCAATATTCACAGGGGCCAAAGGTTGTTTTTTTTTTTGGAAGAAAGCTAACTCTTGTGTGGATTAAACTGAAAAATAATACTGAAATTCCCAACAATATCAATACCATTTGGATATATTATATACAGAACACAACATCGATAAAATTTTAAGTAAACTTTTACTATTGATTTAAAGTGCACATATATTTTATTTAAATGTATTAATAAAAATTTTATAATTAAGTTTTTATGCTCTAGGTCTTTTTATAAAAATATTTCAATTTACTTTTATTTTTATATTCGATATTTCGCTACACCATTGGGTAGCATCATCAGGAAATGGAAAAAGTTTTATAATATTTTTTTTTTTTTAATAATTGTGTATTAATAAAAATTTATACTAAAATTAGAAACAAATTATAATCTTTAAACTAGTATTAATTAAACAATATTAGTAAAAATTTCTTCCAAATAGCTTTGATTTTCATTTTGCAGTAGTTGTTTAGCTTCTTTATCTAACTCCAATGAGGTTGATTTCCATTTTTGTCGAATACTGGACATATATGTGGGGGTAATTATAGTTGATGCTAATCTACCCCAATGTGGTCCAATAAAACAATACCGACAAATACTCAGAAATTCATATTTTATTCATGTTCTTATACTATGTACATTTTTATTATATAATTATTATATGATAGTTTTAGGGAAACCTTTATTAAAACTATTATACTGTTCTTTATGTTTAGTTTTAATGTTGTCGAATAGTTTTATTGAACTAGTACTTAGTTGCTATTTTTATTTAGTTTTAATGAACTTTCTTTAAAATATTCACTTCACGTCTTTACATTTACATCACTTCTTTTAGACTAAATGTTCGTAAGTCAGTAGCTCATTGTCATTCTCTTTTCTTATTGTCGTGTCAGTGTTGTCAACGCTACTCTCTCAACTAACAATGTTATTATTTGTTTCTCAGCCTATTTGACCTTCTTGGGCCTTGAGGTCCAGTTCCTACATATATGGGTCTGATGTGCACAACAAAATATTAATTAGATCTTCATTAGTACAATATCTGGAAATTTTTCTTGTATTGTGCTCGCGAAAGAATCTGTAGTCTTTGTTCCTTTTTTCTTGCGCTTCTTCTGAGAGATCTCCAATTGGAAGCATATTGTGCTGAATTATTTGTTCCCCATGGAACAAAATTTTGTGAACTGTGGTTGGCATATGTCTCCAAGAATATTTTTGGTTATAAAGTGTTGCTGTCTCATTAGCATACTGACCAAATTTTTTTGCATCTATCTTTTTGCTACATGCTATAACTTCTAATATGATTTGGAATCGTCGTATTAAATCATAATCTACTCCAGTTATAGAAGCTGCAGTTTCTGGATCGGAAAAAAATCTCCTTGCTGTGTTTCCATCATTAGAATTTCCTTCTCCTTGCTTTGGCTGGTCAATTATAAGGCCTATCTCACGGTATTTTTCTTGAATATCTTTTTTTTTTTGCTTTCTTTTTTCCAAATTTTCTTTGTTGTTTCTCACTGTTTCGCCTAACGGGCCAAATTCCAAATCGTATCCCAATTTAAGAATATGCTCCATAAAACGAATTCTAGCATGAAGAGGTGACATTCCAAATTCATATGCTTCATTAAAACTATCGTCTTGTGTTGGTGGTTGGCTCAATTGACTTGTTGTTTTTTGGCATATGGTGCAGCTTGACGAAGACTTTGTTTCGGTTAAAGCTTGTGCAACTTTTCCATCGATCATTGTAAGTGACATTTTAAAGTTAACTTCGATGCATTGGTCATTAAATTCAAATATCACTGGTTGAAGTTCTTTAATTTCATCTCTTATTTTGCCAACTTCTTCAGTTATGACATCTTTAGTTTCTTTTTTGTAAGCAAACTTTATTGGTCTACAAAATTTTGTTGACGAGGGAATTTCATTCTTCCATACATCTATCTCTGCAGCTCTACTAGTTGACGGCTCTGAAGCAATATAAGTTTTTGTTAAACGTAATGGAACGAAAGAAATCATGAATAAATTGGCATCTGATGAATTTTCCGCATTACATTGTTTGTATTGTTTCTGGCCAGAGGACCCATCACATCCCCATTTAGAAATTAAAGTCATGCTGCAATTTTTAAACTTCTTTAAATAATCAGCATCAAATGTCTTTAGTAATCGTTCTGCAGTGTGTTCAAGAAGATCCTGCAATTTTATTTCTGCTGAACTTGAAGTTACACTAATAGCAGTTGGTGAAGGTAAGCAATCTTTTTTGGCAGAAACTATATCTCGATATGATGGAAAAATTCCACAATTTTTTTCATTGGTTCGCTTCCGCAATTCTGTATATTGGTTTTTAGTCATTTTCAAATCCAAAAATAGTGCAAATGCTTCTTCTGGAGTAAATTTATTTTCTTCAGTTGGTGTCGGCATACTTTCTAAAATCCTTTTTGTGCGTCTGGGGCTTGCTTCCACTATTTTTTCAATGATAGCAATTTTACTCATTTTAGTTTTCGATGGTTGAATTTGATGCAGAAATGAATCCTTTATGATGCTACAAGAAACTTCTTCATTGATATGTTTAAGCTTGCGTCTTCGTGATCTTTCACTACAATTATCAATTGGCTTTGCTGGTCGACCACCTTTTCCAGTTTCCGTGGTAGTTACTGATGGCTTTTTAAAAATAAGTTTATTTCTTAGCCATTCTTGGTTGCGTGAGTAAAACAATTTCTTGTTTCTGGAACATTGATTGTACCGTTTTCTTAAAGTATTTAAAAAGTTTTTTATTTTTAAGTTATGAATTTTAATTTCTTGTTTGTCGCATATTTTGAAGAATGGATTATTCATTATATGTAAAATAATGTCGTTTTCATCTTTCCGTTCAAAATATATATCAGATAGAACACTATAACTGAATTTAGCCATTGTTTAAACAATAATGAAGAAAAAAAATGAATGCATGGATTAATATACTATTGCTCGAAGTTTCAACATGATCTTTTTTACCTCTTTGAAACATAATATAACAGGTACTTGGTTTTACCAGTTATTTCCATTGGTTTTAAATTTATTTGTAATTTTCAGGTATTTAAGTTGTGTAATATTAGATGGCAATAAAATCATTTTTTACCTTTTCCAAATGAATTGCCAGATACCACATAATTTGAGAGTTCTATTGTCATTTTTGTCAAAATTTTGATACACCCTTCTATGTGGACTAGGTCCAAATATGGGCCAACTTTTCATAATTTCAACAGAATTATTTTTTTGGTCAATAAGAACTCTTGTACAAAATTGCATCAAAATATATGCATAATATCCACTTTCACATACAAATAACTTCTCAAAAAATATGACGTGCATTTGTACCGAATATCTTACCTTGGGTCAGAAAAATTGCTGTAGCTCAAAAAGTGCAGTCCCGATGCATGGACATGTATCTATAGGAATGTAGGGGAGAGTTAGGACTACAAAATAGTAAATTTGTGTTTTGACTCAGCTTGACTCACAGGAGTTGTGCTCTATGAAGTAGGAAATTTTCGAGAAATTTGACCTTTTTTAAAAAAAATATTTAAATTGTTCTGAAAACAGTAGAGCTTCAATTTTTTTTTACCAGTAATAGGAATAAGTTAAGTTACAACACAAAATTTATTTCGTCCAAAAATCTTGAAAAACAAAAAAGTTATGATCATTTAAACTTTAAAAATTAACTAAAAATATCATAAATTTACTAAATTCTGAAAAAGCCCATTTTGGACCACCCTGTTCTCAGTGAAATAGTTGAAATAGAGTTCTAATTTTTTGGCTCCCGAGGTTTACTACTGTCTACTTTCATATGAGTATAATAACTTTAAAATCGGAGAACAAAAACCAAAAGGAGTTTTGGCCGCTATCTCAAAATATTGACCACAGTGGGCCGGTTTGATGGAAATGGGTGTTGAAAGGAAATGGTGTTATGGGCCATGTTAACTTAAGTTGATGAAAGGTCCATCCCGTCGTCGTCGAGAGATGGAATGAAATAATTATTGTCATTGATCAATGTCTGGGTTATTTGTGAGATCGGTGACATAAAACTGTTTAAAACAGGGTTGCTTAATTGATGTTCTTTGTTTACTTTTGTGCTTAAAGTAGTTGTATTCTGTTTCTTATTATCGTCTTTTGCTTTGCTTGAATTGGTTTTGCTTTGTGTTGTTTCTTTTGTGTTTAATATTTTTGAGTTTTCTGGGGTGTTGTTATCAATGTTACTTTTGTTTACTGCTATTGTAGATGGTTTACTTAAAGTGTTTTCTGATGATGATGGTACATTATTTGTTGTTATATTATTGTTTGAGAACTTTTCGGAGTTTGTTGTATTGCTGGAGATTGTAGATGCGTATGTGTTGACTAATGGAGTAGTTTGTATTGGGTTTAATTCTCTGCACTTCCGCTTGGCTTCAGCTATGCTGCAGTAGTTTTTAGTTTTTATTTTAAGGACCTCTTTCATCTGGGTATAACGTGGACAATTGTTGTCTGCCGAAGAGTGCTGTCCAGAACAATTTGTGCAAAAAGTTCGGGTGCATTCCGCAGGATCATGGGGTGGAAGACTACATGCGGGGCATGTGGTGTTTCCTTAGCATCGATTTTTTGTGTGTCCTAATTTTTGGCAGTTTTTGCATCTCATTGGATTCGGGTAGTAGTGTTCGACTTTGCATTTATACCATGCTACATCAACCGATGTAGGCAAACGGTAGAGATCAAAGGTAACTATCATTTTTCCAGTTGGAATACGAGATTTTCCATCCTCGCTCGGTTTAGTAAACTTGTACACATCAATAACCCCTTGATCTTTCATTTCTTGAATTATTTCTTGCTCGGCTACAGTCTTTAGACAGGGTGCGTATATGACTCCCTTAACAGAATTTAACGTGTCGTGGAGCTTACATGAGATTAAACATACATTAGAGAGTGTTTTAGATTTCAAGAATTTTTCAGCAACTCGTGCATTTCGTGTGAGTATTAAGATATTACCATCCCGAAGTGCAGTGATAGAGGTTAATTCAGTACTTATACTTTCTATGCCTTTTTTGATGACGAAAGGGCTAAGGTTTGCCAATGGTTTATTTGGATCAATTGAAGATATTAACACATATTTTGGGTTACTTTTATTATTATTGTTGGTTGGTACCGAAAGTTCTGGGTATTCATTAAGTTTTAACTTTTTACTTGGATTATCTAGATAGTCCCCCAAAACAGCGAACCTGTTGTTGGAGAACTTGTCTGGTGGCCCGGGAGCCATAGCTTTAGAGTTTTTATAAAATCACTAATATATATAAGTGTACTATGTAGATATTATTTCACAAAAAAGACAAAATAAAGAAAAAAGATCAACACACGTGGTCTTAAAAAAAAAAAAATACAGAAGTTAACTAGAATGCAAAAAACGAACGAGTCTAAAGAGAATTCAGAGAACAACCGTACGCTTTGAATGCTAGACGATAACTGTGAAAACATTTATTATATCGCTACTTTAATCTACAAAACTCAGTACCAATTTTAACCAAAAAAATTTTCTTTATAAAATCCAACCAATGTAAATAACAACACATTATAAAAAATAAAAGAAATCGAAGTACCGAATATGTTAAACATTATACCCATCTGCATTCAATATAACAAAGTGATGACTATTATCTGCATTTACACTTCCACTATGACCACAATTGCACAAATAGATTCCAATACTATAGCACATTGTTTTTTCACAACTTCATGTTCCATTCTGGTGAAGGCATTTTCTGCATTTTATTTCGGCATTCATATCCTTGAAGCATGAATTTTCTTTTGTTCCACTTCTTTTATTAAAATTGATTGGCACAGCTTTTGCTTTTTTTTTTATTCCAAAATGCATTTCACTATTTTAAAGTTTTTCGTCACGTTATATCACTTTATTTGTATTTTTTGCTACACTTTTTAAAAACGAACTATATTCCCTTTGTATGTTTTTAGTTGGGAACATTTCCGGTAAATGTCCATAACAAAATTTGCATAGTATTTGACATCAAACATACAAACCTGTAAAATATCTATTCCTTATACATATAAAATTCCAATTGTCCATTATAAATAACAATTGGAATTAACACCAGATTAAAAGGGAATTTGATCATTGGGTAAGAATATAGTTCTTTCCAATGTAAAAAAACTTCTGGCCAAAAATTGATTATAAAATTTAACCATGTAAATACTTGGTCGGATTTTTCGGAAACTGATGAAGTTTTTCCCCTTTTGGGCAGCCCATTATGCATCGGCGACTCCTGAAATAGCAAAATAATTTAATTATAAACAAATTTATTTGAATAGAAAACCTTTGTTATACTTACATTTTTTCCTATTGTTTTATTTCCTTTTGATTGCTTCCTTTTATTTATTTTTATTTGGCCGACTGCGGATGGTTTTTCTTCAAATATTATTTTTGGCACAAATTATTTTAAAACATTAAACAACTTATAAAACAATTAATTTTTCACACAAATTAAAATTTTCCAACAATTTCACAAATTATTTTGTAAACAATAAAATGTCAAATTGCAGCTATAACCAGAAAGAGATAGTAATATAAGAAAAGCATAAACCCTTTGCTATCCCTTTCCAACGAAAGCTGTGATCTGGCAACACTCCAATTTTCGTGTCTTATCTGGTTTGATTTATGGTTCAAACAAGAAAGACCGGATATGTGCCAACGCCTAATTAGCTATAGCGGCCTGACATATTTGTCAAAATGCAATGCTACCAACCTTGTCTGTCAGTGCTGTATTTTGTGCCTATTCACTACGACCCTGCGCTGGTGTTGCTATAGTGCTACCCGCATGCGCGCAAGTGAAACGTTACTGCAACAACAATAATAGTAAATGGAAGATAACTATGGAAAAAATAAAAACATTGAATTTGTAGCATAAATATTGCATTAAATTCATAAAAAGTTAAAAAATCCAAGTTTTAATGGACACCCAAAATTTCCACTTTAGGACAAGTGAGGGACACTTTAATTAACAATTAAGGTAGCTTACTCTACCCCCGAAGAATTAAAAATCATTCGGCATTCATAGCTTGAAAAATAAAAGTACATTTTTTTGGCATATGCTACTTATAATATTTATTAATATTTTTACATTTATTCAGACTTGATTTTTATACACTTTATAATAGTGTTTTATAGGTTTATAATTGAGAAGCCGTGAATAGTTTTCACTCGCTTCCCTATAGCTAATTTTTGTCTATTGGGCAACATATTCTTTTCACAGTAGCAGTTAGTTGCTCCTGTGTCAATTAAAATTTTGAACTTTACTTTCATCAAAATTTTTTACTTCCGTCAAAGGTCGGCAAAAGGTTTCTTTACACCGGATGGAAGTGTCAATCATTTGTGTTCTATACTCTGTCAATGCATTTGTGTTCGTAAGGTGTCTGAGTGTTATAGTTAATTCATTTATTCTTGCTTGTTGTGGGCCTACGTGAGCCTAATCTGCTCGGATGTACGCGTTTTACTATAGGTTTTTAACGTCCTGAACGACTCGATAAGTTTGTCTATTTCTTTTATTTGATCCAGTTTGCGCCAGATCCACAAAATTTTGTATTTATTTAATACCATTATTTTTATATATATTTAGTACCAAGGAATTTACTTTCAATGAAAGATATTTTATTATTTAACACAATTTCTACAATTTCACTCAATAAAAACAAAGGAATTTATTAATTATCTAGGTAGAAAACTTACTATTAAAAATATAATAAGCTGGACACTTGCTGATAAAGTTGTAACCCAGTGTTGTTCTCTTCGTTGTCGTCTTTTTTTCAGTTGTAGTTGTTGATATTTATTTGCCCGCTGGAGTTTTGGAAATAAACACTTCTTCCTTCTCATCTACTGATATTCGGAAAACCAGTAGAATAAAAATTTCCGCTGTTGCGCCGTTGAGTGTGGCGAAACATTGTAGCTCGCCGCACTCAACGCAAACCGGAGGCAACTTGCAGTACGTCCTTGTATGACCATATTCTTGGCAATTTAAACACTGGACGGGTCCCGTGTAGATATTGTAAATTATAAATACGGTGCTTTTCGTTCTTTTTCAATCTGATATCATCAGGCTCCAGTTCAACGCGAAATAGTGGTTGGGGGCACGTTCTCGATTTCTGAGATTATCTACTCTTTTTAACTTAAATCCTGCTTTTTGGAGGCCAGCTCTGATTTCAGCTGGATCAACATATCAGTCTACACCTTTAATTACTACCTGTAGACCTTTGCTACTCTTCAGCTAATAGGTATAAAAGTTCTTTTTGGGTCGTTCTTAAAAAACATGACCATTCTGAATTTTGTAATTTTTAAAAATTAAGTTGGCCAAATATGTTTATAATTGGCCTCATGTGGTTACGGATGGTATCAACAATTGGAATCCATAACCAGCAGTAATTTTTTTAATTTTTGGAGTTTTTACAGATAAAAACATGAAGAGACCAATGCACTTTCGTCCACTCTGTTACCTAAATTAAATACCAATTAAAAAAACATCAACAAGTGAAAATTAAATTCTTTTTATTGTTTTTCTCCAGGAAAGATAATTCAGTTTAATTTATTTTATAAAAAATTTAAAAAGTAATATAAAAATAACAAAAAATAACACATAATGTCACCCATATTAATTCAATTTCATTTTGGTGAACTAAGTTAATGATAAATAAAATATTAAATAGTTTAATACTGGTTAATTATTTTTAATGACTTAAGGCTAGTGTACCTTATTAAATTACACTCATATAATAAATCTAATGACTTAGCCTTATTTATTAATTAAAAAAAAGTAGATGGTAACAGAGGAAACTTAACGTAACAGAGGAGACGTAACGTAACAGAGGAGACACTGTTGCTGAGGCACTGCACTATTTAAGTATCCGCTATTACCATCACTTTTTTTACAAAGTAGATTATTAATTTTGCGCTTCTAATATATCTATTGGATGGTTGAAATTGTAGTAAATTCGACCTCCTTTTAATTTTATGTTCGCATTTTCCAGGATTTTAATTACTGCTTCTTTTTGTATATACGAAATGTTATTTTCTTCAATCCTGAAGTTTGCACTTGTGCTGTCATTCGAACGTAGAAAAATTACCTTGATATAACCATCTTCATCAACACACGTTTGTGCTATACAAACGTATCTATAAGTTATACTTTTTCCTAAAACTTGAATTAGTAAAAATGTCCCATTCATAATTCCATTCTTATTTTCAATATCCGTATTTTCTTTTTCACTTTCATCTTCTGACGACGACGGAGTATAGACTTCTTTATAAATTAATTTTTTTTGAGTAGTTTTTTCTTCTTCTATTCTGATTAAATTAGTTTTATATACTTTGCTTTCAAAACAGCTACAAAATCCTCTTGGAATGTTACTACAAAAGCAACTAACATCACGATATAAAACAGTACCCTGAATTTTAGTCATAAGTTGGTGGAGACGTATGGTACCTTTCAGTAATGGTATATTGGACGGAAGTGTCTTCCTGATGCAATCAATTGCCGTTTTATCAATTAGAAATAATTTTATTGTTGTTTCTTTTTGTACCTGTTCAAAAAACTGCTGGCTGTTCATGGTGTCTGCTCCGTGTGCGACAATTCTATCAGCAACCCTTTTTAGTACTCCACCAATCCCATGGGCTGCTCCTTTACCATGGGCTGCTCCAAAAAAATTCCACGTTGCTAGCTGAAATCAATTTTCAAAAAGTTTTGTTCCGAAAAGGTAAAAATTTCGTTTTTGTCTATACTGAGTGCAGGGCCCGTCTGAGAAAATATGAATTGTGTTAACATCCTTTTTTGAATTTCTTATCAAATCAAATATTGGCTGCAAATGAGCCCATATTGCGCTGGGGCTGTGATCGTTACAGGCCGATATAGTACAAAAAGAAAAAGATTATTTTCACCTTAAAAATATAATATACGGTTGATAGGTGTACAAAAAGAATGTATTAAGTTCACTTTACCTGAGAAATATAATACCCCTGTATGTAGTGTGATCTGGTTACGCGAAGATCCAAAATGATGGCTTTGGATTTCCTGATCCATTTTACAACTATAGTTCTCACTGAAGTCGACGTGTAATACAGCCTC
The DNA here is from genome assembly GCA_949628195.1 of Phasia obesa. Classification (NCBI taxonomy): domain Eukaryota; kingdom Metazoa; phylum Arthropoda; class Insecta; order Diptera; family Tachinidae; genus Phasia; species Phasia obesa. The sequence goes on from OX451216.1 coordinate 122,821,594, forward strand.
ATTGGTTTTTAATTGATCGATACAGCTCCGATATGCTATATGTTGAGTGCGAATGTTAAATATATATGTTTTTTAAAAACTTGTAATTGAGAACTAAATTTCTCTGCTAATAGCGATGTTGTTGTGGTATGCTCTTCTCGTATGATTTTAATAGCAACAGTTACTTTTTCATTTTTTTCGAACCGCTCTTCTTTTCGAATCCATTCTTTCCAGGCTACTTCAGATTCATTTAGAATACTTAAAATGCAAGTTTTATTTTTGCATGAGGTGCATTCATTGTACATGCATTTTTTGCTGTTCATATCGCAAACTACAGACATTAATAATTCATTTAAATTGCTGACACGAATTGCATTAATTTGTTTCAAAGCGGACAATTTGAATTCAAAGTTTGCATGCACATGTATCTCTTGATGCAAAATATGAATAAGAATACCGACCTCCTTCAGACTTATACTTTTTGTAGATATTCTGTAAGGTATCAAGAAGATATCGTTTTTGTAATTTCTGTTTAAATTTAGTTCTAGTTTCTTTCTTGCCAGCAGTAGCACGACTTATGTCATCTCTTTCCTAAAAACGTTGCAGACTTAAGATATCGGCGTTTGGTATTGTTTTTGAAAAACTCTTACGTACTCTTTTTAAATTGAACACATCGCGATGAAATTGCATTTTTAGCTTGTATTTCCGAATAAATTTATTGCTCAAAATTTATTTAAATCCTTGTTTTTGGCTCTTTGTTCGCAATTCCGCATACCTATTTTTTAACCCTTCAGTTAGTGTGGCGTATTTCAGTAAATTTTTTTTAACAGTTTCAACTCCAGCACTTCGTACATTTGGCAAACATGTGTTTATTAACTCGTTGGTTTTTGAAAGTGGGCTTAACGCTGAACTGATAATATTAACTTTTTTGGATCGCTGTCTCTGCTTCTTCAATTTCTCAACTTTTTTGTTTAACTTATTAACTTCGACTTGCAATTTGATTTTGCTTTTCGCATTTTTTTACGGCCACAGACGCCATTTCGAACCTGCTCTGTAGAAGGCGACGATGGTGGTGTAATATCGATGACGGCTTTCAATTTTTTTACACGTTCACGATAGTGTTTTTATTTGTTCGCCACTTCTTGCTAACCTAGCCTCTCTAATTTTCATATCACTTATATGTCTTTTTTTATTATGATACCTTTCCAAATCTTTCTTCTTATTTTCTTCAACTTTCTCCTTATTAAGCTTCCTTTTTTCCCTATATCTGCGTTGTTTTTCCGCTGCAGATAATGGTTTATTCTTGCCCATTTTCTGAAACACAAATAGCAAAATTAAGCATAATTGTACACTCTGTTACTTTTGAGTCCCTTCTGTTACTTTTTAATAAGTCACAGAGTGGACCGGTAACAGAGGGGAAAAATTAACTCAAAAATACGATATTTTAGCTTTTTATTAGAATTTTGTAGAATTTATTTGTCCACTTAATTAGTGTACATAAAATATTTATAAAAAAATTATAAAATAAATAAAAAATCACTTTACGCACCGTTTTTCAACAGTAACAGAGTTGACACTGAATAAGGGTACGTACCCGGCCTACAATTATGTTGCTTACTCAACCACGCACTAAACAAGACTGAACAGTTGAAAACACATTTTGTTGATTTTAGCTAAGTTATGATGGAGAAGCATAAGAGAAATATACGCGTCATAACGTTTAACAAAAATTTTTCAATAAAATGAGTGGACGTAACAGAGGGCACCAAAACCTGGGGACAAGAATTTTCTTCAAAAAAATTATACAAAAAAATTATTTTTCATCATTCTTTTCTATATATGGTATTAATATATACAAACTGAATAACAAAAATTGTAAATATTATTTTTTCAATTTTATTTTAACTGAAAATAACTATTAAATTTTTATAAATTGGCTCGGACACAGGTTTTTGCTAAACCTTTGACATTAAAAATATTTTTTAAGTTATTTTCAGATATATAATTATTTTTTTTTTTTTTTATAATATAGTTACGTAGAATCGATAATAATTTATAAAAATGCAGATATTTTTCTATTTTCTTTTTGGAGAGACAAAATATAAAATAGTAAAGTCTGGGACACCAATTGGTCATGTTTTTTAAGAATGACCCTTTTACAGCTTTCAAACTCGTTTACTGCTTTCCGATAACTGCTTTCATCAATAAATTGAATTTTTGTCCCATCAATGTTACCTCGCTTGATAGGAATTACAAAAAATGAGTTCTCCCCAATAACTGAAATTAACTTCTTTATTAATTCATCCGAATTTTTCTCCCTTAAATATATTGGAGGTGGTTTGAACGACTTGGGTGCCGTTTTAGGTTCACTTGCTTCGCTATCTAATATAGCAAAACGATTTATGGAACTTATTCCGTAAGAGTCCTTTATGTACTTTCGACTTTGGTGCTAACTGCGAAGATTTAGGGCTTCGACCTCTTTTCATTACAGTCACGTATCTATCCATTCCCACTTGAAACTTGGGTTTTTGGGTACTGTCCATTATTGTTTTGTTCGTACTGTATTCAGAAGACGACAACGATTTATTCACATTTATTTGATTATCACTACTTAGCAACAACGGTGAACAGGAACGTGTGCGGTAAATTGGCGCAGCATTTAAAAACACATCAGTTTTTTTTTTTTTTGTTTTTATTTATTTCTGTTGTTTCATTTTTTTCATCTGCATTTAGTATTACATAAGCATTTCTACTGCTTATGTTTGCACTTTTCCCAGAAATATTTAAGTTTAAATTTGAGTGACTCATAAATGCGCCCTCGCACTGTACTTTTGTTTTCTCTTATTACTCAATCAATAATGCCGTTGTAAAAAAGAAAAAGTAACATTCAGACGAATTGATAACCTCCTTCTTTTTTGAAGTCGGTTAAAAAAGAAATACAACAACTTTTGTGTATTGTATATTTTTTATTGAGACTTTCAACTCAGATCACAATTGCGCAAAAATATAAAGATAACAACAAATATATATAAACTTAAAACTATATGTATTATTTTAATAAACATTTAAGACATTATGAGGACAATAACGCTACATGCTTTAGTTAAGAATGTGATTTGATTTTACATCAGACAATAAACATTACAATTATATTGCTCAAAAATATAATAAAAGTTTACATAGACTGTTGTTACGTCAAAATAAGATTAAAAACTTAAGACTAGGACTAAAACTAAACAACAAATAGAGGAAAAACAACAACAAAGATCAGCCCCTATTGGAGCCTACAATCGAATTACAGTAGAAATCAGGTAGACAGTAACGACTTGAATTGTACAAAATATTTTAGTCTTTGATAGTTCTCTATCGACTGTCTTTATTTCAATCCTTCTGGTTTACATGTTTTCTTATGTTCTATTTATGTCTCTTTTACATACATTTACTTATCTTTATGATCTATGTTTATCCTTGTCCTGTTCATTATAATATATGAATAATACAATTAATCTATGTTTACACTTAGGAAAATAAATAGTAATTACATTTTATGATAAGACTTACAACTAATATGTATATAATTTATAACTTAATGATGACTAACTTAATAACTAACTAAATAACTAAAAGCCTACAACTCGGCCGTCCTGATCTCTAGGATCACCTGATACTAGGCGATTTATCTAACCCGACTTTTCATTATTGTTGCCATGACTTCCCTTTCGAGTTAGCATACTTCTAGTCGTCACCCTTGTCATTTGTCCCAAATCTTCATTCGCTCCCAAATGATCATTATATTCGTCACTGTCCGAGCCCTGCTCATCCAAATCATCAACACTAAGGGTCAGCCCGTTTGTCTCCTTAGGCCAGGGCCTCATGTTCTGAGCTGCCAAAATTCCTTCATACGGTCTCTGTGTCCACTGGAATCCTTCAATATCCTTAACACAATATCTGTCCTTCCCCAGCACCTTAGATATCCTAAAAGGACCCTTAAATTTTGGTAATAATTTACTCGACACACCCACTGTAGATTCAGAATTTCTTATCATGAAATAATCCCATTCCCTATACAGTCTTGCACTTTGTCGTTTCCCGTCTACATAAGATTTGTTATAATCTTGAACCCTTTTCTATACTTGCTCTGCGTCTCTCCTTATTTCATCTAATTTTCTGTCACTACAACTCAGCTGGCCATCCACCGTATTCTCCCTTAGACCATCCACTATCCTCCCTTTCTGACCTACTCCAAACAACATCACGATAGGCCATTGGTTGATACTCCTATGCACAGTATTATTCATCGCAATGTCTACGTCCGGTAACACCCTATACCATGGTCTACCTTCCCCTTGATTCATTAACTTACTAATCATCGGTCCCAAATCCCTGTTAATCCTCTCCACCTGTCCATTTGCCTGTGGAGATCATGTCGCAATTTTAACGTGAATAATATTATTGTCCCGTAAAAACTCCTCAAATTCCCCTGATGTAAAACAAGATCCCCTGTCCGAAACTATGTGACTCGGCCTACTATATGCTCTAAAATAATCATCCAGTGCGTCTATTGCCTCCCTAGACTTAGTTGTCTTAGTCGGATATAGTCTTACGAATTTCGTACGTGCATCTACTATCACTAGAATATGCCTCTTCATAGAATTCTTACATACAATCGGTCCATAATGGTCCACGTGTACTACCTGAAAAGGAATTTTCCCCTTTGGTACAATGTTCAGAAAACCCTCTCGCTTCCCGGACTTAGTTGCAAATGCTATGCACTTGCAACTTGTCCAACCTCAGCTCCAACTTATTATCCACTAACCTTCTAGAAACCTCCTTTAGTATCTCCAAGTGTTCCTGTACATCCTGCGTCGCCACCATTATATCATCAAGATAAATAACCACCCTTCCGTACTGTATCATATCATTAAATATCCTATTTATAAACCGCTGAAACGTAAACGGTGCATTGGTCACTCCAAAGGGCATCCTAAGAAACTCAAATTGACCTAACGGTGTTGTAAATGACGTATATTTTACCGATTCCTCGTGCATATAAACATGATAATAACCGTTTCTCAGATCCATTTTCGAAAATATACTCTTGTTAACTAACTTGTCCAACAAATCATCTATCAAAGGAAACTTCGTCTTTGTCGTGACCTTATTAAGTTGCCTAAAGTCAACACACATCCTTAGCTCACCCGTTTTCTTCTTTACCAACACTATAGGTGAGGCATATTCAGACTCACTTGGAAGTATAAAACCCTTTGCCAAGTACTCATCCAATATTATCTGTAACCTCTCCCTTTCCGAATATGGAAGTCTCCTGGATGAATAATTAAATACCCTCTGGTCATCTATTATCAACCGCATCTCACATTTCACCTTAAATAATCTCACAAAATACTTCCTTTGTCAAAATGTCAGCTGTTCCCCCACTTTATACTCTACTTTTCCCTCTTCGCATTCAATTAGTAACATCTGAACTTCAAAATTGTCACTGTCTCCGTTCCCGCCCATATTGTCAGTACCCGCTATGTTCATTAATGTATGTTGTGCCCTTTCAATTTTCCTACTCGTCTGCGATAAACCGGGCCAATCATACGCGCCATCTACTCTCGAACGACATACACAGTTTTTCCCATTTGTCAAATTAGCAATACTTTCTATACACATATCATCAACAACAAGTTTTGTACCACTTTGCCGTAAAAAATCTCTACCTAAAACAATAGAATATCCCATAGATTCATCATCAACAACCATTAATTTCGTTAAAATATTTTATTCGCAAACAAAACTACACATTCTATAATTCCATTAATTTTTAATTCACTTTTATTTATACCAAAGTATGTTTTCTTTTCGCTTTCAAAAATTTCTACAGCGGTTGGAACATGTGACCGCCTTATAAAACTGATGGGGCTGCCAGAATCTATGAGACATTCTACAAACATGGATATATTTTTATTACAATTTGTTAAAAATCTAATATCTAAATAGCTTACATAATCATTTTGCTCATTCTTCCTCTCATTTTTCCTATATAACTCGCAATCCTTGGCTTGATGTCCGAATCCAAAACAAAGTACCGTCTTCGCGTTTAGGTTTACGACAATCGTTTGCTATATGTCCCTTGCTGTTGCAGTTGTAACATTTGATGTCTCGTTTCGGTGGCCGTTCTGTCACCTTACCAGTTTTAGCTGCCAAATTATTTTTTGCACTTGGACTCCCACTTGATTGTTTTAATGTTATATTTGTTATCAACTCAACATTTCGAAAAGCTTGTAAGATTTCACTTTTAGTAGCAAGGCAACGAAGTTTTGCCGTATTTCGTAGATTGACATCAGGAATGCCTTCGATTATATATTCAATGAATTCATTTTCGTCGATTTTTAAGCTATTAGCTAAAAGCAGTTTTTCATTATAAAAAGTATCGAAACGTTCACCTTTTTGCCAAACACGATTTTGCTCTTGTAACGAACATTTAATTTTGACTCCTTCATGCCAAACATATTTTTCATTTCTTGTAAAAACTCATCTAATGTTTCGCTCATATGTACTGGGTTCGTATAAAGCCATTCTTGTGCGCTGCCTTTTAATTTGCTACATATCAAAGCACGCAACATGTCATCACCCACTACGTAATTGTGTCGTACATTTTCTAGTAAACACAACCAGATTTCAAAATTATTATCTCCGTCAAATACTGGCAGGAATTCCCTTAGTGTATCAAATGACACATCACAAATCACCACCCTGTTATTTGTGCATTTGTTTTCATTTATTTCGCACTTTGCCAATTCATTTTGAAGTTCTAGTAGTTGTTTTCTTTTCCTTAGAACTTCTATTTGCCGTGTTAGTGTCTCTATTTCTTCAAGTTGTTTGTCCGTTACATTTTTCGATGCATTCTCTGAATTCTCCACATTTTTATTTTCGTTTAACTTTACACTTAGCAAAATAAATAGTAATTACATTTTATGATAAGACTTACAACTAATATGTATATAATTTATAACTTAATGATGACTAACTTAATAACTAACTAAATAACTAAAAGCCTACAATATTTAGATTTTCTCCTAAGATACCGACGGGTGAGGTGTATAGACTACTAGTCCAGTTATAACCAGTTTGGCTAAGAAGAATGTTTCTCATCAAACTGTTGTCATGAAACTCCAAACGCTTCACAAAATCATGAAGCAAACTAAGAGCATAGGAGGACATCTGCCTTTTTATAAATATAAGTATTAGAAAATCTTTTTAGTTAATTCTCGTAGTTTGCATTAACGCACAGACGCAAGCAACTTCTTTCAAGGACTTCCAACTCTTTCATAACGGTTGGTGATATTGTGTACCAAATTGGAAAACCATAAATGATCGCTGATCTGCAAACTTTATAGATTAGTAATTTGGTTCTTTGACTTAAGTTTTTGTTTACTAGTAACCTAGAGAAAATTCCCTTAATACGTAATCCTTTATTTTTGGCCAATCTGCCATGTTGGTTGAATTTAAACAGTTTATTAAATGTTATTCCAAGATACTTTATTTCATTCTTGAAGGGAATTGTGCAGCCGTTTAATGAGAGATTCAGTGTTTTACTTAACTTGACAATGTTATGGGGACCCTTTCCCGATGCATTACGGAAGCATATAGCTTCAGATTTTAAAGGATTTATTTTGATTCCCCAGTTCTTGTAGTATTCGTCAATTACAACTAAGTGATTCTGAACTTTTCTGAGCGCAGTATGTGGATTACTATCATGGGCGTATATTTGAGAGTCATCGGCATAGAGAATGCTGTTCGAGCCGTTATAAATGTGTGGGAAGTCATATACAAGTATGCTATAAAATAAGGGAGCTAAAATAGCTCCTTGTGGAACACCACTAAAAATGTAACCTAGATCAGATTTAGAGTTATTAATTTGTACAAAAAAATTGTCTTTCTTTGAAGTAGCTATAAAAAAGTTTTATAAAGTAGGGTTGACATTCCATCTAGATAATGATAAGCTCGGTCAAACGCTTTCTCGATATCGAGCGAAATTGCAACGGTACATTTCTTTTCTCTTAAATTGCAAGTCACATCATTATGAAGGTGAAGTAGAGCATCAATGGAGGAATGACCCCTTTTAAAACCAAATTTGTGAATGGGTATTTGACTAAGTAATTCCAGCCTCTGCAAAAGAATTCTTTCAAACAGTTTACCGAAGTTAGAGATCATTGAAATTGGTCGTGAGTTATCAATTCGAAAATCGTTTGGCTTTTTCATAAGGGGAAAAATTTTTGCTACTTTCCAAAGCTTGGAATAATGGCTACCATTATTGAGGCAATTATTAAATATGATAACTACAAGATTTATAGCTGAATGTGGAAGTTTTTTAACTTTTTATTGTTTAGCATTGTAATGGTATTATTAAACTCAGAGAAGTTCGTGAAAATATTATTACCTGATGGATTTAGAGAGGTGTTTAAATGGGTAAAAGAACAAACTGTTTCAGAGCAGTTATTAAGGTAAGCATTAACACTGCTAGGAACATCAGAGGTTTCGGTCCTATCAGCGTTTGCAGGACTGTAAACATTTGAAAAATAATTTTTAATTGATGCACCTTCTCCGAGTCATCTTGAAATAAGTCATCACCGACCACAACTTTTGAAAAACTTTTAGAATTTTTCTTACCTATAATCTTGAACATTTCTTTAAATGCCTTTGGACCTGGCTAGATCTTTTCTACCTTTTTACTAAACTCATCGGCTTGAAACAATTTTACTTTTTCTTTAATAATTGTGTATTATGTTTATTCCTTTTTAGAATGTCCTCTCCAAACTTATCTTGATACCAAGATTATAGTTTGGAGATGTAGAAATTAATAAAAGACTTTTGTCTTGTTGTCAAGACTATATTCTTTATTATTTTAACTTAATTTTAAATTTATATTTCTTATATACTAATTTCTTATTATTATTATTTTGAGTGAATTAAATCACTCAATATTTATTTCTACTGAATATTAAAATTACTTATTGCTAAATACATTCATGTATGTTCGTGTGATTATACAAGATTTTTTATAAACTACAAAAAGGTTTACATACGAACGTACATATATGAATGTAGAAGAATTAAAAAATATAAAAGTGCAGACATTAACATAATGCAGCGCGTGTACACTACACTACAACTGATTATGTTGGATAACTACAATTGTTTTAAGTAGTTGTATTTGTGTGCTTAAAAGACGGTATTCGTCTGAGTGTCTATTTCCATTTCTATGAAATATTTTTTTGAGGTCTTTTTGCCACGAATATTTGAGTTTATAGAACTTTTTTATGCTTTCTGTTAGTATAAATTTTTAATTTTTAGCTCCACCACTCTTGAATGTCGGCCAATTTCTTCGTTAACACAATCGTTAAATCGTGAAACAACGTCATCTATCTCCTCATTGGATATATTCCTATATTCAGGGGGCGATAAATTTATTAACATATGATGAAAATGAGTTTCTTGTAAAAAGCAAATATTAATTTTATGAAAGTTAAAAATTTTTTAATAATTCTATACGTCTACTTAATTCGACTAATGACCTTACGTTGAAGGTAATGATTTTTAGGTTATTACGGGCTATAAGTAGAGAGTACTTCATTTAATAAACTTGTATATTCCTTTTTAGCCATTTCTAATGACATGGATTTGTAAGACTTTAAAAAATTCAAAATTTTAGACTCTAAGGTAATTTTCTTTGGCTCCCTGAATAGTTCGCCAAGTTTAATAAATTCTTCCACTATTGGAGGCAACTTTTTAGTATTAGTCGTTTTTTGATGGTCTGAATGTAACAGACTTGCAAATGAAGTGTCGTTTTTAACCCGTTGGCTATTATAAATAGCATTTACAACATTATCTCTAGCCTCTGTCCTTCTATTCTTGGCCTTTTCCAACAATTCTTTTTTATATTTTAAATATGACTTGTAGGCTGAATAGCCTTTATAATTAGCAGCATATCCAGTTTCGTTGCAATTGACGCATACAGGGAGTGACTCCCCCTTTTTTATGCTACAAGAACCGGGTTCATGGGAAAATTGCATTTTACGCACTTAAATTTTGAATTACAGTTACGGGCTGAATGTCTCCATAGCTGACATCTAAAACATTGAATTTGTCTTTTTTAAATTTTTGGCGACTCCCAACTTACCGATTCATTTAATAAGTAACGCAGTTTATTTACGTCATTTAGAGTTTTTCCTTGGGCTAATGTAACAATAAATAAGCCTATGTCGTAATCATTCTTCGCAGAATTTACTCTGACAAATTTGTTGAGTTTTTCTACTGTATTGGGTAAATCCACATCAAGGGCTGCTTTAATTCAGATATGGTATTGAAGAAATAAGTTTAGCTCACCTATATTTATTAATAAGGTTATGAATTTTATACCTAACTTCTTCTGGATTAAAGTCGAAACCACTAGGTTTATTACCTTTTACTGTTATGTGGAGAGCTTCTTCATCCAGATTCCACTGCCGATTTCTTATACGTACGTTTTTTACAAAAACACATTGAAGCTTACATATTGATTTGTATGGGGAATCTAGTAAAAACAACTAGATTTTACTCAAAATCTTATATGTACTAGATTTTGCTCAAGTGTAAATGCACTATTGTTAGGTTAGGTTGCACGGGAATAGAGAAAACCGACTCACTAGGGTTCTTTTGGTCCAATTGTGACGCCTGAAAGAGGGATAAGGAGGAAGGTTCCTACAGATCCACACTCTAAGTTCAGTGAAAAAACCATCCCAAAGCCCAAATGATTTTATCCTCTTAATATCGCAACCCGATAGGTCTACAAGGCCTTGAAGTCTTGGGCGGCCAAACAGCACTGCCCTTTCCGTAGATAGGGCTGGGTAGTGACAGAGGAGGTGCATCACCGTCTCTTCCTTCCCCTCGTTCTGACAACTTATTCAGAAGACATTGTACTGAAGATTTAATCTCCACAGTTGTATTATTAAGTAATTGCCGTTTTTGACTAAAATTTGTCAAAATCTAGTGGCGAGGTAGATTTCGATTTGTATGAGAAATCCAGTCAAAATCAACTAGATTCTGATTGAAATCTGCAAATAGATTTCACACAAGTCTAAATTCTCTATAACATATATCAACATAATATGACTAAACGCTCCTATTTTCTACAATAATTAAACAGCGACACCGTTGTCAGCTCTAGCAATTTCAGTATAATTTTCGATCAGTTCGGTTTAACAGTTTATAATAGCTAACGATGCCTTTCAAAAAACCAAATTTATTTTAAATGTACGTAATCTCAGTATACTGTTCCACTTTAAGTTTTTACATCGCAAATAGCCGAAAAAATTTAATTTTTAATAATAATGGTAGCTTAGTCTCGTCCAGGGTCTACTTACGGATCCACAAACCTTAAGTAATATAAAAGATTATTTTTCCCTTCTTGGGCTTAATTAATCTGTTTTCCTTTATTTACTATAATAATTAATTACAATACGAATACAAAATTACGATAACCGACGCACGCCAACCCGACTGGTTCGTCAAATAGCTGGTTCGGGTCTGTTGGATGGATACGCACGTTCCGAAGATAATTAGTTCGCAGGTTCGGATGATAACTAGTTTGCAGGTTCCGACTTCTCCAATTGGTAGGAACAGAATACTGCTGCTCCAAAGTGTGCTTCCTTCTTCCGAATTAAGCACTGAGGTTGCACTTCGGCTCGGACATCGAATTGAATTTCCTGTCCTTCTGTGAGTCGGGTTTATTTGACTTTGGGACCCGCTCGCTGACATTTCAGAGAATTTGACGTGCATAACTCTGAATGTTTTAGTATTAGCTAGGACGTCTGAGATAGCGTTGACTAATCCTATGTTAATATCGGTTCCAGTCCTGGACTCGACAAATTCATTCGCTGTGATGCCGAATGAGAAAACTAAATCCTTATCCTCATTCCTCCAACTCAGTAAGGGTCTTTCTCTAAGGGTCCGACTCTTTCGGTCCGATTTTTTTTTTTTGCGAAACAACAATGTATATGAAAAATCTTCTTTCACAACTGAAAAAAGCACAAAAATTTATGATGCTTTGCATAATTGGTTTTTCCCTAAGTCCTTTAATTATCCTGGGATATATTGTCCCAATCGGATTTTTTGGATTACTATCCCAACCGGGTTTTTTATACAAACGGGACAATATGTCCCATTAGTATAAAATAACTCAAGATTAACAAAAGCAAATTATAAAAATATTAAAGAGAAATAAAAAAGTGTTTACATTGTACATATACATATGTACATACATAGATGATATTGAAAGTTTTTATTTTAATTTACATTTGCTTTGTAATATTGTTCTAGGTAATATTTGTGAATAGGTCTTTGACAAATATTGCAACGCTTGATTGTCGCATTTACCATTTCTTCGCAATGTACGCACTCTTTTTGCATATCTCTTCTATATTTGTATAACTTGTCTTTCATTTCTTGCTATATTCATTGGGATTCATAATAGTATCTAAAGGGTGTTTTTTAAGAAAAGCTTCTGCTAATTAACAACAATATACACAACAGTTAAACCTATCGCTTTGTTTTGCGTGCGAAATATCCTTAAACCTCCATTCGTCCACTGTTAAATTCACTTCTCCTAATATTTTAAAAGACATGTTGCTAACTTGCGATAGATATCATTGGGTCTATATTGCAAAATGGTTTATCAATAAAATTCGCGAAGAAAAGCCTAAAATGGTGTCGTCTTAAAATTGGTACAATAAATATGTTTTTTGTGTCAATTTCTAAAATATTCTTTAAATTTATTGAATAATTTTTTTTACACATATTTATCCTCCTGACGCGTAGTTATGCAAACATTATTTACCCAAAATTTCTTGACGTGGATTTAACGAGTTCAATTTTAAGGAAGAGTACAGTAGTTCTAAATGGCTTAATTCTTTCATCTACATATTGGAAAATATGGTCATATTTTTCAATTACAATTTTTATTTTCTAAATGTTTTTTCGAAGCCTATCATCACTTTTGTAAATTGTTTCCCTAATAACCATTGTATCGTTTATTTTGTCTTTGTTTTGTGTTCTCTTCCAAAACTCCATAACAAGGTCGTCATTTTTATTTACTTTGCTTTCTTCTGTATTGGTGAAAACGTGTTCGCGTTCTACCTCTTTTATTTTTGCATGAATATATTGAAATGATTTGAGGACGTATTCAGAAGGTCATTATTGAAAAATAACCTTTCGCAGGGCTGTTTGAATTGCGACTTTTAGTACTATCAACAAATTATCCCATTACATTTGTCCACAACACAACAAATGGCATCCATTTAGTCAGAATAAGATTAAAAACGTTTCATTTTTATAAATATTTACAGATCGCCCTTCCAACGAGATGTTGATTTGCGCCCATTGGGTCTATATAGCAAAACGTTTTATCAATAAAATTCGCGAAAAAAAGCGTAAAATGGTGTCGTCTTAAAATTGGTACAATAAATATATTTTTTGTATCAATTTCTAAAATATTTTTTAAATTTATTGAATAATTTTTTAAAAAAATATTCATCCTCCTGACACGTAGTTATGCAAACATTCTCTAATAATTTCATGCCTTCATTGGGATCCATTATATTATCTAAAGGGTGTTTATAAGAAAAGCTTCTGCGAGTTGACAACAATATACACCACAGTTAAACCTATCGCTTTGTTTTGCGTGCGAAATATCCTTAAACCTCCATTCGTCCACTGTTGAATCCACTTCTACTAATATTTTAAAAAACGTGTTGCAAACTTGCGATATGATATCATGGTTTGCGACCATTGGGGTCTATATAGCGAAACGTTTTATCAATAAAATTCGCGAAGAAGAGCGTAAAGTGGTGTCGTCCTAAAATTGGTACAATAAATATATTTTTTGTATTAATCTCTAAAATATTTTTTAAATTTATTGAATAATATTTTTAAAAAAAATATTCATCCTCCTGAGACGTAGTTATGCAAACATTCTTTAACTAAACTATGATATAAATGTAAATTTACAACAAATGATTGAAAATTTCTTTACGTGGATTTAACGAGTCCAATTTTAAGCAATGGTACAGTAGTTCTAAATGGATTAATTCTTTCATCTACATATTGGAAAATATGGTCATATTTTTCAATTACAATTTTTATTTTCTGAATTTTTTTCGAAGCCTATCATCACTTTTGTAAATTGTTTCCCTAGTAACCATTGTATTGTTTATTTTGTCTTTGTTTTTTTGACGACCCTAACAAGGTCGTCATTTTTATTTACTTTGCTTTCTTCTGTATTGGTGAAAACGTGTTCGCATTCTATTTTTTTTATTTTTGCATGAATATATTGAAATGATTTGCGGACGTATTCAGAAGGTCTAATATTTTTATTACAATTCAAAGTAATATTTTTCATTATTGAAAAATAACCTTCCGCAGTGCTGTTTGAAAAGCGAATTTTAGTACTATCAACAAATTTTTCCCATAACATTTGACCACAACACAACATATGGCATCCATTTAGTCAGAATAATATTAAAAAACGTTTCATTTTTATAAATATTTATAGGTCCCCCTTTCAACGAGATGTTGATTTGATTTTTTGCTTTCACTGCAATTAGTAAGGCTCGTTTACTTTCCTCTTTTGGGTAGGTTGAAGGATTTGCTATTGATGATTCAAGGTCTTCTATGTCTTCAGCAGTAAATGTTTTTATTCTTTTCACAGCATTGTAAATGCATATTTTCGCATATTTCAAAATTTTATTACTAAAAACCAATACAAATTCTGAATATAACCAACACAGTTCTGAAATATGTAATGTCATAGCCAGGGCTGCCATACAATTTTTGGCAAAAAACTGGCAAATCCATTTTTTTCCAAAAAAAAACTGGCAAAATAAAAACACATAATTTATCGTTAATAATCACTATTTATTAACAAAAAGTAAAAAAATGTATATAAATCAAACAAAAATTCAACACTTAAAATGTACCTTATTGTACTACTTCTATGTTTTAAACGATTCATTTAAAAAACATAAATATAAATTCCCTTTTGAAAATGAGTATTTTTAATTTATTTTATTTATTCGTTCCTGTTTCCCTGATAAATATTACAATACATTAACTTTAGTAGCTCTGGTGCAATAATTACGTCAAAACAATTAGAGCTATTCATTTTCAAAAAATCTTTGGAATATAGAATACCTTCTAGTGTCTCATTCTTATAGAATTTCGAATTTTAGTTTTGTTTAAGTTTGCCTGACTAAAGATTCGTTCTACATTTGCAGACGAGTAGGGCAATGTCATTATTTTTTGCACAAACTTTGTCAAAATCGGAAAACCACATGAAGAACTTCCACGTTTAATTTCAGAAACATTTTTCCAGAAAGTATTTAAATTGATATTCATATTTTTAAAATGTTCCTTCAAGTTTAAAAATGTTAGTTCTCGGAATTCTGAATCTAATTCTCGTTTTTCATTCTGGTTTATAAAATTTGGAAATTCTTTTACAAGGTCCAAAATTTAATAAACTTAAATTTTTAAAATTATTTTCAAAACTAAATCTTTTTAAAACTTGATTACATAACTCAATATAAAAATTTCTGCAGTTTTTTGTAATTTCTTTTTTTTTTTGACTTTCATTTAGTTTTGATTTTGAATGAAGCACTTGAGAAAATATCCCCAGATAAATATCATTTTCTAAAAAAATTCTTTGGGTTCATGAAATCAATTAAAATTATTTTGTCGCACTCAATAGCTTCACGTTTCAAAAAATTTGTTACAACGGTTTTGAAAAGGCTTTCCATTTGCTCATAAAGTATGTGAATTTGTGCAGTTTCGCTTTGAAACACCCGATTTTTTTTGTTTATTATTCCCAAAATGTACTTTAAAAAAGGAAAAATATATTTCATTTATTTCATTTAATTTGTCGAGTATTCTTTTTGCTGAATCAATTTTGTCAGCGTTGACGGCAAATGAAAAATAAATTTTAAGAGATTCATAAAGATCTAATATTCTTAAAACAACCGCCTCTAGGGATAGCCATCTAGTTTGACTAGGATGTAATATTTTTCTTGGGTTTATATCCAAAAGTTCTTGAATTGCAGTAAACTGACAACATCTTTTAGGGCTATTTGATAAATAATTATAAATATCTCTAGCCAATGTCTCAATTTCCGATGGGAGCTGTAGACATGCGTAGGATGAGCACAAGGCCAAAGAATGGCAAATACATTTTATAACAAATAAATCGGGAATTTCATTTTTTAAGAGTTTCGCCACTGAATGGTTTTTACCTGCCATTACTGCTGCTCCATCGGCCGCAAATCCAACCATATTTTTTTTATAATTTTTATATAATTATATATAATTTTTATAATTTTCTTTGAATTGCTTAATTATCAACTCGTGCAAACTACTGGCATCACACTGATCCACAGTTAATAATCAAAAAAATAGGTCATATAACTTAAAATTAATACACATGCGAACCATCAAACACAATGATTTCGTATTCGAATAGTCCGTAGACTCATCCACGCACAGTGAAAAGGCATTTTTTCTTACCAATTCACATACATCCAAAAATTCTGTTTTTCCAATAACATTTTTAATGATGGAAGCTGCTTTAGTTCTTCCTAAAGTAATATTTTTGGCAATAATGGAATCAGGAAACGAGTTCTGGTTAACTTTTACCAAATGATCACCAGCCAAAAAGGCTATATTATGTTTCACGATGAAAAAGGCCATTCTTATTTCTGCTTTCTTCTGAGCTGTAAAAGATTCTGGTACAACAAAAATTTTATCAATGGGTGTTTGGCTTAAATTTATTGCTTTTGAAGCAGCTATATGTTTTTTTGTTTTTGTATGGTTAATCAAATATGCTTTTCCAGCAGTGGCTTTATTTTGGAACTGCACAAGCTACAATAGAAACTGTAAAGTCACCCAAGGTTTTATAATTGGATCCTCCATCCAGTCTTTAATGTGCTAGACCATACAAATTACTTGACTCAAACTATACCATAATAGCCGTGTTTAATGTAGATATTTACATATTAAAAAAATACTACATAAATACATATATGGAGTGTTTGCATTTATTCTTCGCTTATTTAGTAGTTACCAATTGTTTTAATAATTAATTTGAGAACTTTAAAATACTCCTTTAAAACAAAAGCTAACGTTTTAACACTAACAATAAAATGATCTCTCCTTTGAACTGCGATTATAATAAAACGAGTCCCATTTTTTTCTTATAGAAACTTTAATTTTTAAACATTTTATATTAAATTTAGAGAAAATGTGTTTGACTACGTATAACACAATGAACAATCAGCTGTTTCATTTTTGTTTGACGAAACTTAACGAAAGTGTTGTTAAGTACATTATAGTTTGCCAAATATGATTTGAATGTATTTGCACATTTGCTTAAGATGGCTTAAGCCAGCCAGTTAGAAAAATTTAATTTCTGCCAGCCAATTTTTTCACTCTGCAGCCATATTGTGAAGACATAACGTTACTTTTACCTTCTGAAGTTACATTTTTAGTTATATTAAAATAACTTCCATTAACCCTTTCACCCACATAACTGGTACGCAAAACTTTTTAAGAATCTATATTCGTTGAAAGATATGACTTGGGAAAAATATGTCCCAATGTGCAATAAAGTGCGATATTGCTTACAGTGAGGAGTTACCTTATGCCCAAAAAAATTTATTTGTTGTTTTACGAGTATTAATGAAAATCTTCAAAACAATTTCTGTTCGCTGTAAAACATAAATGAACATTGCAGATTACACATACATATATTGTTAGTTCGATATTTTAGCACATTGCACACATCGTGTGCATGATGGCGACTTATGTGAGATGGTATTGACTTCTTGAATCCTAACTCTGGACCCAATTTTTGTCATGGACGTGGAGGGCAGGTCGTGTGTTCTAATAGAGAAATTGCCGAACCTAGCCCTGGTTACAACTTCCCTGAATTCAAGAAATGTTAACAGTTTAACTTCACTACGTTTTTCAGAGTATAGTTTTTCATTTACCTCATAAGCATTGTTAATTCCAATGTCTAATAAATCGGAAAAATCGAATTTATATGTGACTTTCTTCTGGTCCAAGAGATCTACACCACCCATGTTTTTATTGTGTTTATGAATTATATGAGAACATGTTATCTCTATATATTGGGCTGATGCTATTTGTCTATGTTTTACCTTTTGTGTAGGTATTGGTGACAAGAAATTTGAGAGCAGATGTACAGCTTTGTTATCCATACACTTGATGTAAGTAATTCTTTCGAAATTAGTAGCATATACATATGTATATCGCCTTTGTTCATATCTTTATCTAGTGGTAAGTTTTTAGGAATATTTTTCCGCTGCAAGCGAACAGTGCCACAAGCTTTCATATTTTGTTTAGCTAGTTTATAATGTAGCTTAGGTGAATTGAAAAAATTACTACCCACTAACTGTTTCGTGAGCTGAAAAACAACAAATTCCCCTAATCCTATTTTTGTTCCTGATAACTACCCTACCGTATACAAATCAAATTGAAACAAATAACCGGTTCTAGAGTCGGCGCGGCACCACATTTTGAATCCTCTTTTTATTGGTTTATTTTGCATATAATATTTCATTATGTTATGGCCTTTAAATTTAATCATATCTTCATCCACTGATTGTGTTATTCATAGCTAATTAATCTGATTTTGTATGCTCTATCGAAAGTGGACGATGTAATGGGTAGTTGTGACTCATTGTTACAGAAATGTAAATATCTTCTGATTTCCTCAAATCTTGATGGTGGCATAACAGCAGCTATGTATGGCACACCCATGTCGGCTTCAGTGGACCAGTAGCTTCTCAAAGTAGGTAGTACATGGCAGCTCATGACATCATTCCTACCGATGAAACCTGTTGTATCAACTATTATGGGAGAGCTTGAAGATATGTGACTGAGCTAAGCAGGCTCAATAACAACGTCGGAGACTCCTGCTTCAATGTCTTCTTGCCGAAACGATTGATCTTCCTCATCCAAAATAAGGGCATCTTCAGTGTCAGCTAATAAATACTTCACTATCAGTCAAATTGAATATTCTATTACTTTTACGGGCCAAGACAAATAAAATATTTTATAGATAAACTATTTAAAATCGTAAAATATGGTACATTTAATTTCAGTAAACTCGACCTTTCATGCATATTGGGACACCGGTGTCCCTTATAAAAAACCGCCACTTAAAAAATGTAATTTGTGAAAGGGGTTTTGAATATTTGCTTTAATATCTTTATACGTCATGCGTAGAAAATGGGCGCAGCATATTTGAATTACTACGAATTTAATTTTAGGTTTTTTTTTGCATATTAAATAGGTTTTGCAGATATAGAAGTTGTGGATATTAGGCTCTTTCTTAAATACTCTTGCCACAACGTTAATTATAGTTTAACGTGTGGAGTACACGCACTCTTTTGCATTTTGGCCAAATTATATGGTTTTTAATGCATGAAATTTTGAGATATAGTAAAAATCTCTCTATATCGTCTGAGTAATGGCTGCTCTGAAGAGATTTATATGTAGGTGATATTTCTGTGTCAACAGCTTGCGATGTGTCCCGGGAATCCTCCCTTTAAGTAGGTCTTTGATCCTAATAAATATTTCGAAATTCGGTTTTGATAAAAGACGAGGCGACCACGAATTTGTTCTTTTGGTGCGCTAAGTCTGTCTGGGGATTTCCTGTTTTATCTAGGCCCTCTTCATTTTCCTGCTTAGAGCCCAAAAATAGGAGTTTTATTAATAAAAATTAATTTTATTGAAGAGACTTACCTTTGCATCTGTGTTCTTGTTGATGTTTAGCCGGAAAAAGACTATGCTGAATTTTAAGTTCCGGCATGTTCCCTTTAATCTGTCAAAATCAACTTAGAAAACTGCCGCCAACATAAATTCAACATGCAGCTATGCTATATTGCATTGTTGCATTAAAATGTATGCAATTTAAATGTGTTTCCACTTTATATGTGAATAATCGTTACACCTTTACGTCCAGGAACGTTGTACATTTTCCTTTTCAAACTCTTAATACACAGGTATTTTAACTTTACTATTTAATTTTCTATTGTTTGCAATTTAATCAAAAGAATGCTGTGTTCTTTATTCATGACCTTAACTTTTCTGTAATATAATCGGAGGCTTCTTTGTTCGTCATGCTACTCTGGGAAGAACAAGGCTACTTAGTATCCGAAAGAAACTTCATATTATTAAAATACCAATAATTTGGCACACACGTATCAATGGACTCATTTTTTTAATTCTTTACGGAAATTAGTATGTAAGTTCAGCCTTATCACCTCTTACATACGTATCGTTCCTTATATTTTGAAAGGAGCAATTCGTATTACTGGTTCTTTTGTCTCGATTTGAATATTCTTTACTTAATGTTCCAATAAGCGGACAATGTTTCGTATAATTCAATCCAATCAATTATGAATCACCGTTCTTTTGTACTCATTTTTCTTTAATTTTTCACTACTTTATGGTATTTGCGAGTCCTTTCGGTTTTGATCGCATGGAGATAAGCTATTTTGGCTGATATTTGGCCTGAGGTTTTCTACCTGCTGGAATCTTTGAGGTTAATTTTCTATAAATTATTTTTTTGGTTCAGTTCGGTTGCTGCTTGCTCTGGCTCCAAACATGTCAGACATAGTCGTCCCAAGTTTTCTGTTCTTCTAGAAATGAAATTATATACTTTCAATGTTATTTCTAAAAATGTATCAAACTTAACAGGTATTGTATTATTATATGTAACTCGCGTGCAAATGAAATTTGTTATTTCCCCTTGTTCACTGTAGTTGTCTCACCGACTAGCTTAACCCATTAGTGCATAAAACTCCCCAGCAACTTTTGAACATTTTTAATAATTAATTTATTATTAAATAAGACTACTGAATTAGTTTTTAAGATTTTTATTTACAAAAAATTTAAACTTAAGATTTACAAGGTGTCCCCTTTAAGGGACTTTATGTTGAATGTGCAGTTCGAGAATGAAATGTTTTAAAACATTCTTTTGGGTGAAGGCCTTTTTTGTATTTTATTCATATAAAGTTGGACTTTTTGCCACAATGTCCACATCGCTTATCCGTTTTGGAATATTCAACTAAGTGGTCTTTTCCATCGAATCTTACATCATCTTAAACATTTATCCAGTTTGAACCACTCAGAGTGGGCACTCCAAAGGTTTCAACAAGGACATAGCTATATATCGTCAAAACTGAAGCAAACTAGCACAATTTGAATCATCAGATGAGTCCAATAAATATGAAAATATTGGCCACCACCAATATTTCTATAATAGCCCATTCAGGCTGCCACGAAATTAAGTAATTTCGAGCTGAAATTAAGAACGAAATCTAAAGTGTTCATACTGGGTTTTTTGACATTTGAGTTAATTTCGCAAACAGCTGATCACGTTTAGTTACTTTTATATAATTTAACTATTTTGCAAAAAGCTTTCGCACAACACTTTCGTATTGATTTAAAATATACATGAATATTAATAACAACACTACAACAAAATTAATGTACAATTATGTATATATTTCCATTATTTCATTTGGCTTTTAAATTTTTTTCAAACAAAACGGACTTTCAAGGTTGAAAATCTGGTCATGGTTGCAAAAAAAGTAGCTTTTTCTACAAAACCAGCGTTGTCTATCGTAATTTCAAGTTAATTTCGACGAAATTAAGTAGAATGAGTTAATTTGGGCAATGGTAAAATGTATGCGAAATTACGTAATTTCAAGTTGATTTCGGCCGAAATCACGTTCAGGCTTATAGCCTGAACGGGCCATAATACTATACAAGGCGAATTGAATACTAGATAATCGCAATGCTACAACAAAAACAACCACAGGCAATTTTGTTTGTGTAAAAACATCCACAGTTGTCAAAAACCCAAAGAAAAAAAAAGAAGAAAATTTGTTCGACAAAACACAAAAGTTTTGTTAGTTTTTGCAAAATATATTATTATACATATTTAAAGTAAAAAAAAAAACGTGAAAAATAAAAGAACATAATCTTAGGGTGAAATAAATGTTTATTTTAAAATTTTATTTATTAAAATGTGTAGCAAAGAAAATGTAAAAAAATTTAGACATGAGAGTGTAAACACACATATAAAAGAAGATATTCACTTGGGCTATCAGTTTTACCTAGTATTCAATTCGCCTTGGTACTATATTTCACTGTTTTATTAGAAGTCAAACTTCGTATTAAAAAAAACAGTATCAAAAATAATGTTTTTTATATGAAGTTTTACTTATGTTGACATGTTATATGTAATTTGACTTGTGTTAAGACATGTTAATGACTAATGTAGACCGGGGTTAATGTACGTACACTACTACCGTAAACATTAAACAATATTGCCAACACATTACACAGTATATTGTACATTTCTAGTTTGAGCAATAAAAATTAATAGTCTTTCTTACCAATATATCTTTGGCAAAAGGGAATAAATAACTGCTTAACACGACTAAAGCTCATAAGTTTTGTTATCGTGTACCCGCAAGTATTAGCCAACTTTTAATTGACACAGATAGCCGATATTATTGTTGTTTTAAGCTTTTGCTCTTCCCATTTTTATTTTAAAGCCAACTGTTTATTATTTAAAAAGTTTTGAAGCAATAATTAGTGCAGAAATTGTTATTTTTATACATATTTCCCAAATAATTTGCATTTGTGAAATCCAACAAAACGTCAAAAGCTTTGAAATTAGAAAACAATGAATTTGGCAAATTACACAGGGCAACAGCAAAAATATGCTCGAGTAACTACTATATACATTTGATGTATCATGGCTACCTTAGTACAAAAATGGTAAAATTTTTAAATTCTATGGATAGATTTTTTTTTTAAATTTTTTTTTTTAAATTGCAATTTTTTTGAGACGTTTCTTCAAATAATTAATGATAACTCAAAAACTACTAGTCCGATATTATTAAAATAAATTCAGAAAAATTAAGATTTGCATAGCCTTTAATTCGTCTATATATCGCGTTTCAATCGGATCAATAGTATCGGAGTTATAATAAAAAACTTAAGAAAAAAATATATCTTTTACGTAAAAATGGCAAAAATTTTCGTTTTAAAAAAATCATAAAAAATCGAAAACGGCAAAAAACTTCCAGATTCATTTTTTTTTATCGCATAGCGACATATAATAGCAACAAAATGAGATATCGACCATAAAAATCGATTGATTTTTTTTCGAATTTATTCACAATTTAGTGAATTCGCTCATTTTCACAAAATTTTAGTTTTTTGCTTGATATACGCATTATAGCGGGTTTTCAAATGTGTGAAAAACATAAATTTTCCAATTTCAAGGGGTGCATGTCGGATTATTGTTAGATTTGATGAGAAATTTCCACCCACAAAATTTTAGTCGAATTCGACAACGTTAACACGTAGCGCATAGGCCCCAAATCTGAAAAAAAGCATTTAAATCGAAAATAATTGACAAATTTTCAGTTTTTGCAAAATTAACGCTATTTATTTCCCCTTTTGCAAAAAAGTGGATCCTGGTCCTTAGGGCAAACACAATGAGATTTACAATAAGCTACATATCTTTTAAATCGGTTAAACAGTTTTCAAGTTACTTGCCGAAGGCAATTGACAAAAAAATGTAACTAAGTCAAATCGATGGAATAGATCGAAAATGCATTTCATTGTTTTATTCATGTATTTTCTTTTATTTTATATTTTATTATTTAAATTTATTACAACATATAAAATAAGGAAATAAATAAATAAATATTATAAACTACAAACTTTAGAATTTTCTTTTATGACATTTTCTATTATTGAATAACGAAGTGTTGCTCTGAATACTCCAGCAAAAATCTGCCATCATGTGTGCATCCCAGCGACCCTGGTATCTTTCCTCCATTGTCCGAATATCTTGGTGAAATCGTTCGCCCTGTTCCTCACTTAAGTCTCCTAGATTTTCAGGAAAACGATCTAAGTGACTGTGAAGGTAATGTAACTTGATGCTCATGTTGCATCCAAGATTCTGGAAGTGAGTTAACATCTCTTCAACGTGCGCAACATAATCATCATCCTTGTTATTTCCTAAGAAATGTTGAATAACCCATACAAACGAATCCCATGCATTTTTCTCAATTTCTGACATTGAACTGAGAAAATCGGTATCTTTGACCAATTTGCGAATTTGTGGGCCGTCAAATATTCCTGCTCTCAGCTTTTCCAAGGGTATTTGGTATAGCCACTTTGTTGACCTAATAGGAAATTTACCATCTTAATATCAACACAAATTACCCAGTTATGTTCATTATACTTTATCTTCTTCATGACCAATGCAATTACAGAGTATTCTTCTTTTACCTTGGTTGAATGTGCGATTGGCAAGGAGTGAAATTTATTTCCATTGTGCAAAAGGACACACTTCAAGCTGCGTTTTGATGAGTCAATAAATAAACGCCATTCGCTTGAATCATATCTATGTAAGCCCATGGCAGTCATCAAACCAGGAATATCCGTGCAGCAGACAAAATCGTCCTCTTCTGCAAAATAGTGAAGTAAGCCTTTTTCTCGGGTACGGTAATACGAAACTTTAGTTTCCTCCGTTATGAGATTTGATTCCTTCATCCGGGATGCAAGTAATTCCGAAGATGCTTTTGACAATCCAAGTTCTCTTATTTCAGATTTGGGGCCTATGCGCTACGTGTTAACGTTGTCGAATTCGACTAAAATTTTGTGGGTAGAAGTTTCTCATCAAATCTAACAATAATCCGACATGCACCCCTTGAAATTGGAAAATTTATGTTTTTCACACATTTGAAAACCCGCTATAATGCGTATATCAACCAAAAAACTAAAATTTTGTGAAAATGAGCGAATTCACTAAATTGTGAATAAATTCGAAAAAAATCAATCGATTTTTATGGTCGATATCTCATTTTGTTGCTATTATATGTCGCTATGCGATAAAAAAATGAATCTGGAAGTTTTTTGCCGTTTTCGATTTTTTATGATTTTTTTAAAACGAAAATTTTTGCCATTTTTACGTAAAAAATATATTTTTTTCTTAAGTTTTTTATTATAACTCCGATACTATTGATCCGATTGAAACGCGATATATAGACGACTATGCAAATCTTAATTTTTCTGAATTTATTTTAATAATATCGGACTAGTAGTTTTTGAGTTATCATTAATTATTTGAAGAAACGTCTCAAAAAAATTGCAATTTAAAAAAAAAAAATTTAAAAAAAAATCTATCCATAGAATTTAAAAATTTTACCATTTTTGTACAAAGGTAGTCATGATACATCAAAATTATATAGTGGTTTTAAGAGCACATGAAATTTTTTTTATTTTGTTGTGCTGTGTTATTTACCTTATTTACCTAAATCGAAAACAGAATGGAACTACATATATATTAAAAAATAAAATGTTTTAATCGCAAAAAGAGTGGAAATTACAATAGTAGAAAAAAGTTTTTTTCTTAATTTCATACTAACTTGTATCATGTATATTGTATCATGCCCTATTTAAGTATTAACCGATTATTAAATCTGTTCGGCATAGTTTTCATCTTTTAGGTCTTGAAATTTTAAATTTTATAATTTTTTTAAACATACAAATATTAAGTACTTAATTTATAAATATTTATAATTAAAAATGTCTTTTTAATTTTAAGCACTTATAATATTTTAATAAATTAACTTTAATTTTAAAAGGAAATTATTGTCTATACTAAGAATGATAGAAGACAATATTACGCCATGCGCATGTTTTCCCGTTAGATGACGTTGTTCGGCCAATTTAAAGTTGCGAAGTCTGTAATCAACAAATTGCTTCAAATAAATACGTATAAAAAATCCAAGTAATAGGCAAAAATTGGCAACCCTGCAAATAAACTCTCAACATTTTTATTAAAAACTCTTATAACTTATAGTTATAATCTTAGTCAGAATTATTAGCCAATAGGAAGATATTTTCGTGACGTCATTCGGCCGACATGTGCAGAAAATTTCAATTTTATTTTCGTGATGGCGTAACCTTGTCTTCTATCATCCTTGGTCTATACGTACATATAATAAAACAATTGCACAATTCACATCACATTCTTGTAAGCAAGTTATGTTTATGGAAAAGTAATTCTTCCGTTAGCCGGCAGGTAAACCCCATGTTTAAAAATGATTAAAGCAAACTTTTGCTTAACTGAAATAACAATTAAAAATCGAAATTGTAAAATACATAAATATGTACATTTTTATAATTCTGAAGATTTATTTTGTAATAAATAAGCAAAAGAATTTCATATAATTTTTAAAATAATATTTCTATAGAAATAATTTAATTATAAATTAAACTTAATAATATTGTTAAAAAGGACAAAAAATCAACTGATTATATTATATGTAAATTCGTATATTTGACTCAAATTATTTGTGTATATTGTATTATTAAAATTAATATTGTTAGTTTTTTATATAAAATAAATTTTATTCCTTTAAATGTTGTTCATACATATATACATATGTATTTCCTAAGCTAAATTTTGTTATGAATAAGAAATTATAAATGTAAATCATAAAATATAATCGATAAATTTCCTTGTTTTTTTTATAAATATCAAAAGAGGAAGGTAAGCTTAACTTAATTATCTTTATAAACATAATTCGATAGATAGCAAGTGATTTCACTATCTGACAGAATTCTGTCCAAAATGGCATTGTAGGTGCCACATTATCATACATACACTATCACATGGAAAAATAATATTCTATGATTTTTTTTAAAGAGATTATTAAATCGTACTAACCTGTCAAAGAGTCTGTCACACAAAAACATTACTAATTCAGGCTATCATATTTTTTAGCACATATGCTATTTTTCACAGATCGTACGACTGAGTTGATAGTAAATCATGACATTTAAACGACTTGTATATAACAGAGTTAAAGTAGCAAAACATATTCTTACAACTAGTATGGATGAATTTACAACTGGCGATTTTATAGAAACATTTGACAGTGGAAGGGCAATTATATATATACTTTCGATATTGACTAATCTTTTGTACAAGTGGCAACTCCTTTTCATAAGCTCATTTTTAAGTGGTAACTCTTTTCTAAAAAAACATTCGAAAACGGCAAAACTCACTGTGAAACAATTTATATAAGTAATGTGAAAGACATATATTATAAATATACATATTTAATATATAAATCAATTAAATGCCAATCAGACTCACACACTCAACTTTAAAATTAGATCTTTTAATTTTTTCACGTCTTATGGGGAACCCTTTAATATTAAATTATTTTTTATGCTAGAGCAAAATACTTAATAAGCTATGTAAATATCAAGTGTCTGCCTATAACGTTTAGAAGAGAAGGCCAAATTCGCAACATCTACTCGTAGGTAAACCCCTTTTATTTATATGTTAATTTTATGTGTTAATTTTAAATATAAACCTATTACTGTTCAAATATAAGGACTATCAAAACATCCTTTAATTTTTTGTTTTATTTTTTGTACTTGTTTAGGGGACAAATTTATACATACTTTATGTTGGTCTAGACTTTCGCAACACACTTTAATATTTATTTTTTATATTTTTTGCAATAGCATAATAATTTTATCAACATAACTTACACACTACGTAAACTTACGTTACATAAAATTCGTATTCGTGAATGATAATATACTATTCAGGAAAATGTTAAAAGTCTACCTATTACGATTAAAAAAATAAGGCCATATACATATGTATGTACATGCAAATCATTGCCTCTATTTGTTATAGAGGGCATAGTGAACAGCGTTGTCAACTTTGTAATTTCAAAACGCACCAAAGTGTAGAAAAAAACACACCATTTAACATTTTTTACGTTCAAAACGTTAATATTTTGTAAAATTTCAACACTAGAAGGCAGTCTCGCCCAAATCTCTTCAACTAATTTTTTGGTGAATTTACGACAAGTTTTTGATATATCTTTATTTCATTTCATTGCTTATTTTCTTTAATCCGCAAGCTTCTTCAAACTTAAAACCTAAATAACAAATATCAAACGATGTATTGATATAATCTGTTAAAATTTTCGAATTCAATGTCAGGCTCAGTGAGTTTGGATATCAAAATTTTTAAGAGATTGTGCAAATCATCAAGTAATTTAGTCTGGTCGGCATTTTTTGATTCAAATGCGAGATTAACACGTTGCACCTCTTTTAAAATATCCGATAAATATACTATGTAAGTAAAAATAATTAATATCATCATTGTACATATTTTTAGTTGGTTAGATAAAAAATATTGTTGAGATGTTGGAAATGTATTAAATAGGATACTCATCAGTATTTATTAATTGATATGTATATTTCTTCGTAGGTCTTTTGCCTAACAGCTGAATGGGAAAACCAATTTGTTTTGTAGGGATAGCAAATTCGTTACAGTGAAATGTTTCTTTTTTTAACATAACACAAATTAATACAACAACACCGTTTTACTTCGTGCATATGATTTGGTATGTCTTAAACATCATTTACAAGTTG
This sequence comes from Phasia obesa, assembly GCA_949628195.1. Taxonomy (NCBI): domain Eukaryota; kingdom Metazoa; phylum Arthropoda; class Insecta; order Diptera; family Tachinidae; genus Phasia; species Phasia obesa. The sequence goes on from OX451216.1 coordinate 122,850,181, forward strand.
TTCTTATTATGGTCTGTAAAAATGACTATGAACATTTTGCCACTAAAAATTAAAAAAAGCAGAAAGATTTAAAAAAAAGCGCACCACGCACCAACTCGCACAAAAAAATTTAAAAAGCACCCAAAATGGTGCGAAACGCACCAAGTTGACAACGCTGATAGTGAACATTTCAAGAGTCTACCCCAAGGCGAATTCATACCAGGTGGAGCAGTAGAGCAACAACTAGAACAAAAGAACCACTTTGACATTAGATTAGCAGATATGAAACAATGTATTTTTGACAAGACATTAGCAAAAAAACGAGAGCAAAAAACAATCAGCTGGACTATAAACTCCACCTGGTATGAATTCGCCTTGGTCTACCCATTATGGTTTTTAGGCCATATACATGCAAATCTCGTCACTGTTGGAATACTCTTTGATTTTTAGGTTTATTTTTTTGTAGTAAACCGAGTGTTAATTACTGTGTGTAAATTTCAAGTGCCTCTTACGGTTCAAGAAATAAAACATACACGCGAATAACATGACACCTTTGAAGTTTTAGTATTTGTTTTTATAGCGGCCTTTGTAATTCAAGAATCTACCATTTCCGGTTCCAAAGATAGAAGGCGCTGACAGACCGACATTCATTGTAGCAAAAGATTACTCCCCGTCTCCATTAGACATTAACATGCGTTAACAAAAGTCAAACTTCATATGAAAAAAACATTTTTAATACTGGTTCATAGCAAGTGGAGACGGGGGTTTAGTCATTAGACAAAGCTAAGGATGTAGCTGCTGATAAAAAAAATGTATGACGTCTCGCCTGGTTGCAGCCAACAACAACCAACAAGCGGCAGAATAAAATTGAATAAACGTAAGTCCAACATCATACCAGTTATTACTACATATAATATTATATGCATTGGAATAATATTTAAGGCTATGAACTTTACAAGAGTCAAAAAATTAAAAATAAAGTGAAAAAATTGGCTGTCGTCCATATTGTCTGAACTTTTTATATGAAACTGTGATTATGTGCTAGATTTTTTTTAAGATATCAGGTCAATATGGGTATTATTAAGCTTTTAAAAATATTCCTTAACCTATTAAGAGATCGGAAGCATTTTTAATAACAATATGTATATTAAGTTAAATATGTTGCAATAAAATGATGGTAAAAAACCGTTTAGCCGCTACACGCCCACAACCTTTTATATGTAAATTGCGCTAAATACTATTTTCCCTATAAAATCCGTAAATTGAGTGGTGCCAAAAATATGAATACTGGAATTGGTAGCCATTAGCAGTAGAAATAAGATGTACTATGTGTCATTTGAGAGAAATTAACCGTTTAGGCGCTACCCGACAACAACCTTTTATAAGGCCTAAATTGCGCTAAATAGTATTTCCCTATAAAATCCGTAAATTGAGAACATATTTTTCACGTTTTCAAAAAAATTTTAACGCAATATTAAATAAATTTTAATTCATTTCAAAACTTCCAACTTATGTTTCTCTTATGTGCTGTGTATGTAACAGAGACCTGCATGATTACGATTAAAACGGCAACATTTTGCATTTTCTAAAATGAGTATTGAGCTAGCACTTAACATTAAAAAAATGAATGATTCATATCAATGAGACTTGTTAACATATGCTTGCCAATGCTTGCAATTTCTGTTTATTCCCATGATTTACAAAAGCAATGAATTAGTTTGAGTGGTTGGTAAAAGAAGCTGCTGACAAATGTGTATAGTTTTACAGACGATTTTTATTCTAATATGAGAAAAATTATTATGTTATTTATTTATTTATTAATGATTATACAAAACATTAAATGAATTTATATAACATATATTTAAGAGTAGGAGAATCTAGGCCTTTAATTAATTATTAATTAATAATTTAATTTAAAAATTTAGAGACGGATTTTTTTATTTTATTATGTACATATTTACATATGTATGTATCGAAAGAAAATAAGAAACGGAAGTTAAGAAAAATATTAAATAAAAAATTTAAAAATTCGTCAATATATAAATAAATATATGTCTATATATATGTACATACTTATATATACACTTATTATAAAAGTAACAAAATTAAATAAAATAAAAAAGTAAATGAAATTATCTATTAGTCATATTTATCAACTGAATTCAGGAAAAGTAAATTATTTACAGTTATTTACGCGCGCTCGAATTGTTGTGCAAGTTTGTTAGTTAGTTTTACGAAGTTTATATGTAAATACCTGCTGAAAGAAATAATTTTAGAGCAATTTTATATATGTATGTACATATATGTATATTGTAAACAATTTACGAAAATTTACAAAAAAAATGTGTGTAGGTAAATCACTCTACGTGGAAAAGATGCAAAAAAATATTTGGTATTTACAATCTTTTTCGTTATAAATAATATACTAATTTTAAACTCTTCTTTTGAAAATGAATTTTTCCAAACCTTTTTTGTTCAAGAATATATTTTTTATTGATACATATCGTTAGCTAAAAAACAAACAAAAATATAATTTTACAGAAGAAGCAAAAAACTTTGTAAAATAAAAACTAAACTATACCATACGTCTCTTTGTTTTTTGTTAATAAAAGCGTACAAGTGTAAAACTTGGTCCAGACATGTAGTTTAATGGCATTCATAAAAATCAATCAAAAACTCGTTTTTGATTCTTTGAATAGGTACCGTCTTACAAGGCAGTAATTTATGATAATCTTAAATTGTTTTTTTCATTATATAGAACACAAATTTATGGTGAACCAATGGAGAATTTAGTTAATGAACAAAATTGTAGGTATTAACACTTTTGTCTATTTTGATTTTTCTTTATCCATACTACTAGGTATTTGTCAATAGGTACTTATTTTTTTTCAAATAGTAAAAATAATTACTTTATTGTCGAAAAACTCACAATTTGTTTGCCTTACTATAATTATCTCATTTAATTCATTAAATATTTTTGCAAAAATAGAATACGAGTACATGTACATGAATTCCAGGAATACTTGCAATCTCCCTTAACCTTAACCTTTCTTTCAATTGAATTGGATGTTTATTTGTGTATTCAAATAGCCCATTTGTGGCAGGTAAAAGAATTTAACGAATGTAGCAAATCCAGTTGGGTTATTACTTCACAAGAAAAAGTTTGCATGTAAAAACAGAAATGTCTTGCATCAAAATGCAACTAATTTTTTTTTAAACATATGCTAAAAACTATTTACCTGTACTTTCAACATACAGACTTTAAACTTTTCTCATTAACAATGAATTTGTCATAAAACTCTTTCACAAAAAAGTATATTTTTTGTTAAGTACTTCTGTATACGACAGTATTTTAAAAAATATTTGAAATTGTTATTTTATTATATTGTCCACTAATTTTGTCAAGTATTAGGTATAATAATCTCAAAATAATAATTATTTTTCATAAAAATTGAACCCAATTACCGCTTTCTTTAAATATGTTCATCTCGTACATAGATGTTTCAAGATTTTTATTAACACTTTAATTTGTGAGTGGTTTGAGTGTTCTGCAAAACAATCAAACAACAGCAAGAAATTTTTACACACTTTCGCTAACAGCACATATAAAACAAGGTTGTGTCAATAACAGTCAATTCTTAGAGAGTTAACACTGCACGCAATATCAGTAGTACATATTGATGTTAAAAGACAGAACAAGAAGCAATTTAAATGTGAGTGGACAGCGAAAGTGAATCAAATCTCATGCAGGTCTCTGGTATGTAACCCAATTGAACAAAACGTCTAGAAAATTTGTATAGAAATAACTCAAAAAACTAAGTGCTTTTATACTAATTTCCTAGACGATTTGTTCAGTTGGGTTACATAAACAGCACATTAGATCAAACTTCCCTAGCACTTTAGCAAATCGTTGTGTCATAGTTTGGAACAATTCAGGGGGGGTTACTGCGTATTTCGAATCGAAATAAAAAAACATTCGAATTTGTATGTCTTTTACATTGTATTTCGAACAGTTTTTCTTTCGATTCGAAATACGCAGTAATTCTCCAGCTCATTGGGCTTGGACTTAGTTCCTCTCATTCCACCTGCATCATTTTCATTAAAATGGGCTTGTTTTTTTTTAATTTTCGTTAAGCTACTGCCCTTTTTATAATCCCCTATTGATTTTATATTTTAGAGGAAAACAGCCAGTAAATTGATTCCAAGGAAAAAAATTATGTAATATACACATCATGAAATTATTCTTTCCAAGTATGAAGAATCCCGAATTTTTCTGACCAGTTTTGAGGAAAAAACAGATTTTTTGTAAATTGATTTCTTAACGACGATATTTGCATGAATAAAATTATATAATATACAGAAACAAGTATTTATTCTTTTAATTAATTTTTATTAACTATAAATAGTAAAATTTGTATTCTCTTTTACATTTTTCAGTGTTTAATTCCCATTTTGTTTTACACCCACTTCAAATTAAAATCCCCTTTTTTTAAATTCCCACTTATAATTCCCGTCTTTTTACTCCCATTTATTTAATTCCCAAAATCGCTAATCTGTTTTTGCGATTTCGACTCTATCTTGGCGCACGTTTGTTTTTACTTTTCTTTTTTTTTTTGCTTATGTTTTGCTTCGCAAAAACTCTTATTTTTTGTTTTCGAACAAAAGTTAGCAAAAATTAGCAAAACGCGTGAGTTACAGAACATGCAGAAAAAAAATTGACGATTTTAAATCACATGCGATTTCAAAATCATGCGAGTGTCAGAACATGACAGTAAGTTTTACTTTTTTTTAAAAAAATAATTTAGTTCTTCAAATTTATATAGATTTGATCAAGTTTTGCATTCGTTCCTTTAACTCAAGTTATTAAAGAAAGAGAATTCATATTAACAAAAATAAAAATTGAAAAATAATCATTAAAAGGTATTTTTAAATAAAACTAATAACTGATACGATCCCTGGTTTATATATGTAACTACTTGTGTTTCTTTTTATCATAACATTTATTAATTGAATCAATTTAAAGAAAGAAATAGTCAAGCTTGAGGCCAGTTTATTTTATAATAAAATTCTTTATTTTACATTATTAGTTTATTCTGATATCCATCGGATATCATTATCGAAGACTAAAATAAAATATGAGAATTATTTCATACAATAATACATAGTTATAAACACTGTGTAACAAAACAATACAAATAACAAAATAAAACAGACTTTTAAGGGCGGGGCACATAGAATCCGTCATACGTTATACGTCGTCTTTTTCAACATACAAGAAAGTTGAAATACAGGTTTTCTAATGAGTGTTGTCGCAATCAGTACGCCTCCGTCAACGCATAGTACGTCTTCGTTAACGCAAAGTACGAAAATTGGTCAACTTTTGAGGTACTTTAAGAGCAGGATTGGTAAAGTTGGTACAATTGTACTTTTTTGGTTCATTTCAAACCATAAAAGTACAAAGGTACACCAATGGCTTCTTTGGTACAATTTAAAATCTTTCCTAGCTTTATGTTTTAGATGGTTTGGAATGTTAAGTTTAAAAAACTGTCTCATTTTGTCTCACACAAATCCTTCAACTTTCAAATAAATAATTCAAATACTATAATCAAGGTCGGGATTCCATGTAGGCTAGAAAAAAGTCCTATGTCAGTTTATTTTAGTTGCCTGTAGAGAAAATAGCAAAATTTTCCTTAAAACGTATCGGAATAAATAAGAAATGAAAATAATGATGAATCTATCTAAAATACGTGGTAAGAATGCAAATCCTTAAAATACATTTTAACCTAAAAACCCTTTCTAGAACTAGTTACAATTAAATTTATTGTGATCATACGCAGAAGATATTTTTAATTATCCATTCCTTCTATCGACAGTTTAGAGTTGCTACCAGGGGAGCGTTATCCCGAAAAACGTTGGCAAATGAAAGATATTTTCTTTTTTGTTTTAATTTCATTACAATCTCAAAAGACTACAGAAGTGTTAATCTAAGTTTAACACTTGCATGCTAAGACTAATTCTATCAGTTAAGTAGCTACCGGCACTGTGTCCATATATGTGCACACAAATGAGTGTGATTGTTGAATGACTCGCCATGGGTAATCCCCTACACTGCACAGTGGGGCAGAATCAAAATATTTTGGAAATAACCTTGTAATTCCTAAACGGCTTAACCGATGGATACAAGCAGAGGAATGTCTGAACTTAAGTTTTAAAGGTGGGTACCATACACCGTCCAGGGGTGGCGCTATGTGGACTCAAAGTTGGGAACCTCGCACCTGGAGTTTCTTTTACAGCTTGCCATTTCTTCAGTTTTATTTTGATTTTATTCTTAAAGGTTTTGTCAATACCTACAAAATGGTATCTAAATTTGCAAATAATAATTTAAAATGATTGAGTTATAAGCATTTTAAGAAATAAAATTTGTGATTTTTCGCTACCCTGGTCCAGCTTTTTCAAAATATTGGGTAAAATTTTTACCAAATTTTTTAAATATTTTATCGTAGTTATCGAGCTTAATTCTAAATACTTTTGATAAATTTGAAGATTGTATCTTTACTGAGTAAAAAACTAGACGATTTTCAATTTAAAAAATCCAAAATTATTGTGTGTACAATTCTGTTTTTACACGGTGGATTGGTTCCAGAAAAATCCGTGTAAAAAAGACATTCATCACAAAAATAAGTGATTGTTTCCTTATCTCTAAAACCTATTAAAATTAGTGAAAAACGAGAAGTTTTTTAATAAAAAGAAATAATGTTTATGCATGCACATACATACATAATGCATGCACATATTATATGTATATGCACCGTTTATTTGCATCTTTAGTGTTTGACGAAGACTTAACAGATAGTTTCGTTCCAGAAATCAATCAATCAATTGACTAATTAAATTTTAATTTTTTTTAGTTCTTACTATGACTTCGTTTAAACCGAACATTTTTCCAAGAAATATTGAGCCTTCTCCATTTCGAAGGCGATCTAAAATTTCAATTTTGTTTTCTAAAGAAATGGCTTTACGTTGCAGTTTTTTATTTGTAATTTTCGACGTCTTCTTTTAGAGATGCATTGATAGTTCACGAAATATTAACACATTTCAATTGCTCTAACAAGTAAAAATGTTTATATGCACAAAAAGGCAATTTCTCTAAATATTTGACATGAATATATTTCGCTAAACTTAAATTTTATAAATAAAATCTAAGCTCAAAAGATTTTGAATCGTGCTAATGGAATAAAATCGTGTAAAAAAAATAATTTTTTTATTTTTAAACCGTGTAAAAACAGAATTGGGTGACGCAAAAACGAATAGTAAAGTAAATACTAGAGATCCGACTTAGTTAATTTGTTTTTTAATCATATTAGCCCTTTTGAGCATCTTCAAGGTATATTAATTTTACTAGGTAGGGGCATCCCTACAACAAATACAACAATACAATGCTTTGTAGTTCGAAATGTCAAAAAACATATAAGAAAATTGACAAGGCGTGTATGTGTTTTATTGCTTTCTCACTTCTACATACAACTTTTGACATGTCGAACTACTAAATCAGCTGGGCGGACGACACTACCTAGTAAGATAAATATACCTTGAGCATCATCTTCTATGTTTTTTATACGCTCTTATGTCAAAATTTGTTTACAATATTCTTGCGACATATTTAAAATAAAATTTTTTTTCACTCTAAGATTATGTTCTTTTGTTTTATTTGCTGTTTTTGTGTTTTACTTTAAATATAATATATTTTGCAAAAACTATGTGATTGACAATAAAGCTAAAAAAGGGGAAAAAAGGAAAAATTTATTGGACAATGCATAAAGTGCCAAACGTGCTGCTAATAAGTATACTCTGTGTCATAAGAATGAAAAGAGGCTATGATAGCTTTTTTAAAAAGTACTAAAGGGAAAAATTTCGCGGCAGAGGTAGTCAAAAAGAGCTAGAAATAGCGCGAAAAAGCTAAGTTGGCATCGCTGGCCACACATGACTAAGCTTCGTCTTGTTCAAGGCGAATTCATATGAATTCGCCTTGGTCTTGTTTTAATAAAAGCCCTCAGATTGAAAAGCTCATTCAAAGCGAATTCATAATTCATTGTGCCATGACAAGACGAATTCATTATTATTGTAAAATGTGCAATTAGTTCGTATTAGCCACCAAATAAGAGTCTATGGTATTAGCTGAAAATAATTGCAAAAAAAGGTTTATTGTTAAATAAAAACGTATTTTGGAAAGTCTGATTACTGCGAATAAACTAAATCAATAATAAACTAAAGGTAAGTGGTAATTAAAACTGTGTAAAAAGCTTATTGCAACTTCTTTTTTGCTGGAAGTGTGGATTTTAAAACATTAAGACAACTATTATAAAATATTGAAAACTTCCACTAATCGCTATTTAAAGAGATTAAGGAAAAAAAGGTTCCAACGAAGAAAATCTCTAGAGTACATCAAAACCATAACAACAAATAAATTGCCGGTAAATTATAACGTATGGCTATATAGTTGCCAGATCTGGCGATTTATCGTTTGGCGGTTTTAAAAGCAGTTTCGTTTTTAACATTAATTTTTGGATTGATGTGTTCTATATAGATACTTACGACAATTTCGAAAATACAAATTATTCAAATCAGGGCATAAAGTCGACAGCCCCCTAGTTTTGTTTTTTTTCGGCGTAAATCTAGTTTAGCCATACCAAAATAAAAAAATGAAGGAACAAATCTAGTTTACGGACACATACAAATTTAAAGAAATATTCCATTATGTGTAAAATTTAATTTTAAGCAAAAAATCTTAAATGAAAACATTGGGGGCGACCCTTAGTTTCGGAGTTACGAACCCCCAAAGTTTCTATATAAAATATGATATAGGTATCTCGACCATTTTATAAAAAAACACCCTTTACATACATATGTATATTCATTCCATAAGCTTATATTTTGATTTTCTCGCATAAGACATTTATGGAGCCAAAATAAATCAGCGAGCCAACCTCACACACAATGTTCAATATACAACTTTATGCTACATTTTTTTTTTCAAATAATTTAATTTTCTGCTTGTTCGAAAGATAAGCACATTTACTTAACAGCCTCGCTTTCTATGGGAATTCCCTTTAACATTTCTTTATTCTTTATACTTGCTATTAAAGCGAACGTAATTCTGCATACATGTCTAGATTTCAAGCTGACGCCAAACACTTCTAGGGAAAGCCGATTCAATTTTATTTTTGGTACTTGTAATAATATACATTGTAGAACATAATCTAGTCTACCTATTATTATCAAAAATAAGGTCATATGAGATCACTTATTACATTTTTTTGTGCTAATAATGTAACTCTTATGAAAAGAGCTTTAGTTTAACTTTATACCTTTTGTTTAACCTCTTTTATGAACATAGTTTAATTTTAAAATTATTTATGACTAGCTGTGCCCGCCACGTCGTCTGCGTCATGACAATATTTTGCTCGATTTTGCTTTGAAAGTATTCCACGCCAATTGTAAGACTCTTACTTTTATAGTGCTTCAGTTATGGTTTATGTATTTACTTTATATAAAGTTATCCATCCCTGGATAAAATTTATAAAAAAATCTATAAATTATTGTAAAGCTCTGTAATTCCACAAAGTCAAAATACAAATTATATTCAAATGGCACCTAATGTTGCGCAATAGTGTTAAAATATCCCAGTATTAACACGAACATTTCAGTACCTTTAAACCGGAAATTGCATTTTTTCACTGCTTTTTCTCCACTTTCCCTTGAGGAAAAAAAGTATCTTATATTGGAATCAGGATGCTAAGATATAACAAAATTTTGTTAAAATCCATCCAATAGTTTATACGTGATGCGAACGCAAAAGGAAAGCAGACATCACGTACAGACAGGCGGACGGAAATGAGTTACTATTTTATTAGATGTATAGATAAATGTCAATTGGAGTTACCCATATCGCTATTGAAACACCCATTAATTTAATTTTTTTTTTAATTTTTAGTTATAGCGGACATAATTTCTCATACTCTGTTTAAATTTAAATTGTTGGAATTTGTAGTTCCACTTATCTTAAAATTAGACCATTTTTGTTTTTGCTCCAGAAAAATTGTTTTAAACGGTCTATTTTTTCTTCTTTAATACCATTTGATATCTCTCCTCACGTTGTTTAGAAGTCATAAGGGGTTTTTCAGAGGAAATTTGTATTAATATTTCGTTTTTATTTTTTACTTTTCAATGAGCTTATCTAACAGTCTATCAGCTTTTTGGTGTCTCTGTCTGTCCAATTTAATAACACAAGAAAAGGAGGTTCTGGTACGAATTCCTGAACTTTGACAGTTATTATCGACTATACTATTGAAGATATATTTGTCGAATCGGATGCCATTTAGTCTCTTTTGTCAAATTTCAATGGGCGTATATAATGTCCATTATGACGTGTATGTGATAATATTGTAAAGAAATAAAATTTTTATGCAAAAAATTGTTTGCATTTTTTTTTAAACGGCTGAGTTTATGTTTTCAAAAGGGAATATAGTATTATATATAATGAAGTGCAATGGTGTCTTCTTTTCTAAAAAAAATTCAATTCCTGACCCTAAAGATTTTTTTAAGTTAAGCAAAATTCCGAGAAAGTCAATTTTGGATTCCCTTGTTTGCTGTGATATAGTTGGAATTGAGTTGTATTTTTTGCCTCCCTAGAAATTCTCTATACGTACATATATATTTTAGTAAATTATATTTATTTAAATACAAATAATCTGTTTATTTAATTAATTTTTTGTTTCTACACAAGTCAAATAATTTTTTATGTAGTTCATGATAGAATGACATACATATGTATGTATTTATGTATAATCATGTGTTATGCATCTTCCTTCAGTTTAGATATAATAGTAGTATATCTCGAAAACTAGAAACAATTTAACAAATTTTTATATATAATTTCAGTTTCCCAAAAAAAAACCTAGGAAATAAGAAAAATGTTTTATTTTTAAAAGATGCAATAGTTTTTTTTAATGAAGTTAATGAAAACGTTATTATATTTTTCATTTGTTTAATTTTTTGCAGGTATTTCAACTCAATATTTGTTCGAAGCAAAACTTCAAAAAGAAGTTTAAACAGATATTATTAACTGCTGCAGAAATGTATTTCTACATTATCTGTTGTAGCGAAGAAAGATACTTAGACAATGGCCCTAAGACGATCAGAACAGTTAATATGGAACTCAAAGTCTATTAAGAGCTTATGCCAAAATTCAACGTGTACTATAGCGTGGAGATAAAATGTAAACATGACGTCTTGTTTATCAAAAAGATATCAAAAAAATTAAAAAGAAAACAATTGGCATTAGTTTGTTTTGTTGCGTATGCTCAAGGATCATTAGACGCAGTGTTAAAGTGTAGCTGTAAGTTAGAAAGATACTTATAGTTTAAATAAATTTATTTATTCCTGGAATATCGTAACATTTGTTTTTCTGGATTGGATTTTATAGGATTTTAAAAGACCCAAGGATAAAAAAATCAAGAGACAAGAACACTTATTTCAGAAGCATCATTTTCAGACGTTGTTGGTAATACAAAACGAATGGAACACTACTTTCTAGCAATAAATAGTAATAAAATGTTTCCAAACGGCAAGAGCTAAAGAAATTTCATTATTGTTGCCTCAAACGATGAAAGACAAGACCAGAATTTTTTGAGAAGATAAGATAACGTATAACTTATTGAAATTCCACTCCCTAGAAAAAGACCAACACTGGTATCTAGCTCTTGGCAGTAACGGCAATAACGGCAAGATAAACAGCAGCTACAGTATTTTTAATTGACTAATGCTAGCATTGTTAGAACATATAAACGCAGATAGGATACAGCCATATTTGGGAACAGATTTTTAAACACTAAACGCGACATGACACAATTAGCTTTGTCAGCAGCTGCAGGATACCTGTTTCCAGAGTGGGAAGAAGAGTGCTAATAATTTTTCTTATTTCGACAACACATGTGCAAAAAGTATTTTTCTTGTCGTGTCGACAAATTGAAAACTTCTGCGGAAATTAGAGGTGCTTCGAAATAAACAAAAAAAATTTTTTACATCCACAGACACTTCCAATATGTGATAAAATAGCCGGCCTTGCTATAATTAAGTTACAATCTATAAGCTCACCTCTGCATCATATCATTACACATGACCAACATATACTTTTAACGACTGAAATTTGCTTATATCTTGAAATCCATAAAATACATTCAGCGACTAGTTGGAAGGATTATAAAATAAATTCCAGTATAAAAATGGAATTAAATGCGCACATAAAAAATTTGGAAAGGTTTAGAGGGGGAAAAAGAGATCTTAGAAAAATATAGTAAGAAGTCAATATGCAGCACGAAGTTTTCGTTGAGCTTGGAACAGTTTTATTGACTAAATCACAAACAGCAATGAATGAACGCCGAAAATCTTCGTAATAATGCTACTTGTTTGAACGACAATTGGAACTACGCTCCGGAACGACTCAAATAACACTCGCTCAAAGTTATTAACAACATCATCAGAACTATTAGAACAACATCTCTTGCACAGCAGTGGGAGTTACTCAAGCCGATCAAAGTTATTAACCAAATGTCGATACTTTGCCATGTATAGTAAATAACACATCGGTTAATAGCACATCATAAACGCACGTACTTCGCCAGTATTATCAGGCCATAAGGGTTACACTCATCATTTTTTCATCGGTTTTTAAAAATCCCTAAATTAAGAAAAGCAGTCACAAATAATTTTTTACTGATATGGCATCAAAAGTGTCATCATCCTGTGCAAATCCAGTTACTTCTTCAAATAAGCCAACAAATGTTCTACAGTAAATAACAAAACTTTGTCACACACTTCTCTGAATTTCCTTAAATTAAGCAATATAATTTCTAAAGCAAATACCACGACTTTGTAGCGCACTGCTTTAGAACTTAAGTACTTCTCCAGCGATCATTCAACATAAATAATCCTCGGGTCATAATACGAGAAGCAGGGGTAACACAAATTTTTCCTTTGGTTTAAAAATGCATTTAGAATTATACCTAAAAAAAATCTGGCATCAAGACCTTCACTATCCTCTCATTATCCTTTACAACAGAATTCACGCACGTGAACTTGCATTTATTAAAAAAAAAAAATGCGTCTACAATTTACCAGCAAACACACCGTGTACGGCGTCAAATGCACCATCATCCTCCGTAAATCCAGTATCTTCAGCAACTACCACAACATTAGCGCTTCTTCAGCCATCATTCGACATGTCATAATAAGGAAACTTAAACGCGCCATCTCTTCTCTTACAAATAGTGCTTGCACGCAATGAATGAAGCTGCACAACGGTTCAACATATACGTCTACAACCCCATCAAGATTTCGAATGCTTCGTCCTGTCAAACAAAAAGACATCATATGTCGTCAGCAGCATTATAATCATCACATCCAGCATCATTTAGATCTTTGTCAGCAGAATTATTCCAGTTTGAGGCAGCAAAAATAATTTTTGACGTAAGTTTGCTAAAGAATCTTTCTTATTATCATACCACTAAGAAGAACTAAGTTATTTATGGAAATTCAAATAAGGTCGAGAATATATCATAATTAATCTCTTGACTTTAAAAACTTTATACGGTTCCAAAAGTGATTACTCTTAAGTTTAGATTAAACAATAAGTAAAATAATGTTGGATCGTAACAAGTGTTACTAATACTTTAGCCATATATTCCATTTTGCTAATAAAAAACGCCCAACTTCATTTAAAGATATAAACAAAAAATAAAATTCCCAAAGCTTGAAAATAATAATTTCTAAATTTTGGAACATGCAAGGTATATTTATCTTACTAGGTAGTGGCGTCCCTACAACAAATACAACAATACAAGAACAAAATGGTATTTTGTTGTTGCTTTGTAGTTCGAAATGTCAAAAAACACTACCTAGTAATATACCTTGGGAACATGTTTCATACTGACATAACTATTTAAATTAAAAGTGTAACTATTTTAATTAAATTAATAGGGCATTGTGGAACCATTTTAAACCTTTAACTGTTTATCTCAAGTATACTCGACAATTTTTTGCAGAATGTCGAGTATACTCGTGTCATGATGATAAAAAATTGCATTCGTATTATAAATCAATGAAACTGTATTTTTTCCTTGAAGCAATAAAAGAGCTTTTAAAAATATAAACTTAAATTTCTTGAAATTCAGTTGGTTTTATATACTTTTTGTTTTCATTTCTAAAATGCCAAAATTCATCTTTGTAATGTATATTTTTTATCAATGAAATAAATTGTGTTTTTCTTTAAAAACCAACAGACAACGTTTGATTTTTTTTCACAATTAGTTAATTTTACTGTAAAAAAAAGTTTTACTCTGATTTCGTCGAGTATACTTGAGGAGATCCATAACGAAACGCAATAATTCCACTTGAACAAAGGCCCCCAATTAAAAAAAGTGGTTAAAATGAAAATGCATTGGTTTGCTAAATATTTAGCAAAGTGACACAAACCTACCTTGTTGAAAGCTGGTATGTTACTGATTTAAAATTTTTACATGTTTTGTTCTCTTTGTGAGATTCTGGTTGAGATTGTGCTCACAGACCCTAGGGGTTTTCGTGGGGGCTATTGCACTTGAACAATATTTAGAGTAAAGCAATAACAAGTAATTAAGGTTATTAGGATACAGTTATTTAGTTAAATAGCTGTTGAACTATAACAATTTTCTAAGAACAGTAAAAATTATAAATTAATTAATTTATGTCAGTTAATTTTTAAGTTATTAAGATAACAAATTTGGAAATGTTGCGTTTTGGTCCATCACATAGTATTTATTTCGTTTTGCTATGAACCCTACGGAGATGTTGCGTTTTGATATGAACTAGATTTGGAATTATTGCTTTTTAGTATTCACTCTCCGATCTGTAACGGACAATGCTTTCAAAAAGAAAGCTTGACACACCCTTTTTGATTTCTTTTTGTGTTTCAGAAAATAGTTGAATGAGAAATTCTTTTTTTTGTTTTCTGGTGTATACTTGTGGCGCTTGGGTATAAGTTAATAAATTATTTGTTAGGTTTTCTTAAAAAAAATATTTTTTGGCTAAAAGCCAACTTTATTGTTTTATTATTACTTAAGAACTAACTTTACAATTTTAATTTTATTATAACTAAACCTCGGTTACTTGATCCAGTCATGTCGCAACGCAGGTGATTCTGTTGTCAGCAATTTGGTAATTGTTACAGGTTATTAACTCATATTTAGGTCGTCAGCAATTTGGTAACAGCGCGTGCAATTAATGCACCAGTGTTGTAGACATGTTGCCAGCATTTTCTTTATTGCGCGTGTTATGTTATTGTTTTGTTTTCTACAGTGTGGGAAATATATATTTTTGGAGTTTTAAATGTTTACTGTGTTAACTCCTCCCCTCTTAAAAACGCTTGTCCTCGAGCGTCTGGAAAACTTGGAAATTTCTTACTGTTGGTGCCGGGGATTCTAAAGAAGTTTCTTGGTAATGGCTGGCTTCCACATTATCTTTTGTAGGTTGTGCTGTAGGATGTTATGGCTTCTTCTTTAATTTTATTAATTTTATTAGCAATACGATAAACACAATGAGAGTTATTCCTGCAGAAAGTCTATTTATTGTCTTTTCTGCTCTTAAGGACTGAATTGCTATTGTATTGTTGATATGCAGCTCACTGAGTGCTTCTAGTGATAGGAGTCTAGTTCGGCTCTCTTCTATTGGTGTTGGTTGAGCTATTGCTGGCATTACTTTTAGTGGGGGTGCTTCAAAATTTTTTTAGGTTTTCTCATTTATTTTTATTGTTGAGTTTTTGAAATTAACGATGTAAGTACTGTTCATAGGGCGCACATTATTGTCTAACGTTATTTTGCTTGAAATTCATTAAGAAAAAGTATTCCTGGAGCGATGAGTTCCTCTCTTGGGTCATGGTGACTGTAGATCATGTGACATGAAGAGTTGAGGCTTTTAACTAAATTAGGTATACAAAAATCATTTCTTAAATCTAATAGTTCATCTTGTTTACAAATACTTAGCATATTATATTGTTTGAAGCTGTTCTTTATTCCATATATAGTTTCTTTATTTTTCAGTATATTATTATATTTTAAATTAATTATTACATTATTTTTCATTACCGCTTTAATAATATAGTTATTATAAACTTCCTTGGTAGTTAAAGGTATTTTTACAATATAAATTATATTTGAAGAGTTGCTTAATACGCTAACATCTGCCAATTCTAATGCCTCTTCGACTGTGTTAAAAGGCACATTTTTTTATACCCTTCACCACAGGTGGAAAGGGTATATATAAGTTTGTCATTCCGTGTGTAATTTCTACAATATTCATTTCCGACCCCATAAAGTATATATATTCTGGATCCTTATATATAGAGAAGTTGATTGAGCGATGTCCGTCTGTCCGTCTGTCCGTGTTAGTGTGGTAATGTCATTTGCCAAGGCACCAGAAGAGATACAAAAAATTTAAGCACACCAATCTGTCAGGCATAGTTTCGAAAATTTTGGTATTGCAATTCAGCAACATCGGATCATTCCTTTGGAGGCTACGGGCCAAAAACCACGCCTACCTATATTTTTTTTTACGTTTTTTTTACGTTTTTTTTTAAATTTTTTTCGTCTTTAATGATTCTGTTTTGCCTTTTTTTGTCAAATAAATATTAGAATGTGACAGGTAGATCGCAAGGAGTGCATACAGATCTCGGGGGATCAATAACCCCCTGCGAGGGGCGATTTTTGTTTGTTTTTAGATTGGTAGGGTTTTTCTGCTTTGATTTGTATTAGAGACCTTAATAGAAAGCAAAACGCATAGAGGTAGCCAATGGACCCACCGGGTACCCACTGATAAATAGGAGCAGTTAAAAGGACCCCCCATGTGTCAATATGATGAAATTTTTTTTTTTTGTAAGGATTTCTTTTTGCTTTAGTCTGACCATTCTAACTCAATATAGATTGGAGAAAGGTCCAAAATGTAACAAAAAAATTTCAATCAAATTTAAAAAAAAAAAATTTTTAATAAATTTTCAAAAAGATATTTTACAGAAAAATAATAGAAAAAAAATTTTTTTAAAAAATTTTCCAAAAAATTTTCGAATAAAATTTTACAAAAAATTTTTAAAAAAATATTTTTACAAAAAATTTTTACACACAATTTTTGAAAAATTAAAACAAAAATTTCAATTTTTCTTTGAAAATGAAAATCATGACTGTAACATAACATATATTTAATATTAAGAATATACATATGTATGTATGTGTGTATATAGAGTAACATATTTTTTTAAATGCGTTTGATTTTTTTTTAAATGCGATTGATTTTAAATAGATGAGATCTCTGTTTTAAAACCTAGGTGCATTAAACACATAGACATCATCAGGATACCGGGTAAAAACTGCCAAAAATAAAATACACACGTTTATATGTAAACGTTTTTTTTTTTGAAGCCAGTATAGCTACATGGCTACACGACCACCGCTGTGGATGTCGTCAACTTAGGCTAATTTCTATTTTATTCAACAAAAGAAAATGTCACAAATTACATTATTATTGTAAATTACAAATTCATATACAAACAAAAAGTTTTGGAGGAGATATTTATAAGTTTTTGAAAAAGTTATTTAATTTTATAAAAGCAAAATAAGATTTTTTACAGCAATGTCAGAGTTTACGATGTAGCTGTCGGCTTCAATATCATTAAGTAGCTGACAACACGGCGACAATTGTAGCAAACGGAATTTGTTTTCATTTGTCTTCTATTTTTTAACTCATGAATAATGATTTTTTCTCATACGAATTTATTTAAGTAAAGAGTCAACAATATGGATAATGCTGTACATGTCTGTATAAATAAAATCACCGTGGTGAAGGGAATAGACGATTCGACACGGCCGAATATAGCACTTTTACTTGTTTTTAACTCTTTTACTGTTACTTCTACCTCCTTTTTGTTTAATAAAACTGAATTCACAATTCCTAACCTAGCCCATTGCATGGCATACTTAATGTTTATTATTTCTTCTTTTATCATTCTTACTTTACTTTGTAGACTAAGAGCTATTCCATTATCAATAGTGTTATCCTTTTTTATTATATTTAAAATGTCATTAGTAATTTTGGTTAATTTGTTCATTCGGTTATTTAAAGCATTATTTATAAAAATTTGTTTATTATTGTTGGTAGTTAGTTAAGGTCGTCATGGTCAGGGCTTCCTGCTAGATATTTCCAGGCAGTTCCCAGTATATCTAAGGATCTTTTGGATGTTGTACGTTTTCGACGGTTTCCAACAATTCAATGGTTTGTTGTTCGATTTTAAATGCCCGAATGCATTTTCCACAACTACGGCATTTTGATAGCGTATAATTAAATTGTTTTTGTGTTTGAGATGCGTTTATGTGAAATGGGTAAGGTTTCATCATGCATTCGGATAATCTGAATGCAGAATCCCCTATTAATAAGACAGGAATTTTCACTCCATCGTAAACTACAGCTTGCTGCTGAAAAGAGATCTCTCAAATATACTTGAGTCATTGCATCGGCCTGGACATCCGACATTAATGTATAAAAATCTGTATCTGTAGTCAACAACAGCCAACAAAATCGTGGAATACCACCCCTTGTAATTGTAGTAATCAGAAGTTTCTGAGGAAGGGGGGTGAACTTCAAAATGACATCCATCTGCAGAAAATATTAAGAGTAAAAATTAAATGCAATCATTAATTAGAAAATATATACGTACCTATTGCTCCAAAACACTGCGGGAATCCCAGTTTTTTTAAATCCACTAACACATTCTTTTATCTTTAATTCATTTATAAAGTTAAAGGGTAAATATTCCCCTAAAAGATTTCTCCAGACTTCAACACAGAAATCTTGTACAATTATGCATACACTGGCTTTTGATACACCAAACATGTGGGCTATAGACGCATATTCGGGAGACGACTTGAGGCAATAAAAAGCAATGGCAATACGTTTTTGAAGTGAAATACATTTCCTAAACTTTGTATCCGTTTTGCTCATTGACGTCAGTTTCGAGCAAATCAATTGAAATGTTTGCCGGCTCATTCTGAAGTTTTCGATGAAGGTTTCTTCCGGCATAATAGCAACATCTTTTTATTGTTTAGCATTGTAATGGTATTATTAAACTCAGAGAAGTTCGTGAAAATATTATTACCTGATGGATTTAGAGAAGTGTTTAAGTGGGTAAAAGAACAAACTGTTTCAGAGCAGTTATTAAGGTAAGCATTAACACTGCTAGGAACATCAGAGGTTGCGGTCCTATCAGCGTTTGCAGGACTGTAAACATTTGAAAAATAATTTTTAATTGATGCACCTTCTCCGAGTCATCTTGAAATAAGTCATCACCGACCACAACTTTTGAAAAACTTTTAGAATTTTTCTTACCTATAATCTTGAACATTTCTTTAAATGCCTTTGGACCTGGCTAGATCTTTTCTACCTTTTTACTAAACTCATCGGCTTGAAACAATTTTACTTTTTCTTTAATAATTGTGTATTATGTTTATTCCTTTTTAGAATGTCCTCTCCAAACTTATCTTGATACCAAGATTATAGTTTGGAGATGTAGAAATTAATAAAAGACTTTTGTCTTGTTGTCAAGACTATATTCTTTATTATTTTAACTTAATTTAAAATTTATATTTCTTATATACTAATTTCTTATTATTATTTTGAGTGAATTAAATCACTCAATATTTATTTCTACTGAATATTAAAATTACTTATTGCTAAATACATTCATGTATGTTCGTGTGATTATACAAGATTTTTTATAAACTACAAAAAGGTTTACATACGAACGTATATGAATGTAGAAGAATTAAAAAATATAAAAGTGCAGACATTAACATAATGCAGCGCGTGTACACTACACTACAACTGATTATGTTGGATAACTACAATTGTTTTAAGTAGTTGTATTTGTGTGCTTAAAAGACGGTATTCGTCTGAGTGTCTATTTCCATTTCTATGAAATATTTTTTTGAGGTCTTTTTGCCACGAATATTTGAGTTTATAGAGCTTTTTTATGCTTTCTGTTAGTATAAATTTTTAATTTTTAGCTCCACCACTCTTGAATGTCGGCCAATTTCTTCGTTAACACAATCGTTAAATCGTGAAACAACGTCATCTATCTCCTCATTGGATATATTCCTATATTCAGGGGGCGATAAATTTATTAACATATGATGAAAATGAGTTTCTTGTAAAAAGCAAATATTAATTTTATGAAAGTTAAAAATTTTTAATAATTCTATACGTCTACTTAATTCGACTAATGACCTTACGTTGAAGGTAATGATTTTTAGGTTATTACGGGCTATAAGTAGAGAGTACTTCATTTAATAAACTTGTATATTCCTTTTTAGCCATTTCTAATGACATGGATTTGTAAGACTTTAAAAAATTCAAAATTTTAGACTCTAAGGTAATTTTCTTTGGCTCCCTGAATAGTTCGCCAAGTTTAATAAATTCTTCCACTATTGGAGGCAACTTTTTAGTATTAGTCGTTTTTTGATGGTCAGAATGAAACAGACTTGCAAATGAAGTGTCGTTTTTAACCCGTTGGCTATTATAAATAGCATTTACAACATTATCTCTAGCCTCTGTCCTTCTATTCTTGGCCTTTTCCAACAATTCTTTTTTATATTTTAAATATGACTTGTAGGCTGAACAGCCTTTATAATTAGCAGCATATCCAGTTTCGTTGCAATTGACGCATACAGGGAGTGACTCCCCCTTTTTTATGCTACAAGAACCGGGTTCATGGGAAAATTGCATTTTACGCACTTAAATTTTGAATTACAGTTACGGGCTGAATGTCCCCATAGCTGACATCTAAAACATTGAATTTGTCTTTTTTAAATTTTTGGCGACTCCCAACTTACCGATTCATTTAATAAGTAACGCAGTTTATTTACGTCATTAAGAGTTTTTCCTTGGGCTAATGTAACAATAAATAAGCCTATGTCGTAATCATTCTTCGCAGGATTTACTCTGACAAATTTGTTGACCTTTTCTACTGTATTGGGTAAATCCACATCAAGGGCTGCTTTAATTCAGATATGGTATTGAAGAAATAAGTTTAGCTCACCTATATTTATTAATAAGGTTATGAATTTTATACCTAACTTCTTCTGGATTAAAGTCGAAACCACTAGGTTTATTACCTTTTACTGTTATGTGGAGAGCTTCTTCATCCAGATTCCACTGCCGATTTCTTATACGTACGTTTTTTACAAAAACACATTGAAGCTTACATACCTTTTATTTATATTGCATATTGAGTTCCATTACCAGTTTTTTTTTTGCCAAGAATATTTAAATTAGTGGTAAAAATTTAAAACGCCGCACCTTTTTTGTTTATTTTTTGTTAATTTATAATGCAGTTGTATTATAGAGCATTTATACTACAGCGAATTGAATTAAAATCTTTTTCAAAATCTACATTTTTTACACTGCATTTTTTGACACGAGCAAGATTTCGCTATTAAAATTTCAATGACTTAGCTGTTTTTTCAATTCCCACTTTATTTATATTATTAATTTTATATATTTTTCTTAATATTTTATTAAAATTTTGTATATTTTTAGAAATATTAATTTTTTTATTTTGTTTTTTAAATAAAATGTATTTTTAGTACAATTTGGGAAAAACCATAGTTGCATCATTTAGTACTGCTAGATTTTGAGTAGATTTCGTCAAAATCTAGTGAAGTAGATATTGATTTGTATGGGGAATCTAGTAAAAACAACTAGATTTTACTCAAAATCTTATAAGTACTAGATTTTGCTCAAGTGTAAATGCACTATTATTAGGTTAGGTTGCACGGGTCACTGGCTTTGTATGGAGAAAACCGACTCACTAGGGTTCTTTTGGTCCAATTGTGACGCCTGAAAGAGGGATAAGGAGGAAGGTTCCTACAGATCCACACTCTAAGTTCAGTGAAAAAACCATCCCAAAGCCCGGATAAATGATTTTATCCTCTTAATATCGCAACCCGATAGGTCTACAAGTTCTTGAAGTCTTGGGCGGCCAAACAGCACTGCCCTTTCCGTAGATAGGGCTGGGTAGTGACAGAGGAGGTGCATCACCGTCTCTTCCTTCCCCTCGTTCTGACAACTTATTCAGAAGACATTGTACTGAAGATTTAATCTCCACAGTTGTATTATTAAGTAATTGCCGTTTTTGACTAAAATTTGTCAAAATCTAGTGGCGAGGTAGATTTCGATTTGTATGAGAAATCCAGTCAAAATCAACTAGATTCTGATTGAAATCTGCAAATAGATTTCACACAAGTCTAAATTCTCTATAACATATATCAACATAATATGACTAAACGCTCCTATTTTCTACAATAATTAAACAGCGACACCGTTGTCAGCTCTAGCAATTTCAGTATAATTTTCGATCAGTTCGGTTTAACAGTTTATAATAGCTAACGATGCCTTTCAAAAAACCAAATTTATTTTAAATGTACGTAATCTCAGTATACTGTTCCACTTTAAGTTTTTACATCGCAAATAGCCGAAAAAATTTAATTTTTAATAATAATGGTAGCTTAGTCTCGTCCAGGGTCTACTTACGGATCCACAAACCTTAAGCAATATAAAAGATTAGTTTTCCCTTCTTGGGCTTAATTAATCTGTTTTCCTTTATTTACTATAATAATTAATTACAATACGAATACAAAATTACGATAACCGACGCACGCCAACCCGACTGGTTCGTCAAATAGCTGGTTCGGGTGTGTTGGATGGATACGCAGGTTCAGAAGATAATTAGTTCGCAGGTTCGGATGATAACTAGTTCGCAGGTTCGGATGGTACTAGTTCGGGTTACTGGTACGTTACGCAGTACGGGATACAACTAGTTTGCAGGTTCGGGTTACTGGTTCGATACGTAGATTCGGGATACAACTAGTTTGCAGGTTCCGACTTCTCCAATTGGTAGGAACAGAATACTGCTCCTCCAAAGTGTGCTTCCTTCTCTCGAATTAAGCACTGAGGTTGCACTTCGGCTCGGACATCGAATTGAATTTCCTGTCCTTCTGTGCGGTGAGTCGGGTTTATTTGACTTTGGGACCCGCTCGCTGACATTTCAGAGAATTTGACGTGCATAACTCTGAATGTTTTAGTATTAGCTAGGACGTCTGAGATAGCGTTGACTAATCCTATGTTAATATCGGTTCCAGTCCTGGACTCGACAAATTCATTCGCTGTGATGCCGAATGAGAAAACTAAATCCTTAGCCTCATTCCTCCCACTCTGTAAGGGTCTTTCTCTAAGGGTCCGACTCTTTCGGTCCGATTTTTTTTTTTGCGAAACAACAATGTATATGAAAAATCTTCTTTCACAACTGAAAAAAGCACAAAAATTTATGATGCTTTGCATAATTGGTTTTTCCCTAAGTCCTTTAATTATCCTGGGATATATTGTCCCAATCGGATTTTTTGGATTACTATCCCAACCGGGTTTTTTATACAAACGGGACAATATGTCCCATTAGTATAAAATAACTCAAGATTAAAAAAAGCAAATTATAAAAATATTAAAGAGAAATAAAAAAGTGTTTACATTGTACATATACATATGTACATACATATTGAAAGTTTTTATTTTAATTTACATTTGCTTTGTAATATTGTTCTAGGCAATATTTGTGAATAGGTCTTTGACAAATATTGCAACGCTTGATTGTCGCATTTACCATTTCTTCGCAATGTACGCACTCTTTTTGCATATCTCTTCTATATTTGTATAACTTGTCTTTCATTTCTTGCTATATTCATTGGGATTCATAATAGTATCTAAAAGGTGTTTTTTAAGAAAAGCTTCTGCTAATTAACAACAATATACACCACAGTTAAACCTATCGCTTTGTTTTGCGTGCGAAATATCCTTAAACCTCCATTCGTCCACTGTTGAATCCACTTCTACTAATATTTTAAAAAACGTGTTGCTAACTTGAGGGTGCTGTAGCTTAAGTGGTTAGCACGTTGACTACTAAGCAATGGTCACGAGTTCAAGTCTCAGCCGTGCCAACATCAATTTTTCAGATATGTATTTATTTCTCTTTATAATAATGCATATCACAGCGCCCTCCTTCGCCGGTATTACCACATAGCACTAAATCGCCGGCGAAGTAAAATAATTATAAATTGGCTATGCTAGCTTCGAACTAATTCGCCTAAATAACACCAGAGGCGCTGCAATACTGTTCTAAAAATAATCATAACGTGCAATTGCAGTGTTGCCAGAATCGAAGCTTTACTATCACTAACCATCTGTCTTATCTACTACTATCCCTTTCCAAAGGAAGTACCACAGTTAATGTAGGCATTTCTGCCTGAGTGGTACTTCTCTTAAAAAAAAAAAAAAAAAAGTCGCGCCACTATCAATTTTTACTTTAATTGTTGTAATAATACTATTTTGCGCCATATCGTTAAACGTTAGCGGTTTTACTCGTTAGAATCCAAAATACTCCCAAAAAATACAAATTTACAAAAGGAGTAGAATTTAGATCCTAACAGAGTCACATTTAATTAGTAAAATTCATAACCAAAGGGTTCAACCTAAACATTGCCGGCCACCTTGCAATAACACAATTAAATGCAACATAAAAAGATAAATTTTAATTCGTTTTTTTATTTGTTATTTTAAATTCAAAAGTATGGTTTTTACTACAGATCCACCAACTGAACCCAATTAAGGGAAGGTTTTGAGCAGACCAATGAACTGATTAAATACAATATGATACGATTATATAGGCGATTGGCCAGATATAACCCACCCAAAAATAGTTTATTGGGCCAGTGGACAGCCCGGACACGAATAAATTTTTCCGGTTAAAATTTGTGAGCTCAGTTCCGGACCGAGCACCAGTGCAACCTGGCCTGAGTGGTAGAACGTTGGATCTGCCAGCTGCATGCCAGGAAAATATTCCAGAACAGTCTCTGCAATGTCCTCTATTGGGGTTTTTATACCCTTCACTTTTGCAACTTTTGCCGTCAAGGACACTCTTTTCAGTGGATCATATACGGATTGAATGGTTATGCGGCAATAGGACCCCGTGACAGCAATTTTAAGATTTCGAACTAGTGGTTCGCTTATATAACTAGTGCTACAGCAGAGGTCTAGTGCCGCACGAACCTGAATCTGCCGATTCCCCAGATGAAGCTTCACCTGCAGTGTTGGCGAAAAGTTCACCACATGGCGCAGAGGAAACGATGTTACGCTGGCAATGGGTGAAGGCACAGTATTCACAATTTTATTTTTCCGACCTTTCTTTAATATTTTCGTGCCCTTTTCTTCAACCTGTTTCGGGGAATGCAGCAGACTGTTATGTACACTTGTTACATTTTCGCACGCTTTGGCAGGACTTCAACGTGTGATTGCTGGCCAAGCAATGTGAACAATGGCCCCAAATCAACACGTGACGCAATTTCTTCTCGTGGGCTAGCTGGCGAAAACGAAAGCACGCCCTGAGAGCATGCGTTTTTTTGCAGAGGCTGCAGCTGGGTGCACTAGAACCTGCCCTTTTCTTCGCCCGCAAATCATTTTCCGGACCAGAGCTGTCCACCAAGCTGGGGGATGTAGTTGACACAGGATCCACAGCTCTTGGTACCGCAACAGGAGGCTCATTTGGATTACAAAGGGTTGGTGGAGCCAGAGATTCCACTGCCATTAAATCTGTTGTCGACCCTGGAGCGCTGAATGCCACTGTAGCTGGATCTGCTACCTCCATAGCTTCCTCGTAATCCTCTAGTAAGGCATCTTCAAAAATTGTTGGTAAGGTAGCCATAGTACTAGAAAACAATGAGGATTAATAAATGATAAATATATATAAGTTAATTGGTCAAAATGACCAGCTTCGTGATTGGTCGTTTCACAACCCCGTTCTCTGTGCGAACGTCCGCGACGCGAACATGATCGTCACTTCCGGGATATGTGTTAATTACGCGACCTAATTTGGAAGTTGGAGATAGTTGTTCATGACGAATAGCAACCAAGTCGTCTACGGCTATGTCCCTTTCGGGAAATTTCCATTTATAGCGTTTATGCAAGTTATGAAGATACTCCTCTTTCCATCGTCGACAGAAATCATGAGAAAATGCCTACATCTTGCGATAACGATTCACTAAACCTATGGGCGTTTCGTATACAGATGGTTCTCGTGGGGCCAATATTGGACCACCTATTAAGAAATGGCCTGGGGTTAGAGCTACGGGCTCATTAGGATTTTCTGACATGGGGCATAAGGGTCGGGAATTCAAGCAAGCCTCTATTCGCGCAAGTATAGTAGAAAGCTCTTCGAATGTATATTTTACTGATTGAGCTTCCTTTCGAAAATGGTGTTTAAAACTTTTAACAACAGCTTCCCATATGAGGCGCACCAGCAGGGATCACCGCCATGAAAGACCCTGAACGCGAAAGGTAGAACACAGTCGAGCCTGGCTCTCTGCCAAAAACGTTCGGAAATCTCTCTCAATCTCACGAGAAGCTCCCACGAAATTAGTGCCATTATCGGAAAATATTGTCAATGGACAACATCGTCGAGCAATAAACCGATGTAAGGCAGCCAAGAACGCATCTGACGTTAAATTAGTCGTAGCTTTAAATGGACTGCTTTGGTGGAAAAACAAACGAAGATGCATACATACGCTTTCGTTATTCGAAAGAACCTGCCAGTGAAACTTTTCACTTTCCACTCCAGTAGTGGTAAAAGGCCGGTCTAAAGTAGTGTGTTCTGGAGGTAATGCTGCCATTATCTGACTACACGAGCGTTTTTTATCTAATATGCAGCGTCTACAACGATTTATTATAGTTCGAGCTAGGACCTTAAGACGGGGTACCCAATATTCAATACGAATAATTCTCAACATCAACTGATTACCACCATGAATCGAAATTAAATGTACGAATTCTGCTAAAAGAACTGAAAAACGACATGAATAGGGCAAAATAATCGGATATTTTTCTGTATAACACAAGGATAGCGATTTTGCTAACCGACCATTTAGTCTCATTACTCCATTAGCATCTAAGAAAGGATTAAGCGATTGTAGTGAGCTTTTTGATGAAATAGGCTCTTTTGATAAGAGAGAGCTTTATATTCCTCTGCGAAATGAATCTCTTGAGCCAATATTGCTAAGCGTAACTTGACTTTTATAATCTCATTGCTTGAAATTGAAGTGGTATCAAATGTTTTCTTGCCTTTATGCGACGAATGTGTCATAAAATAGAATCGAAACATGTAGGCTAATACTCTAAGAGCGTGATCAAATTTAGAAAATCGGTCAAGAACATCTTCATAGTCCGAGAAGAAAGATGCGTGTACCTTGACCGCTTTGGCTTTAACATCTGTGTCTAATGGGGAAAGATCCCTTATGCTCCAGTGAGCTTTAGGTTCACGAAGCCAAGTGGGTCCATGCCACCATAGTTCACTTCTTGCCAATTGTGAGGGCGAAAGACCTCTACTGCCTAGGTCCGCTAGATTTTCTTCCGACCTAACATGATACCAATTACGGTTTCCTACATTCTCCTGAATCCTACAAACTCTATTAGCCACAAAGGTTGTCCAGCTATTAGGTGTTTTTCTCAACCAACTAAGAACAATAGTAGAGTCGGTCCAACAATACACCTGTTTATTTGGTATGTCAATTTCATTACTAACAGTTTTTAAAACTAAGAAGCAAAGTTCTAAACGAGGTAATGAAATAGATTTAATAGGGGCCAATTTAGTTTTGCAGGTGAGTAAGTTTGTGAAAATCTGGTCAAAGGCCTCAATACAGATATACACTGCCCCCGCGTTTGCTTTTTCCGAGACGTCTGAAAAAACATGTAATTCTGCTGACATATTTGGAGCATAATGTACCCACCTTGGAATCTGGATAGTATTTACTTCCGGATAGAAGGCGACAAATCTTTTCCACTCTTGTCCTGTCAAGGGTAGCAAAAAATCATCCCAACCAATGTTATCCAGCCAAATTTTTTGCATAATAATTTTTGCTGTAATGATAACCGGGCCTAGCCAACCTACAGGAACAAATAATTTCGCTATAGCAGACAAAACTTCCCTTTTTGTGTAGTTTGACTTCTTAGCAATAGGCTCTACTTTAAAATAAAACGAATCTAATTGAGCATTCCATTGAATACCCAGTGTCTTAGAACTGCTGGATTCAACAAATATCAACAGTTTAGAATCAACAAGATGACTTGAGGGGAGGTCCGCTAGGATTTTAATTTTGGTCGAAGTCTATTTCCTTAATTCAAATTTCGCTGCAGAAAAACAGTTCGTAATTGATCCCGAG
Source organism: Phasia obesa (assembly GCA_949628195.1). NCBI lineage: Eukaryota > Metazoa > Arthropoda > Insecta > Diptera > Tachinidae > Phasia > Phasia obesa. The sequence continues at coordinate 122,878,545 of OX451216.1, forward strand.
CCTTCAGAGCAGATAAAACATCGTGAGCCCCGGTTAATACGTCGTCAACGTACATATCCTTGCGCAAAATGTTGGCAGCAAGAGGATACTCAGCCTCTGAATCTTCTGCTAGCTGTAACAGTGTCCTTATTGCTAGATAAGGAGCACACCGAAAGTTACAGTCTGTAACTCATACGTCTTTACCTCTTCAGTTGTCGAGGATCGATAAAGTATACGCTGATATGGCGTATGAGCGGGATCAAGATGAATTTGTCTATACATTTGAGTAATATCGCAATTAAAAACATATCTAAATAACCTCCAACGAAGAATAAGTAGCACTAAATCTGTTTGCAAAGTGGGTCACACATAAAGGCAATTCGTTTAGATTGCTTCCATTAGAGGTTCTATTTGATGCATTAAATACGACACGCAATTTCGTAGTCTTACTTTCCGGTTTAATTACCGGGTGATGAGGTAGGTAGCACGAGAAAAAATAATTAGCTGAATCAGCTACCACAGGTTTCATATTACCCAGAGTCAAATATTCTTTAACCACGTTATCATATAATGCTTTGATAGCTGGTTTCCGCAGAAGTGAGGACTCAATCCATCCGAAAACAGTATTCTGAGCCACCAGTGTCCCTACAACATCGCGACGTATTTCGCTCAAAATTAGCTGAGGATATAAATCCGCCCCTAGAAGTATATCAACCGGTCTTGATTGGTAAAAACAAGGGTCAGTTAATTTTAAGTTCGAAAAATTATTGCGCAAACTCGATCCAAGTAAGAAAAAGGGCAAATTGCCTGATATATTGGGTAATATCAGGGCCATGGTTTCCAATAGAATAGACTTGTTTACTGGAGAGCCATTTTTCAAAGCGAAAACCCTTTTAGTAGTAGCAGAAATAGTTTGATTAATACCCGAAACTTTGACATTTGTCGAAAGTGCATGCAGTTTCAACCGGTTTCTTAAATGTTCAGATATAAAAGAAGTCTCTGAAGCTGGGTCAATAAGGGCGCGAGAGGGGTATGTCATACCCTGATGAATTATATTTACCATAGCTGTTCCCAGAAGCACCTTTCTATTCTGAGAAACATGAAAAACCTGTCGTGTAGCATTTTCATTATTATATATGCCAGTCGAAGGTAGAAGGTAGGGATGAATTTACATTCGCATTTTGGGCTATATTACCCGAAACTGGAACCGTATTCTCCCTAGCTGAAAATTCGGAACTATTTTCGTTACGATGTAGTAACGTATGATGCCTTTTATTACACGTCGTGCAATTAAAGGCACTTTTGCAAATCTTCACTTCATGTTCTCGCGACAGACAGTGAAATTTCTTCACCGTTGAAAATCTTTCGGATATCGAAAGATTTTTGAAACGTTTACAGTTTCTCAAAAAATGTCCCGAAGCACGACACAAAACGCAAGAAGATGAAGATGAATGCACAACATGAGCTTTGACCTTCTGTCCAGAAGGTTTGCTAAATTGTTGTGAATCTTTAAGATCACGAACGCATTCTAGAGTCTGAATTCTTTCCTTCAGACATGTATCAAACTCTCTCCATGTGGATAATAGTGATTTGTTTCTAACCCCTTGTTCCCATAAACTGACCGTAGACGTAGCCAAACGTTGAATGCACATAAAAATTAGAATTGGATCCCAATTGTCAGTGCACACCTTATATACCGAAAGAGAAGTAAGACAATTATTAATACCACGCTGAAGAGTCTTAAGCCCGGCACTAGATTCCTTATCAATCGAAGGATTCTCATATGCATCTTTAAGATTTTGCCAAGCTACGTCAAACCCTTCATTACTTAACGGACACTTTGACACTAATTCATTCGCTTCACCGGCGGTTTTGCGTATCAAATGACAAAGCCGTTCAACATTACTAAGGCGTGAACTATTAATATATATTGCCGTAAATAAATCCCTAAATGCAGGCCATGCAATATAATCCCCTTCAAATGTTTTGACATCACAAGGAGGCAAGGTCAAATTGTGGTCAGAATTACCTGCACTAGAATTCATTGCCGTAAAACAACTAGCTTTTGGGACCTCTTGGAAATTATGAAGTTTCTCATTAATATTCGCAGAACATTTTAAATAAGCTAAATATGTGGTTTGATACTTAGACGAAGCTACTTCAACATCAGTAGGCTCCGCCTTAGCATTGCATTCAAAATAATCTAAGCAACCAAGGCGAATTCATAACAGGTAAACTCGAGAGCTCAGGTGATTACTTTTGCTTTGTTTGTTTACCCTTCTTTGGATGTCAAAATTTGTTTACATTTTTTTGTCGATTACATTTATTGAATTTGGCGCGGCATTTCTTACAAAAAATTAAGTGCTTTTTAAAGGAAAATTTAAAAGTGTGTAGAAAAAGGAAAGTATTTGTTATACTATTTCACTTAACTATTGTATTTTTAATAATAACTATTTTCTTTTCTTATAGTTACAACTCTAGGCAGCTTCCTATATAACCAACCTCATGAATGAAACCTTCCACTTACATACATGTGCATATTATAGGAGCTGGTGCCGGTGTTCTTTTTATTACTTATAAGATAAGCAAATACATAGTTTTACACAACATTCATAAATAAAACACAATTTATTTATTTAATATGAAAAACTTTTATTTATTTTAATATAAGAAAATGCAAATTACACTTTGCAAACAAAAAAACATGTATGCGTTGGTATATGAATAAAATTAATCGCATTTAAAACATACATACATAAATATGAACTACATGAACACAATAAAACTAACAACACATTATAACACCAAAAGTTTAAATATTCTTTTTTATAAACTTTCTTTTACTGAAAGCAAAACTTTTACAATTTAACAATTTTTAACTTTATTCTTCTTCTTTCTATTTGTGGTCAGATGCTTTTGACATTCAAAGAATATTTTACACAAACAAAATGTATGCAGTGTTGTATTGATTTTCGCCGCGAGTCTACCTTGTTTATTATGCCATGCTAAGCAACCATCATATGTCAACTTTACGTTTTCCCATAAACTTTTTAATTATACACTTTGAATCTGCAAGGTATATACGGTATGCATTTCGTCACGAAAATTACTAAAATTCGATTCAAATGTAATAAGAGCATCCGATGCTCTTATAAATCTATTTAGTTGTAATTTCGACATTATTTTATTGAATTATTTAAATGAATATGGCAGACAATTTCAGTTAAAAGTGTTTTAATTTACCACTCAGAAATAATTTTTATTAATTAAGATTTATTTAAAAACAGCAAATCGGTATATTAAAAATTAATAATTAATAAATTAATTGATTAATTGATTAAAAAACCGAATCAATCAAAATTAATAACAATAAGTTTAAAAAATTAAAAACCTTTAAACCGAAAAAAATCACTAAGTATATCAACGTACCGACCCTATTAAAATTGATTTTAAATTAAATCAAAAGGAAAATTTCGTTGATTAAACGAGTATATATCAGTGACCTGCAACAAGTACGATCGAGGCGACTTATTAACTAACGTTAAATTTTAAGAACAACTCAAACAAGTGTAAGCGCGTAATAAAAACAGATCTTTATGCTTTGGTTGACACAAATAAACTGAACAATGTACTTTATTATCATGTTTAGGCTGCCAATGCAAGAGAGTACAAGTGTTACAAAATATAATAGAAATAAATAACTGTAATAAAATAACTGTAGTTTAACAATATTTGTCTTATATGTATGTAGGTATATAAATTCATGTATTCTTAGCATTATCAAATAAATACTTGATGGGCAAGGGAAACGTGCCAAGCGGGAAGTGTGCCACAACATCGGCTATAGCTCGGCCATCCTGACAAAACGAGATCACCCGATCTCGGCTGAAACTAAATTTTTCCGACCCTTGAACCACGGACGAATATTCCCGACAGCCCATACACCCTTGTAAGGATTTCTTGACTGTTGGAACCCCTCGACGTCTTCTAATAAATACCTGTCATTTCTAAGAATTTTCGCTACTCTATATGGCCCCTTGAATTTAGGAATCAGTTTTTTTGTGATACCCACATGCGAATCAAAATTTTTTATCATTACATAATCGCCCAGTGAATATTTCGTTCCCTGTTTTCTACGTTTGTCAACATACCTTTTGTTGTAACCTTGCAAAACTTCCTGTCTCTTAGAAGCCGCCAGTCTAACACTTTCGTGATCGACCTGTACCCTATGCTGAATATCATCTAATAAACATTCTTTTAAAGCATCTACTACGGGGCCTCTTTGTTCCGACCCGAATAGCATTATGCTCGGACGCTGCCCAATTGTCTTATGAACAGTGTTGTTCAATGCATGTTCTACCTTGTCCAAGACCGAGTCCCAGTACACACCATCTTCAGGGCGGACTAGTTTTGCTAGCATTGGACCTATGCTTCTGTTGACTCTCTCTACTTGACCGTTAGCCTGTGGAGAGCCAGTCGCAATCTTTACGTGTCGTATACTACGATCGTTCAAAAAATCCTGAAACTCAGAGGAGGTAAACGCTGTTCCCCTATCACTCACAATACATTTTGGACGGCTGTATGATCTAAAATAATCCTTTAAGTGTTCAACTACCTCTTTTGTCTTTGTGGTTTTCGTAGGGTACAGTCTCACAAATTTAGTGCTCGCGTCAATAACAACCAGTATATATTTTAAAACCCTGCCGTTGTCAACAGGACCATAATGATCAATGTGTATGACGTCGAATGGAACAGTAGACTTAGGAATGTTATTCAAAAGGCCTTCCTCTTTTCCATGCTTATCTGAGTAAGAAATGCACTTCAGACAGCTTCGAACATGATCGGTAACTTTTCTTTTTATATGAGGAAACCAGTAGCTGCCTGATATAAGATCTATTGTTTTTTCGATCCCTACGTGTCCCATTTCATCATGGTATCTATACAGTACATGACCCTCCATCGCTTCTGGTACACAGAATAACACTACGTCGTCTTTGTTAGTCTTCCTATACAAAATGCCATTTCTCATTTCAAACATCTTACTCTGTTTGTTTTGAAGTTCCTCCTTTATTCTGAGCAAGTTTGGGTCTCTGTTTTGGCATATTACCAAGTTTTCCTCAAAGCTATTACTTTCTATTACCATTACGTGTAAACTTCTGCTCAACGCATCTACATGTTGCATACGAGATCCTGCCCTATGTTCCAGTACATAGTCGTAATCCTGGAATTCTAACGCCCACCTTGCTATTCTTGGATTCATTTCTCTCCGATTTAGGGTCATCGTCAATGAATTGCAATCAGTGACAATCTTAAATTTTCTCCCATGTAGGTAGACCCTGAACCGTCTTAGAGCATAGAGAATAGCAAGTGTTTCCAGTTCAAAACTGTGGTACTTTGATTCTGCCTCACTTGATCTTTTTGAATAATAAAATACGGGGTGCATTTTTCCATCATCTTTCTTTTGTAATAGTATAGCCCCGAACCCTGCACTACTAGCGTCACAGTGCAATTCCGTTTCATCTTTTGGGTCGAAAAGTGCCAGTACGGGGCACTCTAATAAATGTTTCTTTAGTGTCTCAAAAGCCTGAAGTTGTTCCGGTCCAAATTCAAAAACTTTATTCTTGTTTGTCAGATCTGTCAATGGCTTAGCTATGGTAGAAAAATCCCTCACAAACCTTCTAAAGTATGAGGTGAGACCCAAAAAACTACGAACAGAGTGAACATTTGTGGGAACAGGGAACTCTTTAACAGCCTTCAAGCCCGCCTCATCTGCCTTAATACCATTACCACAGATTTCATATCCCAAATATCTAATATTAGTTTTTAGGAATTCACACTTGTCTAACCGCAATTCTAATCTATTCTCTACCAAACGCTTAAACACCTCTTCCAAGACTTGAAAATGTTCTTCGATATGCCGTGTCGCTACCATAATATCGTCCATATATACGATCAGCCGTCCATCCCTAACCATATCCGCAAAAACTTTGTTAACAAAGCGCTGGAACACAGACGGGGCATTTTTTAGCCCGAACGGCATTCTCAAGAATTCATATTGGCCTAGGGGGGTAACGAAAGACGTATACTTTATAGAATTTTCTTCAACATAAACATGATAAAAGCCATTCTTTAAATCTAACTTGGTAAAGTATTGTTTTCCTGATAAGCGGTCTAGCAGGTCGTCAATAAGTGGAATTGGATAATTGTCCCTTAATGTCATTTTGTTTAATGTTCTGTAATCTATGCACATACGAAGTTCCCCTGTTTTTTTCTTCACAAGTACAATGGGTGACGCGAACTCCGATTCACTTGGTCTTATGTAGCGCTTTTCTAAGAGATCATCAAGAATTACCTGCAACTTTTCTTTTTCGTCATAGGACAATCGTCTAGGTGTAGAACTGAACGGCTTTATCTTTTCAAGATTAAGTTTAATTTCACTCCGTGTTTTGGGTTCAGGAGGTCTATCTGGCCGCACATATGATTTTAAAAATAATTGTCCCAGTCTCTCCCTATCACTCTTTCCCACATTCTCACTAAGTTCCAAGCTCACTACCTCGGGTATGTTTTCACATGCAATAGACATTATTGCTTTGACAAAATCGTCGCCCCCTGCACTATTATTCATTCTTCTAATCTCAGCCATCGACGTCTTTTCTGCCAACATTAACCCAGCCCTATCAAGAAAGTCCCTTCCAAGGATGCAATCCAATCCCAATGAAGAATCATCAACAAGGAATATATCAATTTCAATGCATTTATTTTCAAAGCAAACGTAAAATAAAATTCTTCCAAGGGTTTTAAATTCAGTATTATTTATACCATAAAAAGAAAATTTATCTTCATCTATGTAATTCAGATCAGATATTTTAGATATCAAGGACTTTTTTATAAAACAGGCTGGGCTCCCCGTGTCCATCAAGCATTCTACGTAAAAACAATTTGTAAAATTATTATCCAAACTACACTTAAAATACCTTAAATAATTATTATCTACCTTACGTCCCTCAGCTTTCCGTTGTGGACAGACAGCTACCAGGTGTTCCAAACTACCGCAACCATAGCAAGCACCCGTTTCCCTCTTTGACTTTTGGCAATCCTTTGCATAGTGCCCCAGGCAATTGCAGTTGTAGCACCGAATGCCAGACTCTCGTTTTTCCCTGTTGAAAATCGACTCACGTCCCTTGAGAGATATTTTTGAGAAAGCAGCTAACAGTTGCGACTTCGTTGTGAAGCATTGTAGATTGGCATGTATTTTTAGGTTGTTGTCGGGGATACCCTCAATAACGTAATCTATCAACTCATCTTCTTGGATTTTCAGGCGATCAGCCAAAGCAACTTTTTCGTTGAAATAAGTTATGAAATCTTCATTATAACTCCACTTTCTAAACTCAAATTTGCGTCGAATAGAAAGTTTATTTTCTTTATCTCCGAATAATTCCACTAATTCGTTAAGCATCTTATCTAAGTCTTCGTGCAGAAAATTTTGTTTTGAGTGTAACCAACTCTGTGCCTTCCCTTTGACTTTTGACATAAGTAGCGCCTTGATTGTACTTACATCAACGGAATATAACTTCATCACATTCTTAATTTGTGCAACAAATATCTTCGGTGCAATAGAACCATCATACTCAGGCAACAATTCCTTTAGAAGCGCAAAAGAAGTATTACCATTTATTATCTGTGTGTTTTTACTGACTGCTCTGCAACCACCATCGTATAAATTTTCACCTCCATCATCACCCACTAAACTGCAACAATCATTAGCTCTGCCGCCGTCACTATCATTTTCCGCACAAACGGCTTCACACACCCCAGCTGCACTGCTATCGTTTGCATTTCTATCATTTGTCACGTTGTTACATTCATTTGTGCCGCCGTCTCTATCATTTGTGCCACTGTCTCTATCGTTTTCACATCCGGCTTCGGTTTCATTTACTTCGCCACTTGAGAGCATTCTTTCTTTATATTTTTGGAGCTCTTCCATTTTTTTATAATAAGCATTTTCTTTTATTAAGAGTTCTCTCTCTCTCTTTTCAAAACTGCTAGTTCCCTTGCCAGCAACTCATTCTCTTTTTTTAAATTAACATTGTTTACCTGTTCTTCACTCTCGTATTCACCATCACCATCGACAGTTCTTGCAGCTGCGCTGTTTCCGTCTATTGGACACACTCCTCTCTCGTTATGTGGCACCTCATTAATTCGCAGAACAAGCGCACTCTTTGTTCCTGTTGACGGCAAGTTCAGCTGCTGTAGCCAAGCACGTAACTGCGCAACCGTATAGTTGGTTGGATTTATTTCATCCATACTTATCTTTTTGTAGAAAGAAAAAAAAAATACCACACAAAAATTCTCTCTTTTTTTTATTTTGTATTTTGTATTTTTTTTATATTTTCTTTGCAGGGAAAAAAAACACACACACTCGTCAGTTTTTTCTTTTATTATCAAAATGTTTTGTTTGTACGTTCTTTATTTTTTTCTCTTTGCTCTTTCACATTCAACACCACATTGTTAGTTTAGTTTTTTTTTTTTTTTATTTATTTATCCCACTTCTGAAATTGTAAGCGCGTAATAAAAACAGATCTTTATGCTTTGGTTGACACAAATAAACTGAACAATGTACTTTATTATCATGTTTAGGCTGCCAATGCAAGAGAGTACAAGTGTTACAAAATATAATAGAAATAAATAACTGTAATAAAATAACTGTAGTTTAACAATATTTGTCTTATATGTATGTAGGTATATAAATTCATGTATTCTTAGCATTATCAAATAAATACTTGATGGGCAAGGGAAACGTGCCAAGCGGGAAGTGTGCCACAACATCGGCTATACAAGTATTATTCAATTTTATGCTTGTTCGCTTTTTATGCACAAACAGAAAACTCAGCAACAAGTGTAAATCATTTCCAACACTTGATTCGAACTACAATGTATGAAAACAAAAAGTCTTGTTTATTCACAGTTGGTTTTTTGCATGACGGCTTTGTTGTGCATGATCTGATTGTAATTCAACGAAAAACACTCGAGCCACTTAAAAGTAAAAAGGCAGCTGGCAGAAAAATACGAAAACATAAAAAATGTGTATTTACTACATATTTAACATGTTAGCATTTTTTATTTCCTCGAAAAAAAAAATAACCATTTGACAAAGCAATGATAAAATTTGTTATATGTTAGTACGAAGAAGAAACACTTTAAATATTAAAATAAACTTTTATAAATAAACGAAGTTTGAAAGTACAGTTTTGTCTGGCTTTAGAATTCCTGTCAAAATATTCCATACGACGCTACGACCTTTCCGGCTCCCTGACAAAATATAGTTGCCTCTGGCAATTTCTTCGGAAATACATTCTGGATACTGCTCCATTTCAAACTTTAAAGAAATTCACAGTTCATTTTAAAGATAACTAAATTTCACAAAAAACTTTTTATAACACTTCTCTCGGTGACGAGTAGAAAATTCTTTTACAACTGAATAAAACACTTGTTTTGCTAACAACACGTTGGCTTCTAAGCAAAATACACTTAACGACACGGTCAGAACATTCATGTTCGCACAAAACAACAAGTGAATAAAACTGAATGTTTGAAACGACTGGTTGCGTAAACAAGTGTTTTTTGCTTTTGAACAAAAACGATTAAATCATAAAAATCAATGTGCATGATTAAGTATAACCGAAAATTTAGCACTTGCAGCAGATCTCTGGTATATATGTGACTAAAAGTACATACGTACATATATAGCTCTACACTTTAATTACTTAGTAATTATTATGCAAATATTCAATTAAATTCACGAACACTCACTAAATATTTGATTTTATTTAAAAAAAGAACAAACAAATTTTAATTTTATTATTTATTATTAAGTTACTGCGGTTGATTCATTTTAAAAAGAACAAAAAGGGTTGCAAAATGATCAATCAAAATAAAAAAAGACTTTTTTTCTTTTGCACACTTTTTTTGTTTATTAACATTAAAATAAAACAAACTACGCACCTTATTTAAAAATAATTAAATTGATGAAGTGGCGTAGTGTAAATATTAAAAATGGAGTATATACGTGATCCTTGAAGAAAAAAGAAAGTAATTATTCCTTTGATTATAATTCTCAGGATCCGGGTCGAATGGACCAAATGTTTGCGAGAAGTAAGTATTTAAAAAAAAAAGAAATATATATATTGGAAGAGTTCGGTACGATTTTTAAATCGTGTTCCGGAAATACGCTTCTTTAGTATCCCAAAGAGGTTTTCAATGGGATTCAAGTCGGGCGATTGTTCCGGCCAATCGAGAGCTTGAATCCCACTCGATCCTATAAACTCCTTGACCAACCTCGATGTGTGTTTCGGATCATTATCATGTAGAAACACCCATCGAAGAGGCATATTCCACTCAGCATAGGGAACCATCTTCGTTTCAAGAATTTCTTTATACATGAAGCGGTCCATTGTACCGTCAATTTTGTGAAACGGTCCAACTCCATTTTCTGAGAAGCATGTCCACACTATGCTGCCACCCCCGTGCTTAAAATTAATTTTACAATTCTGCGGATCAAGCCGTTTGCCAGGCAAGCGTCGTACTGTATACATACCATCTGAGTTTATTAAGTTGAATTTAGATTCGTCGCTGAAAAGGACGGTTTTCCATTTTTGAACGGTCCAGTTCAGGTGCATTTTAGCAAAATATAATCTAAATAAATAAAATCACACAAAAATATTAGTAAGAATTCAAATACAGCAAATAAAAATCAAGTAGTTCTGAATATGTTTCCTGGTTAGCAATGGCTTTTTTGCTGGTCTGTAACTTTTTAAATTATTTTCTATGGCACGTCTACGAATTGTACTGTCGTGTACATTTAACTTAGAGTTTTAACAACTTTATTGGAAGTGGCAAACGGATTTTTTTTTTTAAATACGACATATTTCTCTATCTTCTGTCTTAGAAGTTTTTCGTGGACGCCCTCCTAAATGAGTCACAGTAAGCTTTCTTGTCAATTTATACTTTTTAAACAATCGGCAAATAATAGATCTGTTAATGTTATACTTCCTAGCAACCGAAGCTTGCTTTTCTCATTTTTCGAGATCCTTAATTATTTGGGATTTTAAGGTATAGCAGTATTTATCTCTGACCATTCTAATAAGTTGCGCCAGTGCAATAAACGCAAAGAAACTAATTTAAAAAATGATTTATACAATAATTAAACCTCTGAGAACTAGCTTACATTGGAAATGTTCCGTTATTTTTGAAAAAAGAAATGTTTGCAAATGATTTTACAATTTGTTGCAATTTGTTGAACGTTGTTGATGGATTTTTTAAAGAGAGTTCTAAATTTTGGACTACTAAAATTTTCTTTTATTACCCATCATAAAGCATACAAAAATATACAAACACTAATTTTGTAAAGAAAAATTTTATGAAATATTTCCTTATAAACTTAAATATGAAGTTTGTTGTTTTTGTTTTGCACGATATATATATATATATATATATATATATATATATATATATATATATATATATACGGTCACACGATCTTTGGACATTTTTCTCCCTGGGCCTGACTTTTCATTTGTATGCACCCATGTGTTACCAGACAACAACCTCCAGAAAGCAGCAGATTCGTCTGCATTATAAACTTGCTCTTCACTCAAACCCATCTCAGCAAACTTTTTTTAAAGGGCTCTACGGCGCTTTCATCGCTGGAAACTTTTTCACAACAAATTTTTAGATAACGAATACCATAACGTGACTTAAATTTATCTAAACAGCCTGAACTCGCTGAAAAATCGTCCTTCCCCGTCATCTTTTCATAAAGAAATTTAGCCTTTGCTTTTAGAATTTCCGAGGAAATCGGTATGTGCTTGTTTCTTTGCTGCAAAAACCATGTGTAAATGGCTTCCTCTAACTCAGGATTTTCTGCTTTTTTCATAACTTTTCTATTTCTTAAAAAAATGGGTATGGACGATTATGAAAATGTTTATTTGAATCTTAGTTTAAATATTACCAGGTCCATTGTAGGTATTTGAAATAAATTGTTTTATCTTCTCCTTATCTTTTTTAATGTCGCAAATCGTTGATTTAGGAACATGAAATTTTTCGGCAACTTGCCTTATAGTTTTTTCCTCATCAAGACTTTGTAAAATGTCACATTTTTCCTTTAAGGTAAGAGTTTTATGATTGCGTTTATTATTTGAAAGCATGGCACTTGGACAGGGATCAAATAACCAAACTTGCGAAAGAATGAACCGAAACTGAAGTAATGAAAGCGCAAAATGTAAATAAAAGCATGAATAGCAACACATGCGAGCTTAAGACGGGAAACCCCCGGATTTTAATTTATTTTTCCTACTTAAAAAAACATTGTCCGAATTATAGAGGTAAAAATTTTACATTGTCCGAAATATAGAAGCGTCCGAATTATTGGAGTGACCGGACTGGCGAAGTTGCACTGTATATATATATATTTATATATTACATACATGCACACAGATTTAACGTACGTACTAACTGTTTAATAACTGCAATGACCGGGTATATTTGCTTTCAGCAGTACGAGCTTTTCAAAAGAAAAGTCCGTCAAGCGACCCCGCCTTGGACTATTAATAATGCCCGAAAAGGAAAATAGTCGCTCCACAGGGCCTGAAGACGTAATCGGTGTGTTGCAAAACAGTGCTATTTCCTTTAATGTAGGATATTTGGACCATATATTGGAAGTTTTATCAGTATCATTCAAATATTGATGCATCATATTCGAAATAAAATGCAGGCTTTCAGCCTCCTCTATTAATTTTGAGAATGCAGCAGTACATTCTTCTGCAAAAATGTAATCTGACTTACTAAAAATACCATATACATATGTATATGTGTCACTTATGCAGAACTTTCCATCAAAAAAATATTTTTGTGGTGGAAGAAATATATCTTTCGGGTCGACAAGAGGCAGGGCAACTACATTTTTTTCACTAGGGCCAAGATTTCTTGCAGGCCAGTCTGTTTGAATGTAATGTGATTTCCTATCCCTACTGTCCCACATACATAAAAAGCAGCAGTATTTAGTATACCCCAGTTGCATTCCTAAAAGTATAGCGATGACCTTTATATCACCACAGATTTTCCACTTGTGTTCAGCATATTTGATTGAGTGGAGGAGGGCTTTCATGTTTTCATAAGTCTCTTTTATGTGAACTGCAAGTCCAACAGGAATAGAAGGAAGACAGTTACCGTTGTGAAGTAATACAGCTTTCAAACTAAGCTTCGACGAATCTATGAATAGCCTCCATTCAGTAGGATCATGGTTCAAATTCAAAGATTTCATCAAGCCATTAACGTTGCTGCATACTACAAGGTTGTTTTTCTTTTCAAAAAAAGGAAGGAGATCCTTTGAACGCTGTCTATACTGTGATACCCTGACATCATGCTGGAGAAGATTCCATTGCTGTAGTCTTGAGCCTAGAAGTTCTGCCTTATCCTTTGAAAAATCAAGGTCTCGAATGAGATCACTCAATTCCGCTTGACTCAGTCTGTGCGGTTTATCATTTGTTTTCTTAAAATCAGGGTCGTAAGATGTGCTAAGCTGGCTGAGTTCTTCTGCGCTATCTTCATTTTCCACTTCAAGTTCATAACTGTGGGATGCGGTAGGTATTGGTAAACCATCTGAATGTAAAATTGGTCGAGTAGCCGAAGGAATATTTGGGTATTGAACTGTTCTTTTTTTCTTTGTTGACAATCCCGATTTTATTGGTGGAGTCAAGCAGAAATAGCAGTCATTTATATGGTTTGTAGGCTCCCGCCAAACCATGGGCACAGCAAAAGGCATAGATCATTTTTTATTTTTCAGCCATTCTCTTAAAGTAACTGAACAAGAGTGGAGCCCACGACTTATCTTGGTCACCTACCGTAACTCCAAAATAATGCTTATAAGCAGTCTTAACAGCAAGAGTAAGACTGCGTTTCTGTGATGAAAACGTTACTTCACCACAAATGTAACACAAGTTATTCACAGAATTCTCACAACTTCGTGGCATTTTGGTTTAGTACACTTAAATATCACTCCAAAACATTAAATTCGAATAAGAAAGCAACAGAAACCAAATCAAGCACTATCTGAAGAACTGAAATCACGTATATAACCTCAGAATAGCTGTAAAACTGTTGTTTTTGTCAGTTAACAGGCGTACAAACATCCAAAAACTAAATTTCTCGACAAAGTGAAAGCTGAGCATTAAAAAATTACATGTTACTGTATCTTGAAAACAAGAGTTAATTGGTCATTTTTGAGGTGATTTTTGAACTCAGGGGGTGAAAATACATAATAACTGGGTATTTTTCAGCCCGAAATAAATTCATTGTTGTTTATTGTTGTTGTAGGCAAAAGGCAACCATATCCAACACTCTGTTCGTCTTGCATAAAGTCGCCCTGCAAGAACTCTGAGCAATAGGCGCCACAATCAGCTTGTATGTATCCAAATATGATAGTTCACAGGATGTAAAACGCGGCAGGCTCAATTTATAGCACAACTCATCCAGTTTCGGCTTGTGCTGTAGAAGTCGAACAACGGCGTCGTATAGCGAGTTCCACCTCGTCACAACCGGCACAACGAAGCATCCACCTAAAGTTTCCTGTATCACTTCTAAACTTTTTGGCCATTTGCGTTTTTCCACAAATTATCGCATTTTTTGAACACCTAAATAAATTATATTCATCTCCATTGAACACCTTGCTTGTATGGTTTCTAGATGCTGTTGTAGATGGTGATGCTATAATTCCTGAAGTTTCATAATTTTTGCTGTGGATTAGGGATATAGCTGTTGTAGTTTTAGGGCTATTTTGGGTGGCAATGGTTTTTCTCTATTGTTGATGAAAGCTGATGATCTTGTTGGAATGGCATTCCAGATGATTTTAGTGAGTTATTGTGATAGTGACGATACTGTGTTGGTTTCTTTTTTTTTTGTTTCTTGTTTTTTTCGATGACAGTGGTGTTATTGTATTTAGTGGTGGCTAATTTTAGTTGTCCTGGTTATTTGAAAGTTTTCTTGTGGTGTGGTTTTAGGCGAGTCCTTGTTACCCTGGGCTGGATGGACCTTGTCGACTGGTGTAGATGGAGCTTTTTCTACTGCTTGTGGCTGCAGTCTTGTCTTTGTCGATGACGTAATCGGGTATGTTACCCTTGTCCGTGATGTGTGTGCTTTTATTTTGGGTACTTGTGGCCATTTAGGTGTTTCGCACGAATTGTTCCACTTTTGATTCTGCAACCTTTTTGTGTTTCTATTTTCGCCAGGTAAATTTCATTTCCTTTGGCCCACAACGTATAACCAAAAATAATTTGTGGATAACTTTTTCCTTTGGCGGTTTGATCAATTTGGGATAACAACACGAAATAATTGTTTCCACATGCTTGGCCTATAATAAGGACTCAGCCTTTTACCCGCACAACAATGTGTATTTCGTCCACACAATCACGGCCGGTATTTTGCGTCTTGCCTTATTCCTCACCCTCGTCATCCACAAGAGCTTTGATCAAGGCATGGTTGAGATCTTTTATGACCGTGTCATCTCCAACACAGCCTCCTTCGCAGACGCTATAACCCGTTTAATTTTATTTATTTTCTAGAAGCACTTTCACTTTTCTGTTGATTTTAGGGTTATAATGCTGTCGAAAAGATTAATAATTAATCCGCCAGTCAAAACACTATATTTTACACCATATTTCATTTTACTTACCACGCTGATGCTAAAAGATTTATTTTTTTTTTATTTTCTTGCGCGGTCCGCGTACTACCATCCACTTTGACGGTCAAACAAAGACCGGATATGAGCCAATGGCTAATTAGCTATGACGGCCTCACATATCTGTCAAATCACACTGCTACCAACCTTGCCTGACAGTGCTGTATTATATGCTTATTAAACTCGACTCTGAGTTGGTGTTACCATAGTCTCATGCTCATACGCACCAGTGAAACGTTACACTTGGTTTTAAAGTTATCCCACTTTGTTTTTAAAAGATTATCTTTTTGTGGACAAATAAAATTGAAATCTAGATTAATCTAAAAAAATATATAAAAATTTGTATATCCTTGAATTTTGTGTTAAAGTTCTTTTTAAATACCAGAAATGGTGCTCTGGAGTCTTTTATTATTGGCCACTACTGCAAAAAATCAGAATTTGAGCGCTTTGCCAAATCCGAAATTTAAATGTTTTATGCCATTTGTCAATAACCTCATCCCAATTACTGGTATCTTTTTGAAGCGAAGTTTTTAAACATAACGACATCGTTTCGTCAACTTCAAAATTTTCTCCCACTAATGGATCACGTAATTCACTCGAAAGAAATCTTTCCGCAGATGGACTACTCTTTCTAATCTTTGTATTTAAGTTAAAATATTTGGAATAGAGCTTGTCTGGTGGGTTTTTTTTTCTTTGACGAGGAATGTAGTAATAATCCTGAAAGAAATCAGTTTATCATATGTTCTTTTTAATATATCGTTTTTAATAATACCTGGGACTCTTTTTCTTTGGGAAATAAATCAATTATTTCCTCCACAATACTAGCAAAGTGTTCCGGTCTAAGCTTTGCTTTTGTTAACATGACATCTTAACATTCACTTTCCTCATAATATTGAATAAGTTGTTTTCCGGCTGGGTTATTCTTAAAAAATGTTGAAAGGGGCTGCAATGCAGTGTATCATTAAATTTAATACAAAAATTTTTTCTGTATATTCTTACCTGTGATCCAAATGCGCTTCTTATTGAATTATTTGAAGAACAAGGTGAATCGTTGTGACGGTTTTTTTTCTAGCCAACCTTCGAAGACTGGCTCAACGTTTCGTCTTTTATTCCAAACTGAAAAAAAGCTTGCTAAATTATAAACGTAGTAATATGGAAATGGGAATTGCATCTATGTACGAGCGTAACATAGCAAATAAGCTTCAAAATTAATATTACATTTACCTCTGACTTGCGCCAGAAAAACAACTTTTCTCTAAACTCCGCTTGAACACCAATATTTCTTTCTGCTTCCGCAATGTCTTCTTTTGACAAAAATTTTAAGCTTTCCTTACGTTAGGTTAGGACCATTTGGTCCATTTTCTTGTTAATTTAGTTCATAAGTTTTGAACCGTGGTATATACTGACTTGATTTTTAGCTCATGGGGTCTTTTTATGAATTATTGAAAGTGGCAAAGTTTAAATTTTCTAATTTAAAGTATGACTGAGAAAAATAAAAAAAAATACTAATTTTAGATTAATGGACCATTTGGTCCATAGTATGTTTTATTTGATATTCATTTGTTTCTTTGACAATATTTGCTTTTGCATGAATGGAAATAAATGTTTCTGCTAGCTTTATAGATAAATTTGCTACAAATGCAACATTTTATATCAGATTTAGACTGCAAATTCCACGTTTTCGAGCTCCTGAGCTAGTAGAAGGCCGATCTGAGGATGCTGGGGAAACTCTATGTTCGAACTTCTAGCAATAAATCGGCAGAAGATTGCGATTGAGGAATTCTTTTACGTCTAAGATTTCGTCTCTAGCCAAGGATAATGCCAATAGTCTCAAAAACTCTGCTGTATGGCGTGTTTTATCGCCTGTATACCATGAAACATCAATTTCGGAAAATAGTATATAAGCATTCAAGGCCGAAATATCTAGAATATTAGCAAATACTACAGTTGGCCATCGATTTGATTTGCGTTTTGTGGAATAGGACCCAATCATCTGGTCAGCAGTATCTACGCCACCTAAAAAATTTGCAAAAAATAAAAATAAAAAAACAGCTGAATGATTACCTCTTGTTGCATTGTAATATAAAACAATCTCCGGTTTTTTCTTCGCATCAGTATTCTCAACTTCAGCTTTGTTATGCTTATTAGTATAGTTGTCTTATTTTTATGACCTATATATGATATGAACGTTGCCATCTTATTGAAAGCAAAGGTAGGTAGGTTTCGTTTCATGAAGTTTTTCGACTAGCTCGTATGTGGAGAAAAAATTGTCTGCTGTTATATTTTGTCCCTTTAGACCTTCCGTCAGGTTCCAAAACAACACGTTCCCCTTGGTTATTTTCGGGAACTCCATCTTTAGGTTTTCCAAGGTACGGTTGAATTTTCCATATGTAGCCTGAGGTTGAGTCCACCGATAGCCAAAACTTTATTCCGTATTTAGCTGGTTTTGATGGCATAAACTGTCTAAAAGAACATCTCCCTTTGAATGAAACAAGTTGCTCATCTATGGTGACATTTTCGTAGCAGTTGTAATACATCGGAAGAAGTTATTGCCATTTATCCCATAGCTCACGAATAGGAGCAAATTTGTCGTTACTGCACTTTTGCCGTCGAATTGAAACATCATCAAAACGGAGAGCACTAGAGATCATTTTGAATGAATCTTCCGACATAATAGATCGGAATCAAATAATCCATGAATATCTTCGTTTTTTCCCCGATACACGCCTATAAAAAGTTGCACAGCAATATATGCCCGCAATGTTACAACATCAATATCCTTCCACTTGTTGCCAAAGTTGACTCTGCCGTATTTATTGGTATTTTCTACAATCAACTTTTCTATTGAGGGTGGAAAAAACAATAAAAAAGATGACAGAATATCATCGCATCTGGAGACTGCACATCGGGTTACTCCTGGACGTATTGATAAAATATTTTCAGCTGTTGATCCAATAGGCTGCGACAATGGAGTAGCGCTCCATACCATATGGTTTTTTGCAATAAATAGGGGATCTACAGAGCTCGCGGTCTCTGAGGTTTCCCGCTCGTTATCGGAATCTGAATAACTTTCTTCAGCTTCTGAATTATAATCAGTATCCGAATCTGAAATATCTAAGTCACTTTCAGCGTTTAGAAGCTGTTCAATCACGTTTTCACTCAAGTATGACATTTCGTAAACAAAATATTCCCGAACCGTTGAAAACAAAACCAAAACTAAGCAAAAAGTAAAAAGGGGATTTCCACTAAATAATAACAAAAAAAAGCAACAGGTTGTCCCTCAAACAGGTTGTTCCACTAAACAAAGAAATGTTATAATGTTTAGCTGTGTTGAGTAAACAACGTTTACTCAGTAAAAAAGGAAAACAATGTTTAGGGAGACCTAAACTGAATACATGTAAAAATTTACCTTCACATTGCTATTTTGTATGAAAAATACAGTGTGGACCAAATGGTCCTCTAACCTAAGATTAGTAACTTTTTTCTAACCTAGCGTAACATAAGTGTTAATATTGCCTAAGAATTTTTACTTACTTTTTAGGTCAAGAAAAATTGTTTCCAGATCAAACTCATTTAACAGAGAACGGAGATCCGTATCTTCCTCAACACACGTGTACGTTAAATCACCCTGCACATTAATTTGGATATCGTTGCCAAGAATTCGCAGCAAGTCACTTTCTTGTATAATTTTACCCTGACTGGTCATTCTTGTATCTTGTTCACACTTCTAAATTCACTTTACGATAACGTTGTGTTTTAAAGTGTTCACGTTTAGTTCCACCAAAGACACTTTGAGTTTAAAAGTTAACACTTTTAATACAAAATGTGCACTTTAAATGTCAAAGTCAACACTTTTAATACTAAACTGACGCTTTATATATTAAAGTAAAAACTTTAAAATTAAAGTTAACACTTTTTACTCAAAACTAAAATTTTCAACACTTTAAATTAGAAAGTGACACTTTGATTTATAAAGTGAACACTTTAAATGTAAACGTTAACACTTTTCTGCAAATTAATCACTTTACATTTTAAAGTTAACATTTTGAAAATAAACGTTTTAATTTTATTTTTTAAAGTATAAAAATTTTGAAATTAAATGGATTCATTGTTAATATAATTTAAAAAGTGATTACTTACTAATTAATATATTTTACTTTAAAATATAAAGTTTGTCGTTATAAAATAAAGTCAACATTTTTAAATTTAAGAATTTTACATTAAAAACAAAAATTTTAACTTTTAATTTAAGAGTAAACACTTTAAAAACTTAAAATTAGCGCTTTTACAAATATTTTTTTTTGTGATCCCCATAAGAACGTATAGACTGAAGCGCTTTAAATAAAATTTGAAAGTGTTCACATTTAATTTTAAAGTGCAATTTTTTCTCAGTGTATGTTAAGTCTATTTAAACGGTATTGCTGCTTATGGTTTTCTAACTCTAGTTAATTAAACTTCTGTTTGTTCCAAATCTCATTAGTATTAATATCAGATTTTTTACATTGCTCAACTTCATCTCTGATTTGTTTAAAATAATTGAAGATTTCCAAAAGAATTCCATCAGAACCAGAATCAAATCTATTAATTTTTAGTTTGTTCAGTTTTCAAATCTCTAACAAAAGCTTAAAGATCGAATAACTTTTTTCGAACTTCTGTTTTAAAGTTTACATCAGAGTTGTCTCGGGTGTTTCCATACATTCTTTACATGTGTAGAATAAGTTGGGGGTCCTCCATTTCAATTGAGATGTTTAAGGTATCTCTTTAAAGGTAGTTGCCTTGTAGCCTGTTTTACAGATACTTTTACATCTGTTGGCTGTTGCAGATACACATGCAATTATTGTTTTATTTTTTTTATATTATAACTTTCCTCTATTTAACTCACGCACTGTTCAGCACTGATGTTTGCTAAGACTCTCGAACTTTTTTATTTAACAAAGTAAAAAATACAGCAATTAGTTATTTGAATTAAAAATAGAAAAGACTGCATAAATAAGACAAACAAATTCATGAAACCAGCAGTTTTTAATAATAATTTCTGCTTTTCGATTTTTTTTGGCGGCAGCTTGTTTTTACCATCGCAGGCTTAACTTAATAGCTTTAACCACTTAACTCCGAATTCTCATATGTAGGAAAAGTCTTAGTTTTTTATGACTTTTTTACACACAAACCAACAACAATATGACTCGATAAGACACCGTTTGAATACCCCAACTATTGTGCAGTGTTATACCCTGTATCAGTTATATTAAGGGTTCGTATCCTACTGTGGTAAAAGAAGAGGTCTGCCCCCTCATAAAGAAGTCCAGCTCCCCCAAGGGTCAAGAGATCCACAGGTGAGAGGTATCTAGACCTTTGTTTCCAGATTCCGATTGTGCGCCTTCCAAAAATTTCACAGCCTTTTCAATCATAAAGGCATCCAATCACTTAAAATCAATTCCGCTGTAGATTGAGCTACAAGATCGCCTGCGAAAAACATCATCAGCACCTATGTATGGTCGTAAGCCAAGCATTCAAAATCAATCTCTCCCATCTTCTTAGCCTTTCCATCTGGTGAGAAGAAATTCCAAAAGTCGGAAAGGCATAGGAGATGAGAGGTCGAATGATCTGGCGATATATTAGAAGACGCACTCTCCTATCAAGACCTCCCCTACGCTACGTGGCGGTAGCTCTCAAAATTTTCATGGAAGGTAACGCCTAGGTATTTTATCCTGTCCGACGTCCTAATCAGTTCTCGTCCAATATTCAAACATGGGATGTAAGATCTACAATTGGGAAATATGTATTTTCATCTGCCCTTAAACATAACAGATACTGTTTTCTGAATATTTAAGATAAGACCCCACTTTGTAAAATAGTCCGTCAGTACAGTCAAGTATGTGTTAACCCTGCTATTAAAAGTCCGCGCTCTGGCACCCGATGCCGCAATTAATATGTCGTCAGGAAACATAAGAAAAAGATCTCCTTTAGGTAGCTGAGGTACGTCAGATACAAAAAGTTGTATAGGACTGGTCCGAGCAACGACCCCGGAGGCACTCCTGCAGGAATTGAACTTTCATTAGACCGATAGTCCAAGCGCACACTAAACGAACGATTCCTTAAAAAACTGTCAATCATTCGGTACGTGCCCGCACCAAATCCCATATTTATCATATTGTACATTAACCCATGATGCCAAACAGTGTCAAAAGTTTAAGCAAAATCCAAACTTACAGCCAATGTAGGGTATCTGTTATTCAGTTCCCTGGCAACAAAGTCCGTCAGTACCATCAGTGTGTGTGATGTCGATAGTCCACTTCTGAAACCAAATTGGAATTCTCCCAAAATGTCTCTGTCAGTCAAAAAGTCATTTATTTTTGCCAGGAGAAAGAATTCAAAAAGCTATCCAAAGGCTGAAAGTAGCGAAATTGGTCTATAGCTGCCACACTCATTTGGATTCGACCTTGGCTTCAATATAGGAACACCAAAGCCTTTTTCTATGCCCTCGGAAAATAACCAATGTTGAAGCAATGGTTAATCAAAAGGGACAAAAATCGCCATGCCATATCATTGGTCTTCCTTAATACGAAGTCAAGTATTCTATTTATACCAGTAGACTTTTTATTGGACCTTCGCTTCAAGGCATTTCCAACAGATGCAGATGTCAATAAACCCGAGTCTGTCAACGTTACTGTCATAGCCAACACACCCCCCGTCAGCTGTCGAAGTTCTTCCAAAAACTGTTAAGGCATTGCACAGAGGTGTATTTTGCCAATCTAGCCGGACATTAGGCAAACAATTAATTTTGAGAAATTTAAAAATTTAAGTACGCACCTCGACAGACAACAAAATTCCGCATCGTATAGTGAATTTTCAAGGCTTTTGCTTGAGATTTGTCGTTTTGGGACACTGTTAAAATCAGGAAAGTTGAGTAAATCGCATACGTTTCTTTCGGACTATGTAGTTTACACGCCAGAATTCGCCTATTTGAGAGCATATTACACCTGTGATATAAACTGACAGTAAAAAAAAGGCTAATAAAATCTGATGCGGACAAAGCCATTGTTAACGCGAGGAAAATAAAAACCAAGAAAAATTTAGAAGTGAATTAGGGCTAATAGTGGGTGTACCGAAAGCTGGATTTGGAAACACCAACGATGGTAACAGCAGAAGATTTTTTTCCAATCCTGAATTAGCTGCAGAAATAACTGGAATTAAGTTTGATTTCATATACCGAAGGTTATTATTGAGGTAATATAAAGTGGTCACAAAATCCAAATGCACGAGTTTGCGGATTATTGCTTAGATACTGCAAAACTTTACTTTTCTCTATATGAGTGGCATCCTATCACACCTACAATGCACAAGATTGTAATACATGGTGCAACTGTTATAAAAGAGGCATTGTTGCCTATTGGGCTGTTATCAGAAGAAGCGCCGGAAGCACGAAACAAACATTTCCGGCTTTACAGGCAGAATTTTGCTAGAGAGTTTTCAAGGGTTCAGAGCAACATAGGTATTATTTATAGGGTTTTGCTAAGTTCTGACCCACTCTTTACTAGACAATGTCTTTCATGCTTCCACTTGTACTTAACGCTAAAAAGGATTCAGATTCGGAAGAGGTCTTTGAAGAATCAGACGAGGAAGAACCATGGCACTCATCATGGCACACATCATCTTAGTGCAAAGGAGAAGTTGTTTTAAATAAATTAATTGTTATAATTTTAAATAAAATTTATCGTTACAATGATAAATAAGTTATTACTATGAATAAATTAATTATTTTCCGATAAATAAAGTAACAAATTACAAAAGTATTTTTTTAATAATATTCTTGGGAGGCTGGGATTGGTTAGGCATTAAAAATGAATATTTGTAGGAAATTGGCAAAAAAAAAATAAAAAAAAAATTTTTTTCACAGGGACGTTTTGGGGGTGGGATTGGAGGAATACCTCCCGCTGCCCATAAAAATAAATTTTTATGGTTTTAAGAAGTAAAAAATCTTTGAATAATTGCATTATTTTTTCAAATAATATTTTATTTAACCGCCCACAAAAAGGGCGGGGCTAAAAATGGCATTTAAGAATCTCTTGAGTCCAACTTTAAGTTTTTGAGCATTCTTTGACCTTAAAAGTTGTAATTGCTAAACAAAATGACGGGAAAATCAAAAAAAAAAAATTGCATTTTCAAGAGGTAGGATTAGTTTTTCCAAGGGGAACTTTTTTCTCCTTGATTCGATTTTTCCTATTTTAAAGCTTTGACAGCCTATGACCATAACAGATTTTTCTTCAAAGTTTCATTAACCTAGGGGCACTCAGTACATTTTTAGAGCCAATATAAGCTAAAAAAAGTAATGTCCGGCTAGATTGGCAAAATACCCCTATAGGCGGCGCTTGCTTTTTATTACGATTCAGGAGAGTTTTTAAACTAGGGATAATGATTTTTTTTTTAATTTTTCCCAATGTGAGCTATTTTTTTCTCGGAAAAGTTATTTATATCAAAGATGTCAGATGGAGTTGTAGCTTCAGCTGATAAAGTTTCATTCATTAAATTTGAACTTTTTTCGTAGCGAGGTGTTATGACTTCGAAAAATTCGTTTATACTCAGTTTTTCGCATATAGGTGTAGTTTCAGTAGATATATTTCCTTTCGAGCATTTTGAATTCTTCCTATTGTTTTCACTCAAGTTTTTAGTTTTAGTAGAAGATTTAATTGATATATTTTATCTTTCTGTAAAACTTTCATTTGCTATTTTTTTTAGACGCAATTGTGGATTTATACAATATTTTCGGTGAAATCGTAGACATCTTATTTGGTATGATTGCCGTTGAATTTTATGCTTTTTTATATGTATGTTTTTTTTATTTTCCAAATATCCAGTTTATCTGTTTCTTCTACTAAAAATTTGAAATAATCGAAATTATAACAGAAACAAAACCTTAAACCGAATACAACTTGGAAAATATAGATGACGTCCGATATTACTTATTTTTCTTTTTAATTTTCTAGCACCTTGGCTACTTTTTTTGATTGGACTAGCTTTGATAAACTAGAACATCAGGGTGAATACATGTCAAATCAACATGGCTCTTAAAATAAATGTCTACTTCAGATTTTCTTGAAATTCTTTATGCAGAAAAGTAATATTTTCCTATTTGGATAACTATAGCTAAGAAATTATAAGAAATAGAATTTATTAAAAATTATATTTGGATTCAGGGAGTCAATAAATAAGTAAGAAAAGTTTCATAAAATTAGTAATAGTATGTAGAAAATATTTCTTTTAACCACTTAGTATTTTATCAAGTAAATACCATTATTTTCAGGGCCGCCCTGAGGTTAGTAGGCGCCCGCGGCGAGATTGTGATCTGGCCTCCTACACTACAGTATTTTTCATTATTATAATTCAAAGAATGTAAATAAAAAAAGGTTAAATTGAATCTGGAATAGTAAAAAAAAAACCTTTTATATTTTTCTCCATTTTCTGTACAACGTATTTCAACTTAATTAAGTGTACTCACGTTCACTGATGACAGCCGAAGAACTAGAAGGAGCAAAATAGGAAGTAAGCTTTGGGACCTTCTTAAGAAGCACTTCAGTCGTTGCCTCCTCTTCTCCTACTAATTGAATCTTTGTGCTCCAGAGAGTTTTTTAGACATGATGGTAAAAAATTATTGAGTTAATTATAACGAATTATTGTTTTCGTATTTTATTTCTTTATTACTTTTTTGTAAGCAATCAAAGAACCTGTCATTATTGCCAACCAACCTTGGTAAATGAAATTTTGGTTGTATTTGCAAACAAAATATATTGAAATCGAACGAAAATTTTTTCACGTGTAATTTTCTATACTTTGTTTTCTTTTATTTCGATCGGACTGTCTTTGAATTTCAAATCTATTTAGGAAATGGCTGTTTTTTCGTTTTGTTTTAAATTGTTTTAGTTTAGTTTTGACAAATTTGTTTTTGCATTATTATTTGAAATAGTCGGTTGCAAATGAAATTTTGGTTTTATTTGCAAAACAGAAATATTAAAATCCGAAGACAATTTTTCTGTATATACTTTCTATACTTCATTTTAAGGCGAATTGAATATTAGGTAATCGCAATCTGGCAACAAAAACAACCACAGGCAATTTTGTTCGTGTAAAAACACCCACAGTTGTGAAAAACCCAAAGACAACTTCAAAAGAAAATAAAAAAAGAAAATTTGTTAGACAAAACACAAAAGTTTTGTTAGTTTTTGCAAAACATATTATAATATTTAAAGTGAAAAAGTGAAAAAACGTGAAAAATAAAAATAAAAGAACATAATCTTAAAGTGAAATGAATTTTTATTTTAAAATTTTATTTTTTAAAATGTGCCGCAAAGAAAATGAAAACAAATTTTGACATAACAGGGTATAAAACACATATAGAAGAAGATGTTCACCTAGACTATGTATTATGTAACGTACAAACAGATATAACAACATGCATACGGGTAAATGAATGCATGCCTAGGTGGTAGAAGAGAAAAATAGTTCTAGCAATGACTCGATTTAGTGTATTACCAAAACGTTAATAGAACAGGTGGTGGTTTCTCCCAGTAGAAGCTAGTGAAATGAGGACTATGGGAGCCATAACATCGCTAGCGAACAGTCGGCATGGGGGGGGGGGGGGGGTTCGGGTCCTCGTTTCCGCTTACCTAATTCTAATTACATAACTTTATATAGACTCCCGGTTATTTTTTATTTTTTTAAACTTTACTGTATGGTAGACTGGTATAACCACAGGTTAAAATTAACATAAGCCCGCTGTGGTCATGTATGAGAAGTTAATAGAATTTAATGTGTAGTAATCAGTAACCTTGTGCTAATATATGTATCCCAGGTGGTTTTGGGATTATTCGCCTCATAACCCTCCCTTACCTTGATTCCTGTGGCGCAAAAGTAGTTTTCCTGGAATCCCTCAATTAAATTACCCCATTATTACATCACATGCAAGAGAACAGATTGTACTTGATTTTAGCACTTCATTATCAGAAAATTTATTTTATTCAACCCATTAGTATACATTTAGCTTTACTAGTATACAGAAATTCATATAAAGAAAATACTCATATACTAATTAAATTCTGAAAGTTAGAATAACAATATGTTTCTTTTTTTTTTCAAATCATAGATATATAATGGTATCTTTAGTGATATTATGTTTTACATAGTTTTAAAAACATAATCATGTAAGTCAATAAAATCAACAAATCTTTTCTTTCTTTTTTTCTTTTCTTTTCTTTGTTCTGTACTCATACCTAATGGTATACAAAAAAAACTAAATGAATTGAATTATGTATATGTTTTCAATTAAGTAAATGTATGTACTGAAAAATGTTTATAAACAATGTTTGTAAACAATGAACAACAAAACTATTTAATCAGTATGGTATGTAAATCGTACTTACAAACCAATGTTTAGAAAAATGAACAAAACGAAAGGAGGAATAATAATTATGAATTTAAAGATAAATGAATTGAAAAAAAATCAAAATTAGCGAGTAAGAATTTACTTACGAAAACAAAACTGCAATTATTATTTCTTCTTTGGGTCTATTCCTTTTTCTTAAAAATTTGTGCAATATGTATATCAGGAGTATTAACAAAGCAGAAATAACGAATACAAATAAAAATGAATTTTAAAACTTACCCAACTTAATCATGATGATCGATGAGGCCTCCACGAACTTGATGAAATGATGTTTGTGCCTGTAGTTGTTTATACTCTGTGTAAGGGATTTTTTTTTATATTAAATATAATTGTGGCAACTATGCAATTCTACTATATACATATTGTATTCAATTTTGCTTACTTATGTATGTATATTTAACACTAGCACTATTAATTTTATCTTATCGTTCTTATTTTATTCTGTTTGAAGTGGCGAACATTATGAAACTGCCGTATAAGATTATTGATCTTAGTTTTACGAATTTAGCTTAATTACTATGTGTTTAGCTGTAACACCTTGCACTGGATTAATAAGAGTTTATTTTTGTTTTTTTTTTCTTTTTCTTTTCCTTTTTGCTTATGATTATGAATGGTTGTAGGTATTTTTGTTTTATGAATGTTATTTTTTCTTCATTTAATGAATAATTGCACGACATGTTTACTATTGATTTTGCGATATTGACATTTGAACAAATTTGGGCTGAGGGAGGAATTTATGATTTATTTCCTATTTGAACTTCTTGGCATAATGATTGGTTCTATGGATGTTGATTGCTTTAGTTCACCGGTTTATCAGTATACTTAAATCGGGTTATTGTAAAATTTTTTTGTGGTATGTCGGATAAATAATAATGGAAACTATGACTAAACTATGGATATTTGTGGATATTGGTGATCACTGGAGATTATTGATGTTTATCTTGGAGGTTTAATCACATGGTTTAAATAAGAAATTTAAGTTAACAGTAACATAGAAGGCCATGGGAATAGCAACTTATGTGGCTTGCTTCAATCTGCCGCACTCCCAAGGGCCTAAATTAAAGAAGTTTTTAACTTTAGCATAAAAAAAATTTAAATTGATCAAATACAATTATTTTTACCTTCTCTTCCTTTTTCTTTTTATATAATGTACTTTTGTTAATATCGGTGGGCTTAGATTTTGGACTAAAGAACTGCAGACCACGAGGTTTTCCAACGAATGAATGATTAGCTCAAATTACCTTTAAGGGTTCTATATTTTATAGAATTATTTCAGCATTAAACAATTTTCGTCAGCAATCCATGGTTATATGTTTCCTTGATTGATTTGGAATTATATGTATTTTTAATTTCTTATTCACCAATAGCTGGTATTACCTCGGGTAGCACACAGGAAAAAGGAAGTTTCTTAAGTTTTTAGTAAAAATGACAAGTCGGTTTGATCTATTAGCTGTGTTTAGTAAAGTTTTAGTAGGGTTTCTAGTAGAGTTTCTAACAGGGTTTCTAACGAAGTCTATTTTAGGGTTTCCAGATTAACTTTATTTTATTAGGGGATAAAAATAATGATTTCTTATTTGACAAAAGGAAAGTCTGTACAAATAAGAATTACAAAAAAAATGTTTTCTAAGGCAGTTTTTGGGTATTTAAGTAATTTTTGAGATTAAATATGTAAAAAAAACTACTATTTTGTCGACAGTTGAGATTTAAATAGATTATAGGTCGAGTAGGTAGTCTATTACAACTATCAGTATTACCTAGTATTCAATTTGCCTTGCTTCGTTTTCTTTTATTTATTTCTATCCAACTGTCTTTGAATTTTAAGTATATTTCGGAATGTTTGTTTTGGTTCGGTTTTTTCAAGTTTATGGATTTAAATTTTCACGGAATTTAATTTCGAAAACATTAAAATGATTTACTTGAAAAAGAAAAATTAGAGAAGATAATAATTGAAATGGACAATTGCTATTTTTTGGTACGTTGTGTTGAACCGGGCTATGTATTGCTCCAGATCGAGCGTGCTTAAAGCACAGTGTGTGCCTCGACTTCCTGGATGGTACAACCTAGTGATTGGGAGCTATGGGGCTTTAGTTGGACCCAAGCTCGAAATCACTGGCTTCTCATCCGGCGCAACTTAGCGTGAACGCCCAAAACGTTCGAAGTCAAAACAATAATTTTAAACTTGTTTGGCGTAAAAGCCTAAATTGAAAGTTAAATATTTTTATAACTTAGTTTATAGAAATTCGATCTTAAATATTACATTTGCTACAATGTAAAAATTGAAACTAATATATCTACTGGGATACTTAGCCTTTTATGTCCAGTTGGTTGAAGCTCCAGGTGTCATGTGGAACAGGCAATTTCTTCTGCGGAGGTGGCTTCCAGATGATAATGAAGGTCATACCGTGTGCTACTATTGCGGATATTGTCCTTGATGTTAATGTCTAAATGTTGATGCTATAGATGTTGATGTCTAAATCTTGAAGCTATAGATGTTAATGCTATAGATGTTGATTTCTAAATGTTGAGTTATTACGTTATGGCTGATGATTTTATAGATATTTTGGTGATCGAGGTTCTTGATGTTGATACTATTTGTTGATGTCATGGATTTGGTATAGTTGATATGTTAGGTTATGGGGTTGTTATTGTTGTAACTATTACTAACACTTGTTTTTATATTATTGTTGTTTTATGGTTGCTGACAGGCGGTTCGGTTACTATTGCTTCATATAGTTCATGTTTTGGCTAACGTGGAGTTAAAGGTAGTCTATGATTTTTGTTGTTTTTTTTTTCTTATTTTTTTCATGATAGGTTATTCTGCACTCGGCACTGCTGCGGATTTTGTGGCCATACTGTAGTTATCGTACGTGTGGTGAGGATGACATGATTTCTTTTGACGCTTTTGTGGTTGTTACTATGAGATGATGGCCTATGATTATATTTGTTAGTTTTGACCATGTGTTTAACAAAAAGGTTTTCTCTAATTACATAGAATTTGCTGTTAAATGGAGACTGTGCGTTTCGTTATCGGTAGTGTTGGTGTTGTCGTGAGACCTTCTTTATACTACTGTGTATTAGGTTTTCTGCCTCAGTTGTCAAACACCTACGCTAGCCATGCGTTGCTTTAGTTCTGCACTAACACTCCATATGCTACCAAATCAAATAAAAGTCACCATACCTTTCAGTCCTTGTTGTCCTGGACTGGTGCTGCGGACGAACGCTCTCTCCAGGTTTTGCTTTCAATCCCTTTGGAGTCTACAGCCAACAATCCAATACTGCTTGCTTTATCATCCACGCAATTATTGCAAAATTTCTTAACTGACGTGTTCACTTTATAGTCTTTTTGCCAATGTTGTTCGGTCTAGAGGTTACTATGGGTGTATTATCACACCCTTTTTATACCAACGCATGGATACAGTATCCTTCCGTGGAAGTTTTATGATTCGCTAGATGTCCCCAGGTGTTTTTTTTAGGAGTTTTTGCGAAGTCATTTTTATTTGTGTCACATGCACTTTGGTATCAAGATGGCTTTGAGCCAACGATTCCATACGTTTCTATTCACCGATTAAATCCACTTTTCTTTTTGGATCAAATTCTTTATCGGGAGTGGTCAAGAACAATTTGCTTCTATTACCGGAACAATTTAGAACCTTTATCTATCAACGTAAGATTTATACATTATTTTTACTATGACTAAGATTAATATTTACCTTTGTCCGCCTGTTGACACCCTCACGTACTTGAATCGAAAGACCGGAAATGTTTTTTCTTTTATTCAAAATGGTTTACTTGCCGCTCACTTAATTCGCACCGTTGAAACAAAACGGAGTTTGCCCAATTAACTTGGCCTTATTCATACAAAAAAGTAAGGGTGGCAACTTGGTACCTTTTAGCTAAGCCACATTCGATTTTTTACACAAGTTTGCGCCTGTAAACTGTATACAATCTTTGTAACTGTATACAATTTGTATCTTTGTTTAACCATAACCGTTTTCTTGTCCAATATATTAGACTTTAAAAGTTACAGAGTTAACAGTTATACATTAACATTTTTATTATTACCATTGTCAGATTAGATCTTAATAGTTATCGTAGGCCGTTTGATTTGTGTCTAGATAAATTTAAACTAAATTAAATAAAACTAAATGCTCTTCATTTAAAAAACGAAGAAAACAGGATAGCATATTTGAGCCGTCATAAGCCGCTCAATTAGGCGGCGGGTCTATTATTGAAAGAAATGGGCGGCGGATCTTTGCCGGCTGGAGGCCGATCAACTTGTTTGTCAGGTCGTATCTCAAAATTCTGCATATCTGTCAAAATTGTTATTTTAAAGAAGTCTTGTAATATTTGATCACAGACGTACATGTATAATTACCTCTGACATAACCCTTACATATTTACAACATATGTTCTGGTTGTTGCCCTTAAAAAATTAGTATGTGCGTGCAAAAAGTTCAATAATTTTATTTTGTTTTATTGGCGTTAACACAATTGGTAAAAAGGTATTTAAAAAATATAAAAAGTATGACTTTTACAAAACAAAAAAAAAATACAATACGATTGTACAATATTTAAAGTTTTGGACTGATACTAGCAGCAACATAAAGTAATATTAATTCAATATATTTAGCTATTGAAAACTGTTTTGGTTTTAAGACTTAAAATTAACTTCTTTGTACTATAAACAATATTTTAAAGCTTCTTTAGGTACTCAATTTATACATTCAATATGGCATGGATCACGTAAATTCAAAAGATTTACAATATATTTACACATAAGAAACAGGTATAAGGGTGGTTATATGTAATATTTAGTTTTTTATTATAGTAAGCGAGGCATTCTTCGTCGACTCCTTTTTTACAAATAATGCATTTTAAAACAGACTTAAGGCGACCGCCTTCACAGTGTACACATTCTATGTTACTATTTCCATATTTAATTAAATCATTCTTTATGATATTGCGGTATATATTGGGGTCAGTTATTGTTTCCAGTGAATTGTTGCCCAAAATTGCCTCTGCAAATTCAATACACAGAACACCACAGTTATAAAAATCATTTTGGATGTATTGCTTTAAAGTTTTTAATTTCCATCCGTTTGCAGCGCTTTCATTTAAACATTTTAAAAATTTATTAAATTTGATTTGACTTTCTTCTTGGCTTGCTCTCATGGGATCAAGGTAAATAAATAATTTTTCCTTTATATTAGCATATGCTAACGTAAAGTGGTTGATTGTGTGGATAAGTACTATAAGATGGTTTGTTTCTGTTGTTATAAAACTTTTAAGATCAATTAAATTTCTTGTGTTAAAAACTGCGTTTCCCACTTCGCAGGGAAGACAAACCCAATCACTTAAAGAATGTTTTAAAAACAATATATGACAGTATATTTCAAGGATATTGTTGAAGAGTTCCTTTCTCGAATTAAGCGTTTGAAATTCGTGTAAATATATATATCGAGAAAAATGGGGAATTTCCTTATTTAACTTTTCGTAAACGTGACTATAATCATAAAGGACAAATTTTAAATCTTTTGGAACCTTTATTTTACTTAGTTCATTTTTAAATATTTTTTCAACACTTTTAAAAGTTTTTGAAACTCCAAGCTCAATTTTATTAACGGTTTCTTTAATTTTTTTTGGAGTTCTTTTCCATTTATCCTCTCATTTTTTGGATTAATGGTTTTACTATTAGTATATGAAATGTAGTTATTTTGTATATCTTTAAGTTTTGCTTGGATATATTTTTTAGAAGCTCTTGTATATACAGTTGCCCTTACATGACGTTGTCCTTTAAGAGTGACATTTTTAGTTATATTAAAATAACTTTCGATTGGGCTATTTGATATTCGCGTTTGAGATGTTGTTTCAACAATAACCCCCATCAAGTTCGTCCAAAGCACAGCATACGGAACATATTTTTTTTTAAATTAAATTGACATAAGACATATTGTTTAAATTATTTGTTTCTACATTTGTTGAGCCTGTTTTAGTGCAGTACTTAATCGAATTATAAATTTGAACGCCTTTTTTGAAAAAAGGACTCTTTTGGTACTGCGGTAAAGTGTTTTTATTTTTATCCTTTTCAAATTTGTGCGATGTCTTCGGGAAATCTTCTTCACATTGCCATGAAGAAAATTCGATTGTTAGTATGATCTATTACCTTCCTAATAGTATCGGTTTGATTCCCTGAGATGGAAAGGTTTGGACACAGTGGCTATTTCCGTCAGAGAACTCATATACTAGAAATTTTCACTAAGTCACATTTTCAAAATGTTATAAAAATGTTCACAAATACTTTTGGTAAAAAGTGTGAACACAGTTTGTTAGTATGATCTATTACCTTCCTAAGAGTACCTGTTTGATTCCCTGAGATGGAAGGGTTTGGACACAGTGGCTATTTCCGTCAGAGAACTCATATAGTAGAAATTCTCACTAATTCACATTTTCAAAATGTTATAAAAATTTTCACAAATACTTTTGGAAAAAAGTTTGAACTCAGTTTGTTAGTATGATCTATTACCTTCCTAATAGTACCGGTTTGATTCCCTGAGATAGAAGGGTTTGGACAAAGTAACAATATCTCTTAAAAAAGTCCGAAAATCTGTGCAGAATACGTACTAAATGTATGGGAAAACTTTTTTATCGCATGATATATTTTTCAATAAAAAAATGGTTTTTGTCTCTGCTAGTTAAATACGTATTTATCTTCACACACATTTAATAACATTAAAAAAAATTAACATAAAAAAATAAATTAAAAAGAAAACGTGAAACATTGTTACTGCGCTTTACTATTTTTCGCCATGTTAGAATGCAAAAACATTAATTTACCAATAAAGTCATTAGAAACAATACGGGTCCTCCTTTCGGAAATCAAGTTCCTAGCTGTAGAAAACACTCTTTCGGAAGAAGCGCTGCTAGCCGGTGTTGCAAATATTTTGCAACTTACCTTATACAGCAAAGGGAACTCATTTTTGTGAAAGTCCCACCATTGAAGTACATTAAAGTTGTCATTTAAGACAACATTTAAAGTACTTTATCGTCCAGAGCTTCCAAATTTACGGAGGGTTTTACAATATGTGGTGGACTTTGGATGCCTTGACCTCATTCATCTATTACTTCTACTTGTTAGTTCTCGTTAAAGAATATAAGTTTTTTAGCAGGAGGATTTAGATAGAGACCAACTTTGTGATAAATGGTTAAATTTTCCATTTTCCAGTTTACACATTTCACATATTTCACTTATGTATGTATTTACAAATTACACTTACATTTTGGCAATCAATTTTTTTGTTCTTCTTTTGGCACAATACAACTGCACGACGAACATTAACCACATTCAATTTAAGAGCTTCTTTTGTATCGTATCGCAAATCAAAACCCTTTAAAACATTCACACCATTCTATGGCCATTTTTCGTAACTTCCTACAAATTGTTGGATTTCCATTGGCGGCAGTTCAAGCGTTGACTGACGAACTGTTCTTTTATCATTGTTTTCAGGAGCTGTAGCTTTTAAACTTTCCAATATTTTTGCTTTTAGTATTTGGGACTGTTCACTAACCTCTTCGTATTCAAGAAAAATTTCGTCTTTAGTTCGTCTTCGTCCTTCACCTCTTGGCACCCCAAAACATATTCCCCAAAGGCACCTACCACTTTCGACCACCTCCTTCCTGTCTTGTTCCGATTTCTTGTCTTCCAACAATGACAGTGTAAATAATTCTATTGGATTTTTTTTTTCGAAATTCTTGCAGAATGTCACTAGTTGCTGAATATCGTATTTACACTTTCTTTTAGAACTCATTTTGAAAGAACAGAGAAAAAACAGTACCAAATGACATGAAATTTTCTTTTTTAAATATTCTTGTAGAAACTTTTCCCCTTTTTTGCTACCAGGGGGGTTACTGCGTATTTCGATTCGAAAGAAAAATCGTTCGAATTTGTATGTCTTTTACATTGTGTTTCGAACAATTTTTCTTTCGAATCGAAATACACAGTAACCCCCCAGAACACAAAAATTTGGTGTTCGAGGATAATTTTACTCCTGTAATCTTTAAGAAATAATTTATACGTTATTGCTTTACTCCAATAATTTTATTAATTTGTTTTATTAATCTTTTTAACGTTATAATATTCAATTTATCAATTTTTGTTTAATTTTGTTTGTTTTTTTGTATTAAATGAGTTTTTTACAAACCGTTTTCTACTTTTGATGTATTGGAGCAACCCTAATCTTTTTTATTTGTCAACTGTTTAAAAATGTATTTCTCAACCATACATATGTGTGTACGTATATGAATGTATGTATGTACGTACTTCCACTTAAACGAGTTGCTTTTATTTTAGACCACTTTATTATTTAAAAATAAATTGTGTATAATAATTAAAATGTTTTAATAAACAATTCTGCCAATTACGGTTTTCTTTTCTGTAAAATCGTATTTTAAAGTGCTTCTCTTTATCTGCCATGTTAATTTTCTATGTTATTGTTGTTGACACTGTTTTGTAGTTTTTATTCTTGAAGAATATTTTCCTGTGTTTCACAGCGTTTCAAAGCATACTTTAGGTGTATAGACAATATCTTGCAAAGATTTGTATTTAAACTCATAGTTGAAGTATGATCCAGCACCAGCTGTATAATATTCAAGCTTAGGTATGGACACATCGCTCATAATTCCTGATTCCTTATTGTAAGCTAGAAACATATCTTTATTGTGAAGAATGATTTTGAAGTCCTGTCTCAACAATTTCTTAAATTTTATATTTGGCATTTCTGGGTATCCTTTGCGATCCAGACTGAATGAATGAATGGTATGACAGGATACATCAAATGTGCTTTATTCTCATGTTGTACGTAATTTGACATCACATTGATCAAGAAATTTTCAGATGAGCTTATCATTACATCATTTCTGTTGAGTCCTACCGTGTTATGTGAGGCGTTAGTAGGTGTTTTAATGTCAAGTGTTTAATCGGATTGCAAGATATGTGATAAAGTGCCTTTTTATGATGTGCTTCATTGGTTTCTTTTCCTAAGTATTTTTAATTTTGAGACTATCGGTCCCGCATTGTAAGAGTGCACCATCCCATTTCAATACAGATTTGCAAACAATAAGTCTTTCAAGCCATCCATTGAAACAACTTGGTATTTACCAAGATCTTCTGCAAGGATAACACCTTTAGAAGGTAAAAAAAGGTTGTAAAATAATGGTCGAAAAACAATTTTGAGCCTTCAGGTAGGGTTTCAGACAAACGCAAAACAAACCCTGGTCCTAAGCCTTAATTTGAGCAAGGTAGTGGTGTAGTCTTACCATGGTAAATCTAAAAATCAAGTACCAGCCCCTCAGAGGTTGTTAAAACTTCGTTTTTCAATCCAACTCCTCTAGGTTTATTTGGGAGGCTTTACCTAACAGGGTACTGACCAGTAAATGGTATAATTTGCTCATCTTTTGAGTAATTACCGTTGTTTTTTTTTTGGAATATTTCTACAAGCAGGTCTAACACGTTTAAGTAACGGATTTATTTTCCAAAAGACGTTTGATTTCTTCTCTGCTTCTGCTACTTCATTGTTGTCTAAATTTTCATTTCAGCTACTGAAGCTCCCAGTGCTTTGCCCTTCTCGGCAACATGGTACCTGTTTGTGTACTCCGTATTTTTTTTTCTAAAAACTCATCATTGAAATATATGGAAAAATAATGACAAGGGGTTTCTATAGGTATGTTTGTGTCCGCACTTGCACTAGATTTGCTTTCCAACTGAATCTCAAACGGTCTTCTTTTCCAAATATCACCTCAATTCGCAGTTTGATTTATATCTGGTGGAGTTTCTAATAAAGCATTTAACTCTCCTTCATTGTCGCTTTCCTGGTCACTTGAATCATTTGCTGTAACGGGTAGTTCCCAAGTTGCATTCACACACTCATCATCACTACTAAAACCTTCCAAATCCCAATTTAAACGTGCACCTAAGCCGGCCAATCACGTACAGTTTTAACTGTGAGCTGAGATGTACACACACGTGCACTTCAATACTTCAGTTTTTAACATGGATTCGAACGAGCAGGACGGTTTGGCCGCTCCCGGTGTACTTTTTGTAATTTTACAAAAAAAAAAAAAAAAACAGCGTAAACAGTGGTGCAAGAAGCGGTTATTACAACGTAATTTATCTTCCCACATTAGTTTATTAAAAGAATTAAGTGAAGAACCATTAGATTTCCTCAATTATTTGCGCATGACTCAATCACTGTACCAAAAATTGCTTTCGTTGGTTTCCCCTTTGATTATGAAGGAAGATACAGTCATGAGAATAGCAATTTCTCCCCACGAGATTTCTAGCAACAGGGCGGTCCTATGAGTGCCTAAAACTTTCTACAAGCGCTTGGATAAATTATCCCAGAAACATGCAATGCCTTGTACAAAGTGCATATGTTATAATTTTAAATAAATAAAAGGAAATAGAACATTCTTTGTTAGCAAACTGCTTTTATTTTTCAATACAAATCAAAGTTGATTTTTTTGTTGCCAAAATTTTGTATATATCTTTATATTGAGAAAATTAAGAGGATGCTGTGGTGTCGTGAGAAAAAAAGGCTTGTCCATTTCCGCTGTTATAAATTTCACGGACTGAATTTAAATCATTTAGAAGAGAGTAGTCTAATAATGATGTTGAAGAAAACTGTGTATCGAAGTAAGTGCGCATTGAATTGTGTAAATAAAACAGATTTGTGCACTGACATAAATTCCTGATATTGTTTGCCCCTCGAGAAGTAAAAAGATTGTAAAATCTCCTAAAATAACTACTTATGTTTTCATAGCAACATGATAAGACCCCAAAATACCACATCTATTCCCGTGAGGAGAATAAACAACACCCACTAAAGTTTTTTTTTCTAGCATTAACCTCAATAAACAAACATTCAATCGATTCAGGATCACATGTTTGCTTTACTACTTTTGCAGAAATATTATCACGAATGTAAAACGCAACACCACCACCTCTCATATTATCTTCGCGATCTTTTCCAATAATGTAATAAGAAGGTATAGATATGGAGCTGTCAGATATTTTACTCTTTAACCAGGTCTCTGAAACAGCGAAAACATCAAATAAAGATCCATCTATTATATGTTTAAACTCATCAAGTTTAGAAGTTCTTAGAGATGGTTTAATACTTGTAATGTTAACATGTCCAATTTTTCAAGATAATTTCATTGATATTTTCTTGATTTTGTTGGAATCTATTCACAATAATATCTGTTCTGTTTAATCGCCTGTGTAATGCTTCATTTTGATCCTCTAAATATTGTATTTTCTTAGAGTTTGAGATATCAACATATTTGATCATTTTGTTGCAGTTCTCCACATCACTCTTGAGTTCCTTAAACTTACTTCCCAATTCATTCCTAACTTCAGCCAAAATAGTATCAAATTTAATTTGGATAACAGGCAGGATGGTAAAATAATTTGGCAAAAAAGAAACTGCTGCAAACAGTATTTGTCATGCAATGAATCCACAAGTTGTAAATTGAGGTTATAGCCGAAACTTTTGTAAATGCTGACTTTTTTTTCTTCACTAAATTTTCACCAAACCTCGATAGATTTGATTACCACAAAGTTATTATAGTTTGTTCTTTTTATAATTTCACAATTTATTGATAAAAAAACTTGTATATTGCACATAAATGTGTGATTCACTTAAGCCATGCGCAATTTATTCAACCAATCATTACAGCGTTGTCAGATGAAAAACCTTAACCCTAACCCTACAGTCGGCCCTCCTGACGGTAATACGGCTCGGATTGCCACCTTTTCATATACTCCGCCACTGTCTTCGTTCTATTCGGGCCTTCGTGATCACTGACTTTCTCTACTTCGTACCTTCCATGAGGAAGTTTGCCAACTACTTTATATGGGCCTAAAAACTTACCCTTTAACTTGAGGCCGGTTCCAAACTGAGTTCGATTAATGGCAACTAACTCTTGCAACTTGTAGTGTGACTGATCGGTTAGTATAACCATCACACATGTACTGTAACAAACAGTCTTAATTACCAACACATTTGGTATGGTAAATAAATATTAATGTTCAAGTGGAGAAACAAAGAATACATTGTTGTTGTTGTTGCATTGCATTAACAAGAATAAATTCCCACACACAGTTTAAGTAAACAACAGTCAAGTGGCCTTCAAATTAATGCACCACTAAAATGCCCTTGACTTTGTTGTCCGCACACGCCGATCAGCACGCTTCATATTACACCCCAAAATATTTCAGTTTTAAATAAAAAATTATTAAAAGAATAACTGTTAATAAATAGATCATATTTCCCATATGGTTCCCATAGATTTAAACACTTTAAATTTTAAAGTTTCACTCAATCATGAATTTTGGAAATCACTCAAAATTCATGATTGCCTGGTATTTTATTATGTTAAGGTATAGACTAATTAGGATAAGAATAGAATTACAAGGTTGAGTGTGATTTGTAAAAACACTCAACCAAATAGTATATAAGCAGAAGACTTTTGTAAAAATAACAATCAATAATAAAAAGTCACTTGGTAGCTCTAACCGCGGAGCACCAAGAATAAAACCAAATCAAAGTCTAAATTCAATTAAAAGTAAAACAGACTTTCTACATGGCGATCCTGCCATCCATATTCTACATGGCGATCCTGCCAAATACCTTTGAGTAAAAGTGGATCCTGCCAAATTCCTGGCAGTAAGAAGAGGATCCTGCCAATAAGAAGGGGATCCTGCCAGATCTGGAGCAGACTTGCTAAATAAGAAGAGGGTCCGCCTAGCCAAAAGGCACCCCATCAGGAAAATTTTTTCACCATAATTATGAAGACCTAGCCAAGCCGGCTCAATGAATTAAAATATAAGAATATATATATAAAATAATAAGTATAATTTTAAAATAATTTTTATGTATAATTTTATAATTGCGCCAAACTATAACGCAATTAAGGGCCTGTAAGCGTTAACCGCTCGAGGCAAAACTTTTTTTTGTAATTTTACATCTAAAATTATGTCCGTAAATGGTCCAAAGCCGTTGACTATGAGGAATACAAAAACAGGCAGCGGAAACGAAAGTTTCCGAAAGAAAAAAAAAAAGAAGACTAGTGATATAGAAAGTGGCCTAATCCAAAAGAATAAGGGTTACGCCAACAAAGAAAAAGGGAGAAAATTATTCTTCTAAGAGAAGTTAAGTTAATATTAATAAAAATTATGAAAAAACATACTTTAAATATAAATACGTAAATTAAGAAAATAAATAATTATTGTAATATTAAAAATAAAATTATAAATTTTGATAAAAAAAAAAGACCTAGAGCTTAAAAAACTTTATTATGAAAATAAATAAACAAGTAGCAATTTAAAATAATTGTAAAATGATAAAATATTACTTTTAAAATTAAAGGTCCTATTTAGAACAATATTAGAAAGATCAGAAAATAGTTAGAATAGTTAGAAAATACGATTCATAGAACAATAATGGCTCAAACCGTAATAAAATATTTAATATAGCTTCAAAGTTAAATTCAAATAAGGAAAAGACAATTACGTTGCCGATGCGTTATCAAGAATTACAATTAATGAATTAAAAGACATAAACCAAAAATTAAATAATGTTCTTAATATCACGACTAGGTCGATGACAAATAAAAAAGAAAAAGACAGTAGTAAAACAAATAATCAGCATAAATTCAGCACAAATAAAGAGCCCAATATATATATACCATTGAAGAACACTGACGTCAGAAAATATATTAAATTGAAGATTACACCCGCAAAATGTTATATTAAGCGTGGAAAATCTGTCATTGCAAATATGCAAATAAATGATTTGTTTACTAATAAGAAAATTGACTTAGGACAATTTTTCTTTAGGCTTGAGAAAGTGGCCGGTAAACTGAATATTGAAAAATTACAAGTGGCACCTAGTAAGAAAATTTTCGAATTTATCTCAACAAATGAATTTAAGATTACGGGCAATAAATATTTAAAGAAATTGAAAATAGCGCTATTGAATGAGGTGACCCAAATTAATAATAAGAATGCCAAGGCAATTCTTGAAATAATGCTGAAATATCACGATGATCCCATAGAAGGAGGACATTGTGGAATATATAGAACAATTCAAAAAATAAAAAAGTATTACTACTGGAAGAACATGACAAAGGACATAACAAAGTATGTTAAATCATGTCAAAATTGTCAAAAGTCAAAAACTTTCAAGCACAACAAAGTTCCAATGACTATCACGCCTACACCATATAAAGCATTTGACACAGTATACGTAGACACAATAGGACCATTTCCAATGTCTCTCACTGGAAATAAATATGCAATTGCAATTATATGTGACCTAACTAAGTATTTAGTTACGATACCCATTAAGGACAAAAGCGCTAAGACAGTCGCTAAATCGATATTTGAGAATTTTAATCTTACCTATGGCCCGATGAAGACGTTCATTTCGGACATGGGAACAGAATACAAAAATTCCATATTGGAGGAATTGTGTAGTCTCCTCAAAATAGAAAAACTAACCTCAACGGCCTACCATCATCAAACTCTAGGAACAATAGAAAGAAGTCATAGAACTTTCAATGAATATGTGCGTTCCTATATTTCAATAGATAAAACAGATTGGGATGAATGGTTGAAATATTTCACATATTGTTTTAATACAACACCATCAACCGTACATAACTATTGTCCTTATGAATTAGTTTTTTCAAAAAACCCAAATACATTTTCAGAATTCACAGAGGTAGATAAAATTACTCCATTATACAATATAGATAACTACGCCAAAGAGGCAAAATATAGACTAGAAATAGCATTTAAAAGAGCTCGAATATTATTAGATAGAAATAAAGTAGAACAAAAACAAAATTATGATAGAAATATAATAGATTACAATTTTAAATTAGGAGATTTAGTTTTATTAAAAAATGAAGTAGGTCATAAATTAGATGTCCAATACAAGGGACCATTTAAAATTAAGAAAATAGATTTAAGAAATAATGTAACCATAGTTGATAAGAAAACAAATAAAGAACAAACAGTTCATAAAAATAGACTTAAGATATATCACAAAAAAAAAAAAAAAAAAAACAATAAATAATATTATATATGTATAAGAAAACTATACGGATAGTTTAAGAAAAATGGATAGTTTAAGAAAAATAGACATTCATAGTTTAAGAAAAATTACTATAAGAATTATTTTACAAATTAAAGAAATAAAATAAAAACAAATATGTATACACTTTTAAGTTTTGTAAAAGAATGTCCATAAAACTCACGTTATATGAACATTCTTATGAAAAGCGGAGGTGTAGTGTGACTGATCGGTTAGTATAACCATCACACATGTACTGTAACAAACAGTCTTAATTACCAACACATTTGGTATGGTAAATAAATATTAATGTTCAAGTGGAGAAACAAAGAATACATTGTTGTTGTTGTTGCATTGCATTAACAAGAATAAATTCCCACACACAGTTTAAGTAAACAACAGTCAAGTGGCCTTCAAATTAATGCACCACTAAAATGCCCTTGACTTTGTTGTCCGCACACGCCGATCAGCACGCTTCATATTACACCCCAAAATATTTCAGTTTTAAATAAAAAATTATTAAAAGAATAACTGTTAATAAATAGATCATATTTCCCATATGGTTCCCATAGATTTAAACACTTTAAATTTTAAAGTTTCACTCAATCATGAATTTTGGAAATCACTCAAAATTCATGATTGCCTGGTATTTTATTATGTTAAGGTATAGACTAATTAGGATAAGAATAGAATTACAAGGTTGAGTGTGATTTGTAAAAACACTCAACCAAATAGTATATAAGCAGAAGACTTTTGTAAAAATAACAATCAATAATAAAAAGTCACTTGGTAGCTCTAACCGCGGAGCACCAAGAATAAAACCAAATCAAAGTCTAAATTCAATTAAAAGTAAAACAGACTTTCTACAAACTCATAAGTTTCCGCAGACTTTCGCTTACTGTTGAACCATTTACAGTTTTCCCTTTGTATATACGCTATGTTCTCTTTGCCCTCCGCTCGGATTTCGTTTCCGATACCTTCAATATTATTTATCGTTTCTTCCTTCAGCATCTCTCGAAGATATGGGTAGTCAGGTAAACGCATTTCCACCACAGTCAAAAGCTTGAATGGTGAGAATCTGGTGCTTCTAGGGGTCGTCGAATTTATCATCATCTGAACACGTCGAACATGTTTATTCCCATTTCCTGGGTGTTCGTTACACAGTTTCGTTAGCATGGCCACAATTATTTTGTGCATCCGTTCCTCTTGGCCGTTGCCACGGGGTGCGCCAGTTGCAATAACCAAATGCTGAATATTCTCCTTTTTACAATAATCAGTAAATGCTTGAGAGATAAACGCCGTACCCCTATCGCTTATAATTCTCTCAGGACTATTTATAAAAACATTTTTGTATCTCAGTTCCAACACGTAGTTGGTAGTTGGCTGGATAACTCCAGCGCTCTGTTTTTAAAATAATTGTTCATTCCTTTGTTGATAAAACAGCATAGACTGATGTCCAATTCACAAACATCTACATTTAACGTTTTAAAAATTTTCAAGATAATTTCATTGATATTTTCTTGATTTTGTTGGAATCTATTCACAATAATATCTGTTCTATTTAATCGCCTGTGTAATGCTTCATTTTGATCCTCTAAATATTGTATTTTCTTAGAGTTTGAGATATCAACATATTTGATCATTTTGTTGCAGTTCTCCACATCACTCTTGAGTTCCTTAAACTTACTTCCCAATTCATTCCTAACTTCAGCCAAAATAGTATCAAATTTAATTTGGATAACAGGCAGGATGGTAAAATAATTTGGCAAAAAAGAAACTGCTGCAAACAGTATTTGTCATGCAATGAATCCACAAGTTGTAAATTGAGGTTATAGCCGAAACTTTTGTAAATGCTGACTTTTTTTTCTTCACTAAATTTTCACCAAACCTCGATAGATTTGATTACCACAAAGTTATTATAGTTTGTTCTTTTTATAATTTCACAATTTATTGATAAAAAAACTTGTATATTGCACATAAATGTGTGATTCACTTAAGCCATGCGCAATTTATTCAACCAATCATTACAGCGTTGTCAGATGAAAAACCTTAACCCTAACCCTACAGTCGGC
The DNA here is from genome assembly GCA_949628195.1 of Phasia obesa. Taxonomy (NCBI): domain Eukaryota; kingdom Metazoa; phylum Arthropoda; class Insecta; order Diptera; family Tachinidae; genus Phasia; species Phasia obesa. Next base: position 122,922,897 of record OX451216.1, read on the forward strand.
CCTCCTGACGGCAATACGGCTCGGATTGCCACCTTTTCATATACTCCGCCACTGTCTTCGTTCTATTCGGGCCTTCGTGATCACTGACTTTCTCTACTTCGTACCTTCCATGAGGAAGTTTGCCAACTACTTTATATGGGCCTAAAAACTTACCCTTTAACTTGAGGCCGGTTCCAAACTGAGTTCGATTAATGGCAACTAACTCTTGCAACTCATAAGTTTCCGCAGACTTTCGCTTACTGTTGAACCATTTACAGTTTTCCCTTTGTATATACGCTATGTTCTCTTTGCCCTCCGCTCGGATTTCGTTTCCGATACCTTCAATATTATTTATCGTTTCTTCCTTCAGCATCTCTCGAAGATATGGGTAGTCAGGTAAACGCATTTCCACCACAGTCAAAAGCTTGAATGGTGAGAATCTGAACACGTCGAACATGTTTATTCCCATTTCCAGGGTGTTCGTTACACAGTTTCGTTAGCATGGCCACAATTATTTTGTGCATCCGTTCCTCTTGGCCGTTGCCACGGGGTGCGCCAGTTGCAATAACCAAATGCTGAATATTCTCCTTTTTACAATAATCAGTAAATGCTTGAGAGATAAACGCCGTACCCCTATCGCTTATAATTCTCTCAGGACTACCGAAAACGGACGACTGCTTTTCTAAACTCTCAATAATCGCTTTAGAATCGGTAGATTTTGTTGGATGAAGCCAAACAAACTTACTAAAAGCATCAACAACTACTAGAATATGGTTGTACGCCTTTTTCGTATGGTTTAGTCCTACGATTCATAAACTGGACTGGATGGAGCTGCTGATCGTCTAAGCATTTTTGTAATAATACGGCACCGTAACCATACTTACTGGCATCCACATGCACTTCCGTCACCGCGTCAGGATCGTACAATCTTAAGACTGGAGCGCGTATTAGTGACTCCTATAATTGCTGACAAGCAATCAATACTTCATCCGTCAATTTGAAAGTAGGTCAGTTAATGGTTTAGCTTTAATGGCGTAGTCTTCGATAAATCTTCTAAAGTAGGAAGTCAACCCTAAAAATCTCTAGATGGCTCTTCGATCAGTGGGCACAGGATAACTTTTAACTGCTTTTATCATTTCTTCAGACGGTTTTATCGAACTGCCTGCAATAACGTAACCAAGAAAATTAATTTTCCGTTGCAATACTTGCCACTTGTTCCACTTTATTTGCAGGTGTCCAAAACGGCCGAATTTAAAATAAACAAAAATAGTTAACAACAAGAAACACTTTTATTTAATAAAATAGATATGTATGTATTTAGAGAAAAAGGATAATAAAATAAAATAAGAAAATTTGAGGTGTTTCCGTCTGTGCGTGCGATTGTTACGATGGTTGCGAACTAACTAATCATCCACTTCAAAGCAGCCGCTTACGCATGCTCAGTAAGGCAATTAGTACTGTGACAGCTCGGCCATACCTGACTCCAAATCGTCCTCTATTTGAGATTCGTTGTCGTCATCTTCATTATCATCCAAATCAGGATAGATTTTACACCAAGGCTTTAGTTTGTCTGAAGAGAATACAGAACAATATTTCCTGGATGTTACCTGCAGTCCTGGGATATCTTCAATAAGGTAGCGATCGTTTCCGAGCACTCTTGAAATTATGTACGGGCCACGATACTTTGGCTCCAACTTGTGAGTGTTACCGGTGGCTCCGGGTTCGTATTCGATTACAACTAAACTTGGCTGTTGGCTCGAGGGGTACGAACTGCAGTTTTAATATGCTGAATATTGTGGTCATCGCAATATTTAGTAAACGCCTTAGAAGTGAACGCCGTTCCTCTGTCAGATACAATTCTGCTAGGCAGTCCAAAATATCCAGACATTTCGTTCAAAACATTTAAAACAGGTGTTGTTTTTGTATTTCTAACGGCTTTTAATATGAGAAATTTTGAAAATGCATCCAAAATTGCTATTATGTGCGTATTTCCCTTTCGTGAGCGTACAAATGGGCCTAAGTGATCGATGTGAACCAAACGAAAAGGTATCGGCTCGGATGGTTCAAAATGCAATTGACCTTCGGGTTTTCCTTTTTGCAACCGATTATAACAGCACGTTACGCAGGATGCAATATATTCCTTAAAGTACTTTCTCATTTTCGGAAACCAAAATATTTTCTGGATACGTTGCATGGTCTTCTCTGTAGCAAAATGTCCCATATCATCATGAAAATGTTTTACGATTCTCCACCTCACAGCCTTAGGTACCACAAACTTTAGCTGTGTATTTACTTTACGGTACAAACGGTGATTTACGATCTCATAGTTGGTTTTAAGTTGCGTTTCCTGGCCCGATAATACGGCCATTATGTTATTTAGCCTCTCGTGTTGCAGTTGCATAGTTAATGCCCAATCATCTAAATCGTCGGCAACAGTAAACACAAATCCGGCTCGATCTACTTCGTCAGACGGCTCATCAGGTGATCGGCTTAAGGCATCAACATGGGCGAGTCGACTACCATTTCTTTTCTCTGACTTTAGCAACAGCAGAGCAATCGGTCACAAGTCGAAATGGTTTTCCTAGTAGGTAAATTCGAAAACGTTCTAGCGACTCCACCACAGCCAACACTTCCAACTCATAGCTGTGATAACGCTGCTCTTCCTTCGTACAATGTCGGCTGAAGTAAAAAACAGGTTGAAATGGTTTACCGTCTTGTGACTGCAGCAACATTCCCGCTAATCCAACGATGCTTGCGTCTGTATGGAGTTCGTGCACTGCCGTAGAATCATATAAGGCTAGTACGGGGGCATTAATAAGCATATGCTTTAATTTTTCGAATGCACGTTGTTGTTCATCGCCCCAGACAAAATTATTCCATTCCGATTTATGCGTAAGTTTCGTGGTTTCGAAATAAGTGCATATTCAGGTACAAACTTTCGGAAAAATCCTGTCAACCCAAGGAAGCGTCGAGTTTCTGTTACATTGGTAGGTTTTTTAAAATTCTTAATCGCGTCTATTTTCTGTTCGCCCGGTTTTATTCCTTCTCCGCTTAGAAATGTGACCAAGATAAATTATTTCTGTCTGCAAGAAACTGCATTTGTCGAGTCTTAAGGTGAGCCCATACTTTCCCAAAATTGTCAGAAATTTCTGTAAGAGGTGTAGACCATCTGCAACCGTTCGACTAGGTATGATGACATCATCGAGGTACACTAATATTTCGCCATGATTCATATCTGCTGCAATTTGATCCATCACCTTTTGAAAACTAGCAGGAGCGTTAACTAGCCAAAAAGGCATTCGGTTATATTCGAAGTGTCCGTCTGTTGTCACGAATGCAATGTACTGCTTGAAGTTTTCTTCAATTTCCAGTTGATGATAGCCCATTTTTAAATCTAGAGTGGTAAATATTTCCGGCATAGGGTATGGTTTTTTTACGGTAACGCTATTTAAAAGCCTATAGTCTACGCAAAGTCTGCTTTCGCCATTCTTCTTCTCGACCAGGACCACGGGCGAAGCATACGGGGAGACAGAGGGTCGTATGATTTGGCACTTCAACAAATCATTTACCATATTTGAAACTATAGCTCGTTTAGAAAAGGGTATACGGTATGCTTTCAGATTTATCGGCTCATGTGATTTTAATTCGATTTTCATTTTAGAGATTGTGCACTTACCCAGTTCAAATACATTACTGGCAAAACACTTACGATTTTTTAACGATGATTGCCTTCAGCTCTGATAATTGTTGTTGTTTAACGGCATTACTTACATCAATTTTATTATCGCCCTCTAACCAGCATTCCTCGCCTTTTATTACAAATCTTTTTCCTTCACAACATAATATATTTCGACCCAGCAAAACGTCTTCAGGAAGGAGGTCATCATCGACCATGAATAGGTCTGCATTCAAAGTGCAACCGTCCATTTCAAGCTATGTATTTATTTTCGCTGAGCAAACGTATTTTCCACCGGCAAAACCTGATAAAACCTTGGAAATATCAACAGCACAACTCTCGCGGATCAAACTAATTGGGCTTCCTGAATCAACAAAAGCTGTTATTTTGCTACCGTTTATTAAAATCGTTTTCACAAAATTATCGTTTGGCTTGTCGTCAATAATTTTATGAACATTCGCTCTTGCTGCATTCCATGATTTTCTCGGACATTCTTCACTTTTGTGGTTCGTTCGCTGGCAGTATACACATCTCGGTTTATATTGCGGTTCAGGGCAGTTAACAGAAATGTGACCCTTTCGGCGACAGTTAAAACATTTGACCTCACGACTACTTCTTTTGTCCTCTATTTTAGGAATACCCGGTTCAACATTTTTATGTGTCACATTATTATTTCTATATGAGAATTGTTCCATTTTCGCGTTATTGTATTTGATTACCTGTGTCAGGAGCTGGTACCAATGCTGGTTCTTCCAAGACTTGCTGCTACGACTACCTCTCACAGCACACACACACACACCAACAGTGTAAAGAAAAAACCACCACCTTTTTAGTTTACAATTTTTGGTTTATTCAGTTTTTTCTTTTATTTAATACTATTTTTCTTTTTGGTTTTTCTAATCTTATTGTCAATTATTTATTTTTTATTTTAATATTTTGTTTGTCCTTTTATATTTTCACGATATTAATTTACCGGCCGCTTCTTCTGTGTTTTTACGAGTAGTAACAAAAAAAAACACGAGAGTATTATCCATAGCCAGACCGTTTTCCTTACGCCGCCTGCGCAACTTCGCCGTCAAAGTCAGGGTTAGCTGTACGTAAATGAACGGTGTTTACACCTGCCAACCAACTGATCCACGACTGGAGTAAACATATCGCCCACCTTGCAACGATGGTGCAACATGGGACAGTCTTTTACAAATGTTACTCTAAGAAAGTATGACAAATACAGCAATAATTTTTAATTAACACAGTTTAATTGAAATTAAATGATAATTAAATGATTAAATGATAATTAACAAAGTAAAAATATAAAAAAGAAATCAATTGATAAATTCTTATTTTATAAGTAAACAAAAAAAAAATAGGTTTGAATTCATTTTACAATACTTATTGAGCAAAAAGAGAATGAAAATAAAAAATTTAAATATTTCATTAGGGTGAAATCTTCATAGGGCTACGAGTATAAAAAAATTAATTAATTAGGCGGCGGTTTCCAAGCACGCTTCTCCAAAATAGGCTAGGCCGAAAATTGTTTCCTGCACATGCAGGGCACCTGGATTTCCTACAGCGGGCCCAATGAGAATTTCTCGGGTGACATCTGCTCCTAGTATTATGTAAAATTCGCGGCTACGATGCCAGAACCGGTTAGCCGAACCATTTGTAGGGTCGTCACGGAAGCAGATTTCGACATTAGCCTCAGGACTACGGCCGTATTGCCGGTCATCAACCACCAATTTCACGATGAGCTCCTTTGACTCACCACGATGGAAAAGAGCCAATGTGGTACGTCCATTCTTCTCCACACACCCCAGTTCTTGAGCCTCCTGCCGCACAATTGAAGATCTTGCGGTGATCGGGTCGATCAGAACTCGCGTCCATGATATTTTTCTGCCCGGCCCAGCACGTACTTGGATACGAGCAGTCATCTGGACCCAAATCTTTCCTTGGGTGCAACCAGGTGTTGTGATCCTGAAGACATCTTCGACATCGATCGATACTTTTGCAACCCGTGCGAGAGTGGGATTGGGCCAGACAATTGTAGCATAAGCTGTGCTGGGCGACAACGCGTAGTTTTTGTTCCACTGGGAGGACCAGGAAGCGAGAACATTGACGTACGGCGTGGAATCGGTGGCACAGAGGGCAACGAAAGTTGGTATTAAAGAAACCGCTAGCCATGTTGTTCTATAAGAAAACAAAGAAATTAATGTTAAGGGGAGACGCTTGTTGTTGTGGTTGTGCTTAAGTATTGCATATTGGCAGCTTTATCAATTTGTGAATCGCTCTAGTGATTAAACCATTTTGAGTGTTAACCTCTGCTATTCTGACTCTGCCATCCTTGCCACGGTAAACCCTTACAATACGCCCTAAACGCCACTCGGTAGCGCAAGTAGGTTCATTTTTCAGAACCACAAGGTCATTTTCTTTTAAGTCTATCTGAGGACACTTCCATTTGTTACGTTTGTGCAACTCCTTCAGGTATTCCTCTTTCCATCGACGACAAAATTCTTGCTGTAGGGCCTTGATCTTTCGCCAGCGGTTGGCAATGCTGAGGGGCGAAACTATTTCTTCAGGTTCGGCCGGAGTCAGCATAGAAGAGCCTATCAGGAAGTGACCTGGAGTGAGGACAGACAAATCATCGACATTTTCAGACATGGGACCGAGGGGACGCGAATTAAGACAGGATTCAATTTTGGCCAGAAGTGTAGAAAACTCTTCGAACGTATATTTCATTTGTTGTGCCGTTTTTTTAAAGTGCATTTTTAAACTTTTTACTCCTGCCTCCCATAAACCTCCCATATGAGGTGCAGCTGCAGGGATGAAGTGCCATTCTAAGCGCTGGTGCCCATATTTTTCTACCGCTGTGTCACGAAGCTCCTTAACATGTTTGGCAAAGCTAGCCTCGATTTCCCTCGCAGCGCCAACAAAGTTTCTGCCATTATCGGAGAAAATACGATTTGGGCAACCACGACGGGCAATAAAACGAGCTAAAGCGGCCAAAAAAGCCGGGGTAGACAGATCGCTAACTGCTTCGAGGTGAATCGCTTTCGTCGAGAAACAAACAAAGAGACACACGTAACCTTTCGTTATTCGGCAATATCGACCAGTGAAACTCTTTATCTCAAAAGGGCCTGCGAAATCAACGCCTGTATTAGTGAAAGGGCGACTTAGGGTAGTTCTTTCTTTCGGCAACGCAGCCATAATTTGTGTTTGATGCTTTTTACGATATAAAACGCAAACCTTACAATTGTTGATAATAGTTTTGATGAGATTTTTTGCCTTTATTATCCAGCACTCCTGACGAACGGTATTCAGCACAAGACGAGGGCCGCCATGGTGAACAAGTTTATGAATAAATTCTACATAAAGACGAGCTAACCTACTGCCATACGCAAGTATAATCGGATGCCGTTCGTGATACGATAAACACGAAGAAGAACCAAGACGGCCATTAGCACGAATAATATTATTTTTGTCCAAAAATGGGGTAAGGGTTAATAAAGGGCTATAAGCTTCAATTTGTTTATTAGGCGCGAGACAGGTATATTCGTTAGAGAAGTAAAGTTGTTGGGATATAAGAAATAGACGATTTCTAACGAAATGCAACTCACTGGCAGAGATACGTATGCTGGTGAAGTTATGATCTTTACGTCGCACCTTGCTTGCGAGAATAACAAATAGAAACATATAAGTTATTACATGATATGCTCTACTCAAGCTTCTTATCTTCTCTTTCGGTCGATCTAGCAACAAACGTATGTACTTTTCTTGACTCCTCTGCAGTTTCGAACTCTGATGCGCCTTCAGGCAACGACGACTTTTCTGCACTAAGCCAATCAGGAACATGCCACCAGAGCCTACTTTTTCTCAGATCCGAAGGTATCAGCCCCCGGGTTGCTAGATCGGCAGGATTGTCGTTAGACGAAACGTGAAACCAATTTTTGTTTCCTACTTTTTCTAATATTGTGGCCACTCTGTTAGCTACGAAAGTTTTCCAGTTACAAGGTGGTTTTCGTAACCAGGCAAGCACTATTGTGGAGTCGGACCACAAATACGTAAAATGCAGATTAATATTAAAAGTAGGGACCACGTTTTCTACCAAATTGGCTAGAAGAACAGCTCCACATAATTCTAAACGAGGTAGCGTAGGTTTTTTTACGGGAGCCACCTTTGTTTTACATATGAGCAACTTTGTGTAAACCACGTTTTCAAGGCTGACTCTTACATATATTGCCGCTGCAAATGCTAACTCGGATGAGTCACAAAAACCATGAAACTGGATATTACAGCCCGGTGAATACTGAACCCAACGTGGAAGTTAAATCGTCTCAATACCCTTATAATTTTTATCAAATGTCTGCCATTTTTGCAGAGCAACCGGTTTTATAGGGTCGTCCCAAACAATTTTGTCAAGCCACATTTGTTGTAACAAAATTTTTGCTGTAATGACGACAGGGGCCAACCAACCTGCTGGATCATACAGTCTAGCAATGACGGAGAGAACTTCCCTTTTCGTATATGATTCTTTGAGCAACAATTTATCTGCCGTAAAGAAAAACACATCCTCTGCCGCATTCCAGTGTAACCCTAATGTTTTCGTAGTGCTTTTATCATTGAGCGACAAAAATTCAGAGTTTAATAAATGCTCTTGGGGCAAATTTTTTAAAATTTGTTTTGAGTTCGATGTCCATTTTCTCAAATCAAAACCACCCATTTCTAAAATACCAATTAATTGGTCACGTGCAACCAAAGCATCTGGAACAGAATGTGCTCCAACTAGGGCGTCATCAACATACATGCATTCTCGTAAAATTCGAGCACCTAGTGGAAAATGTCGCTCTTCATCATCAACTAATCTAAGTATGGTTCTAAGGGCTAAATATGGTGCACAATTTACGCCAAAAGTAACAGTATTTAGCTGATAATCTTGAATATCATTATTTTCCGAACTACGAAAAACAATCTTTTGGAAGGGCCTATGCTCAGGCTTAACAAAAATTTGACGGTACATTTTAGAAATGTCCGCATTAAATACAAACTGAAAAAATCGCCATCTTAAAATCAGGTTTACTATATCAGCTTGCAAAATAGGGCCAGTGTACAACAAATGTGACCAAGATAAATTATTTCTGTCTGCAAGAAACTGCATTTGTCGAGTCTTAAGGTGAGCCCATACTTTCCCAAAATTGTCAGAAATTTCTGTAAGAGGTGTAGACCATCTGCAACCGTTCGACTAGGTATGATGACATCATCGAGGTACACTAATATTTCGCCATGATTCATATCTGCTGCAATTTGATCCATCACCTTTTGAAAACTAGCAGGAGCGTTAACTAGCCAAAAAGGCATTCGGTTATATTCGAAGTGTCCGTCTGTTGTCACGAATGCAATGTACTGCTTGAAGTTTTCTTCAATTTCCAGTTGATGATAGCCCATTTTTAAATCTAGAGTGGTAAATATTTCCGGCATAGGGTATGGTTTTTTTACGGTAACGCTATTTAAAAGCCTATAGTCTACGCAAAGTCTGCTTTCGCCATTCTTCTTCTCGACCAGGACCACGGGCGAAGCATACGGGGAGACAGAGGGTCGTATGATTTGGCACTTCAACAAATCATTTACCATATTTGAAACTATAGCTCGTTTAGAAAAGGGTATACGGTATGCTTTCAGATTTATCGGCTCATGTGATTTTAATTCGATTTTCATTTTAGAGATTGTGCACTTACCCAGTTCAAATACATTACTGGCAAAACACTTACGATTTTTTAACGATGATTGCCTTCAGCTCTGATAATTGTTGTTGTTTAACGGCATTACTTACATCAATTTTATTATCGCCCTCTAACCAGCATTCCTCGCCTTTTATTACAAATCTTTTTCCTTCACAACATAATATATTTCGACCCAGCAAAACGTCTTCAGGAAGGAGGTCATCATCGACCATGAATAGGTCTGCATTCAAAGTGCAACCGTCCATTTCAAGCTATGTATTTATTTTCGCTGAGCAAACGTATTTTCCACCGGCAAAACCTGATAAAACCTTGGAAATATCAACAGCACAACTCTCGCGGATCAAACTAATTGGGCTTCCTGAATCAACAAAAGCTGTTATTTTGCTACCGTTTATTAAAATCGTTTTCACAAAATTATCGTTTGGCTTGTCGTCAATAATTTTATGAACATTCGCTCTTGCTGCATTCCATGATTTTCTCGGACATTCTTCACTTTTGTGGTTCGTTCGCTGGCAGTATACACATCTCGGTTTATATTGCGGTTCAGGGCAGTTAACAGAAATGTGACCCTTTCGGCGACAGTTAAAACATTTGACCTCACGACTACTTCTTTTGTCCTCTATTTTAGGAATACCCGGTTCAACATTTTTATGTGTCACATTATTATTTCTATATGAGAATTGTTCCATTTTCGCGTTATTGTATTTGATTACCTGTGTCAGGAGCTGGTACCAATGCTGGTTCTTCCAAGACTTGCTGCTACGACTACCTCTCACAGCACACACACACACACCAACAGTGTAAAGAAAAAACCACCACCTTTTTAGTTTACAATTTTTGGTTTATTCAGTTTTTTCTTTTATTTAATACTATTTTTCTTTTTGGTTTTTCTAATCTTATTGTCAATTATTTATTTTTTATTTTAATATTTTGTTTGTCCTTTTATATTTTCACGATATTAATTTACCGGCCGCTTCTTCTGTGTTTTTACGAGTAGTAACAAAAAAAAACACGAGAGTATTATCCATAGCCAGACCGTTTTCCTTACGCCGCCTGCGCAACTTCGCCGTCAAAGTCAGGGTTGGCTGTACGTAAATGAACGGTGTTTACACCTGCCAACCAACTGATCCACGACTGGAGTAAACATATCGCCCACCTTGCAACGATGGTGCAACATGGGACAGTCTTTTACAAATGTTACTCTAAGAAAGTATGACAAATACAGCAATAATTTTTAATTAACACAGTTTAATTGAAATTAAATGATAATTAAATGATTAAATGATAATTAACAAAGTAAAAATATAAAAAAGAAATCAATTGATAAATTCTTATTTTATAAGTAAACAAAAAAAAAATAGGTTTGAATTCATTTTACAATACTTATTGAGCAAAAAGAGAATGAAAATAAAAAATTTAAATATTTCATTAGGGTGAAATCTTCATAGGGCTACGAGTATAAAAAAATTAATTAATTAGGCGGCGGTTTCCAAGCACGCTTCTCCAAAATAGGCTAGGCCGAAAATTGTTTCCTGCACATGCAGGGCACCTGGATTTCCTACAGCGGGCCCAATGAGAATTTCTCGGGTGACATCTGCTCCTAGTATTATGTAAAATTCGCGGCTACGATGCCAGAACCGGTTAGCCGAACCATTTGTAGGGTCGTCACGGAAGCAGATTTCGACATTAGCCTCAGGACTACGGCCGTATTGCCGGTCATCAACCACCAATTTCACGATGAGCTCCTTTGACTCACCACGATGGAAAAGAGCCAATGTGGTACGTCCATTCTTCTCCACACACCCCAGTTCTTGAGCCTCCTGCCGCACAATTGAAGATCTTGCGGTGATCGGGTCGATCAGAACTCGCGTCCATGATATTTTTCTGCCCGGCCCAGCACGTACTTGGATACGAGCAGTCATCTGGACCCAAATCTTTCCTTGGGTGCAACCAGGTGTTGTGATCCTGAAGACATCTTCGACATCGATCGATACTTTTGCAACCCGTGCGAGAGTGGGATTGGGCCAGACAATTGTAGCATAAGCTGTGCTGGGCGACAACGCGTAGTTTTTGTTCCACTGGGAGGACCAGGAAGCGAGAACATTGACGTACGGCGTGGAATCGGTGGCACAGAGGGCAACGAAAGTTGGTATTAAAGAAACCGCTAGCCATGTTGTTCTATAAGAAAACAAAGAAATTAATGTTAAGGGGAGACGCTTGTTGTTGTGGTTGTGCTTAAGTATTGCATATTGGCAGCTTTATCAATTTGTGAATCGCTCTAGTGATTAAACCATTTTGAGTGTTAACCTCTGCTATTCTGACTCTGCCATCCTTGCCACGGTAAACCCTTACAATACGCCCTAAACGCCACTCGGTAGCGCAAGTAGGTTCATTTTTCAGAACCACAAGGTCATTTTCTTTTAAGTCTATCTGAGGACACTTCCATTTGTTACGTTTGTGCAACTCCTTCAGGTATTCCTCTTTCCATCGACGACAAAATTCTTGCTGTAGGGCCTTGATCTTTCGCCAGCGGTTGGCAATGCTGAGGGGCGAAACTATTTCTTCAGGTTCGGCCGGAGTCAGCATAGAAGAGCCTATCAGGAAGTGACCTGGAGTGAGGACAGACAAATCATCGACATTTTCAGACATGGGACCGAGGGGACGCGAATTAAGACAGGATTCAATTTTGGCCAGAAGTGTAGAAAACTCTTCGAACGTATATTTCATTTGTTGTGCCGTTTTTTTAAAGTGCATTTTTAAACTTTTTACTCCTGCCTCCCATAAACCTCCCATATGAGGTGCAGCTGCAGGGATGAAGTGCCATTCTAAGCGCTGGTGCCCATATTTTTCTACCGCTGTGTCACGAAGCTCCTTAACATGTTTGGCAAAGCTAGCCTCGATTTCCCTCGCAGCGCCAACAAAGTTTCTGCCATTATCGGAGAAAATACGATTTGGGCAACCACGACGGGCAATAAAACGAGCTAAAGCGGCCAAAAAAGCCGGGGTAGACAGATCGCTAACTGCTTCGAGGTGAATCGCTTTCGTCGAGAAACAAACAAAGAGACACACGTAACCTTTCGTTATTCGGCAATATCGACCAGTGAAACTCTTTATCTCAAAAGGGCCTGCGAAATCAACGCCTGTATTAGTGAAAGGGCGACTTAGGGTAGTTCTTTCTTTCGGCAACGCAGCCATAATTTGTGTTTGATGCTTTTTACGATATAAAACGCAAACCTTACAATTGTTGATAATAGTTTTGATGAGATTTTTTGCCTTTATTATCCAGCACTCCTGACGAACGGTATTCAGCACAAGACGAGGGCCGCCATGGTGAACAAGTTTATGAATAAATTCTACATAAAGACGAGCTAACCTACTGCCATACGCAAGTATAATCGGATGCCGTTCGTGATACGATAAACACGAAGAAGAACCAAGACGGCCATTAGCACGAATAATATTATTTTTGTCCAAAAATGGGGTAAGGGTTAATAAAGGGCTATAAGCTTCAATTTGTTTATTAGGCGCGAGACAGGTATATTCGTTAGAGAAGTAAAGTTGTTGGGATATAAGAAATAGACGATTTCTAACGAAATGCAACTCACTGGCAGAGATACGTATGCTGGTGAAGTTATGATCTTTACGTCGCACCTTGCTTGCGAGAATAACAAATAGAAACATATAAGTTATTACATGATATGCTCTACTCAAGCTTCTTATCTTCTCTTTCGGTCGATCTAGCAACAAACGTATGTACTTTTCTTGACTCCTCTGCAGTTTCGAACTCTGATGCGCCTTCAGGCAACGACGACTTTTCTGCACTAAGCCAATCAGGAACATGCCACCAGAGCCTACTTTTTCTCAGATCCGAAGGTATCAGCCCCCGGGTTGCTAGATCGGCAGGATTGTCGTTAGACGAAACGTGAAACCAATTTTTGTTTCCTACTTTTTCTAATATTGTGGCCACTCTGTTAGCTACGAAAGTTTTCCAGTTACAAGGTGGTTTTCGTAACCAGGCAAGCACTATTGTGGAGTCGGACCACAAATACGTAAAATGCAGATTAATATTAAAAGTAGGGACCACGTTTTCTACCAAATTGGCTAGAAGAACAGCTCCACATAATTCTAAACGAGGTAGCGTAGGTTTTTTTACGGGAGCCACCTTTGTTTTACATATGAGCAACTTTGTGTAAACCACGTTTTCAAGGCTGACTCTTACATATATTGCCGCTGCAAATGCTAACTCGGATGAGTCACAAAAACCATGAAACTGGATATTACAGCCCGGTGAATACTGAACCCAACGTGGAAGTTAAATCGTCTCAATACCCTTATAATTTTTATGAAATGTCTGCCATTTTTGCAGAGCAACCGGTTTTATAGGGTCGTCCCAAACAATTTTGTCAAGCCACATTTGTTGTAACAAAATTTTTGCTGTAATGACGACAGGGGCCAACCAACCTGCTGGATCATACAGTCTAGCAATGACGGAGAGAACTTCCCTTTTCGTATATGATTCTTTGAGCAACAATTTATCTGCCGTAAAGAAAAACACATCCTCTGCCGCATTCCAGTGTAACCCTAATGTTTTCGTAGTGCTTTTATCATTGAGCGACAAAAATTCAGAGTTTAATAAATGCTCTTGGGGCAAATTTTTTAAAATTTGTTTTGAGTTCGATGTCCATTTTCTCAAATCAAAACCACCCATTTCTAAAATACCAATTAATTGGTCACGTGCAACCAAAGCATCTGGAACAGAATGTGCTCCAACTAGGGCGTCATCAACATACATGCATTCTCGTAAAATTCGAGCACCTAGTGGAAAATGTCGCTCTTCATCATCAACTAATCTAAGTATGGTTCTAAGGGCTAAATATGGTGCACAATTTACGCCAAAAGTAACAGTATTTAGCTGATAATCTTGAATATCATTATTTTCCGAACTACGAAAAACAATCTTTTGGAAGGGCCTATGCTCAGGCTTAACAAAAATTTGACGGTACATTTTAGAAATGTCCGCATTAAATACAAACTGAAAAAATCGCCATCTTAAAATCAGGTTTACTATATCAGCTTGCAAAATAGGGCCAGTGTACAACAAATCGTTCAAACTTTTACCACTAGGAGACTTACTAGAGGCATTAAAGACCACTCTCAGCTTTGTCGTTGTACTTTCTGGCTTAAATACGCCATGATGGGGTAAATAATAACTAGGACCAACGTTTGTGTTTTCAACCTTTTCCATATGCCCTACAGTTAAATATTCTTTTAGGACCTCATCATACTGAGACTTTCGATCAGTATTACGTATTAAAGATTTTTCGTTTCTTAAAAACTGGCTCACTGCAATATGCCTATTAGGACCAAGCGTAGAACAACTATCCTTAAAGGGCAGACTAACAACATATCTCCCTTCGGGACTTCTTGTGGTAGTAGAACGATATATCTCCTCACATTTTTTATCCTCTTCTGATAAAATTTGTCTTCGAGAAACTTCTTTTAACTCCCAAAACTTTGTCCGCTGGTCATCAATAGAAACTTTTGTCATATGAGACATTCTTACTCGTTGTGGGGACACGCTACTGGTTGGGCCAGTTACAATTCAGCCAAAGATCGTTTCCTGAGCAACTAAGGACTCAAAAATATTATGCTGGACTCCGCCACGAAGAATTGAGGGGTAAAGGTCACCTCCTAATAATAGATCTACCTCACCACTTTCATAAAACTTTGGGTCTGCGTAATTTAAATACGGTAATTTAAAATTACTAGGGAGCCTCAAAGAATGCGTAGGAACTCTGCCAGTTACCCGTGGCACCACTAAGACTTCAATATTGAGACACACCTCCTGATCGAAATGAGATACAATTATAAAAGACGCCATTTTTGAAGTTCTACTTATAACCTCTCCGCCTAAACCTGTAACCTCGGCTGAAATCGGAACAGTGGGCAACTTGAGCAGTCTTTGTATTTTCTCCGAAATAAAACTTTCATCAGAACAGGGATCTATCAGAGCTCGAACCTTATAAGCTACGTCAGAATGCACAATGTGTACCCATGCTGTTGCTAACATAACCTTTTTCGCCACAGACATATGATGGGACTGAACTACACCTGACGGACCTGCTATATTAGTGGACTGTAATTTATGTGTGTATTGATTTCGCCCTGATTTGTTTGATTCTGGCTACCTTTCGAGAAATCTTTATGTAGTAAGGTGTGGTGCTTTTTATTGCACTTTGAGCAAGAATTTTGACTACTGCAGTCCTTATATAAATGACCAGTAGTAAGACAGTTAAAACAAAAACAAAATTTTTCAAAATTGAGACTCGATTTTTGTGGTCCATATTTAAAAATTTGCTGCATATGCTAATTTTGTGGCTTCCTTCGCATAATTTACATTTAATGGAGTAAACTTTTGTATGGTGGGCCTTGAAATGTTTAATTTTACCTGAAGACTGAGTACCGCTGCATGAAGAAGTTTGGGAACCACTAAAGGCATTATTCGTCGCTATTATGTCAGAAACACTCTCAAGGGCATGAAATCTATCAGTTAGAAAACTATTTAATTCATCCCATTTGGGAACCTCTGTCTTATTTTTTACAGATTGCTCCCATAAATTTAAAGTGCATTCTGAGAGACGCGATGAACACTGAAACACAAAGATTGGGTCCCATGAATCAATATCGACATTGTACAATTTTAAGACTGTCATGCAATTATTAATTTCTCTTTGGAGCCTTTTTATCTCCGAAGCAGATTCCTGTGTACATGGAGCTAGATTGAAAAGTACCTTAAGCTGACTATTGATCAAAACTCGTTTATTTTCATACTGTGATTTTAAATTGTTCCACGCAATTTCAAAATTTTTAGCCGTTAGTGCTATATTTCTATTTATGTCCCGAGCCTCACCATCCGTTTTTGTAAATAAGTAAAATAATTTTTCAACTGGGCTAAGTCTCGAATTATTAATGTATATTGCAGAGAACATGTCCCTAAATGTGGGCCACGACTCGTAATCTCCATGAAAAACCGCTGTATCACATGGAGCCACGGACAAAGAACCACAAAGATTGGGAACCCCTGCTTCAGAACTCTGTTGACTTTCTTCTTCCAAGAAACCTCTAGCTTTAGAAAGAATATTGATACAACGTATATAAGCCTTACGCACTTGTGGGTGTTTTGATTGTACCACCACTAATTCTTTTTTTTTCGTTCTACAGTCTCTGCCGAACACTCATCATATAATTTTTTATATTTAGCCCAAGCCTTGTTCAGTTCACTTTTCTGGGCCACGACTCATAATCTCCATGAAAAACCGCTGTATCACATGGAGCCACGGACAAAGAACCACAAAGATTGGGAACCCCTTCTTCAGAACTCTGTTGACTTTCTTCTTCCAAGAAACCTCTAGCTTTAGAAAGAATATTGATACAACGTATATAAGCCTTACGCACTTGTGGGTGTTTTGATTGTACCACCACTAATTCTTTTTTTTCGTTCTACAGTCTCTGCCGAACACTCATCATATAATTTTTTATATTTAGCCCAAGCCTTGTTCAGTTCACTTTTCTCAAACTCAAAGGCATCTTTAGAGTAAGTGGAAAAATCTTCATCTGTGAATATAGCCTCAAGGCTAATCACCTCTTCTGCCGCACGCATATACTTTTCAAAAGTAGACATTTTTTTAAATTAATTTGAAAAGAGTTACGAATAATCGAACAAAGAGATACACTTTTTCCAAAAAAAAAATTTTTAAGATGACAATGAAAAGTGAAACAAGAGAAAACAAGAGAAACAAGCGCCAAAATTGTAAAATTGTCAAAACGTGTGAAAAAAACTTTACGAAAAAAAAAGATGGATGACAAATATTTTCTCGAAGTTAAAAAAGGAACAACAAAATATAAGTATAACGGTCTGCAGCAAAATGGCACCTTATTTTAGGCAAATCACGCGCAAAATTTTTGTAGGTATTATAACCTCACTTCAGCCGAGCCACAAATTGCCACGAGACACAATATGAAACACAAAAAAATAAATCCAAATGTACGCACCTTTTTCTTTCAGCTTCACGGGTGAAGGACCAAAATGATTACCTGTGTCAGGAGCTGGTACCAATGCTGGTTCTTCCAAGACTTGCTGCTACGACTATCTCTCACAGCACACACACACACCAACATTGTAAAGAAAAAACCACCACCTTTTTAGTTTACAAATTTTGGTTTATTCAGTTTTTTATTTTATTTAATACTATTTTTCTTTTTGGTTTTTCTAATCTTATTGTCAATTATTTATTTTTTATTTTAATATTTTGTTTGTCCTTTTATATTTTCACGATATTAATTTACCGGCTGCTTCTTCTATGTTTTTACGAGTAGTAAAAAAAAAACACGAGAGTATTATCCATAGCCAGACCGTTTTCCTTACGCCGCCTGCGCAACTTCGCCGTCAAAGTCAGGGTTGGCTGTACGTAAATGAACGGTGTTTACACCTGCCAACCAACTTAGCCACGACTGGAGTAAACAGTATTCGACACTTTTATTTCGACCATACGATTGTTCAATTTTAACAGGATTATACTCGTATTAATATCGTGTAACAAGTCATTTAATCGCCAGTAATTTTTTGAAATTATTTTTCTTAAATCACTGTCGTTGATACCGTTTATTATATGATGAGCAATATCTTCTTCACGTAGAAAAACTTTATTTCCAATGGCCGTCATCCTGTAAAAATATTCTTGAGGGGTCTCAATTGCCTTTCGACGTGTGTTAGACAGTTTTATGTGAACGCTAGCTACATTGTCATCACATGGAAAATCTTGCAAAAATTTGTCTTTAAATTGTTGCCACGATAAGAAAATTCCTTGAGAATCAATCCATAGTTTTTCCGAACCGATTAATTTTTGTTGCACGACAAACAATAATGTATTATCACTCCATTTATACGCTTCTTTTAACAGTTCTATTCGTTTTATAAATTGCACAGAATTCAGTGAAAATTCCGTAAAAGGGTTAAATTCAGGTAACAACGATGCTATATCACGAACATTTTCAAAAGAATTTACGCCCGGACTGTTTTGCACGTTAACAACATAATTTTCCGAATTTTCACTAACAACATTTTTGACATTACTCGCGTTTACTACATGTGTTTGAACAACCTACATTAAATCTTTCATCATATTTGCCAAAGAGTTCACTTGTGCTTGCAACATATTTGTACTGTCGTCACTGTAGACACTGATTTACTATAGTTTTCAGACAACGATATCTCTCCCGCAAGATATATTTCGTCACTTTGCATTGCCTCACTTAACCGATGCACTAGTTCCGCCTTCTGGCCTGAATTTGGTAATTCTCTTTCGCGTAATAGGTCTTTTAATTGTTCAACTTTCAAAGAATTTATTTTAATCATTTTAGAAATTGTACTTTTAATTAGTTATCTCGTTATAGTTATTTGCACAGTTATTTGTTTTTAATTTTTGTCCTTATCTTTTTATCTATGTGTTTAGGTTATCGTTATTTAATGACCACAACAACAAAACGCAGCTGTTGAGTCTAAATTCCACGTGCACTTGCAACTAACAACAAAAATGTTTTATTTTCTAAATACGCAGTTAGATCGATCAACCCTTAATTGTTGTTTTTTTTTTTAAGCTACGAGACACACAATCACAACTTTAAAATACGCATTAAATTTCGTTTTTGTGTTTTTAAATATCTCGGGAATGTCCGCAGTAATGTTAAACTAATTACTTTTCGTGGAACACTTCGTCGTTGTTGTTGCAAAAATAATAGTTTTTGGTTTTTACGCACGCGTGTACTGTTCTTCTCTCACTTTAACACTGTAAGAGTATCTCACTTCTGAATTGTCCAAAACGGCCGAATTTAAAATAAACAAAAATAGTTAAGAACAAGAAACACTTATATTTAATAAAATAGATATGTATGTATTTAGAGAAAAAGGATAATAAAATAAAATAAGAAAATTTGAGGTGTTTCCGTCTGTGAGTGCGATTGTTACGATGGTTGCGAACTAACTAATCATCCACTTCAAAGCAGCCGCTTACGCATGCTCGGTAAGGCAATTAGTACTGTGACACAGGCCACTTGAAGCTGTTTTTTCCAACACTCTCTTTAACTTAATAAGCCCTTCTCGTACGTCCTTGGAGGAAATAATAATATCGTCCAAATAAACGATTAGTGTGCCGTCGTGTATCAACTCTCGTGACACAGCAGCGATAAATCTCGTGAAAACAGCAGGCGAATTACTAATACCAAAAGGTACGAAAAAAACTCATACTGTCCATTATGAGTAACAAACGATGTATATTTTCGCGATATCCCTTCTAGTGGTACCTGAAAGAATCCATTTTTGAGATATAGAGTCGTATAAAAGTTGCCCAAAGATACAAAGGTACATACATACATATGTAGTTCTTCAAAGATAAATACAATATTTCTGAAAACTGTAAAATAACGTTGGCCTTTTTTTTATTTGTATATATTTATGTCTTTAATTTCACAACAATCACACACGGCGCAGTTTTGTTCTTCTTGTGTTTCTGCTTCTCTTTTAGTTTTTGTTACTTTAGCTTTAAAAACTTCTTATTCTTTTGTTAAAAAAAAAACACAACATTAGTTCTTCATGCGCATATTTCTCTGTCGATCTCTTCACTTGCATATGAAATCAATAGCTTTTTGAGGATGGGTTCGGTTTTTGAGCATCGATTTCACAATACGCACATCCGCTTGCACATACACTAGTTATATGGAAAAATATTATGAGAAATTTTTTAAGGGACAATTTTTTTCATTTGCTTATTCCATTTGTTCTAGAACATTCTACACACATGAGCTATGTACACATGCTCTTTTATTGTTATTTAATTTGTCTAGGGTTTATTTTAATTGATTTCGGACGAAATTTGTAGGATAAATTCATTTAACCTTTTCTTTGTTTCTTTAAAAACTAAAACTACAATTTATTTATTATATTAAACTTAACTTTTATTTTAGATTTATTTCTAGGTTAGAATTTAAAATTTTACAGCGACGTTGTTATCTGTTTAGAGGTAGTTTATCGACTAACTCAAGTCATACTCTCTTTTCTCAAAGTGAGCGATTCCAAGCAAGTAATATTCGGTGAAACTTCTTTTTGGAGACCTGATTTCCTAGTGAATGCGAAGTTTTGCTTGTCGTGATGAAAATTCGCTCCATTCGATCTCCGCTGATAATTCGACGGATAATTCTTTTGTGTCATCACCATCGATCTTGTTGATAGTATCATTATTAACCGCACTATTATCAGTATCCATATCAATCATATCATCGTTATCAGAAAAATCTTCATCGCTGTCATTTAATGCCTCTCCTATTTCAAGTTCTTTAGCTTTCGTTTCGATATTTTAACAAATATTTTCAATTATTACTGAAAACAAAATTAAAATGAAAACAAAAGCCAAAATAAAACAAAAATATATGTGAAATAAAAATATGTATGTATATGTTAATAAAAATACCGTCATACGTTTTTGTCCTACAATGACTTTTACGAAACCTATTTATACGTTAACTGCCATGTCGTACAAAAACATACGAAATATAAAAGCTGCCATAAAATCCAAAATAACACAATAGATTTAGGATGCCACAGATATTATTTTTTATCACTATTAAACGCATTTCTAAAAAAAAATTGCTTGGCAGTTTGCGCATATTTTTGTGAAAACGGCTTGGCAATCAATGTCCAAGGTAATGGAAATTTATCTGCTATACATTTTTTGTTTATTTGTCTGTAATCAATCACAAGTTTGGGTTTTTTTATAATTGGAATAGCTGTTTTATCAGCAAGGTTCTTTTTTTGTTGCCTAGCTTTGTATTCTTCTATGGTCAACCAACGGTTGTGGACCATAGGTAGACATAATTTTAGCCGTAAAATTAAATAAAAAAAATATCTTTTGCCTCGAGCGGTTAACGCTTACAGGCTCTAATAGTGCGTTTTAGCGTGGCGCACTTTGTTGATTTTTTTTTTTTTTTTGTAATTAAAATTATATTACTTATGTTTTAGTTTTTGTTCGCCTTCTAGTTGTTTTTTAAAGGTCTTCCTTCTTGTGGTTAAAGAATTTTGTGCCTTTTGGCCAGGATGTCAGTTTCTCCTGATGGGGTGCCTTTTGGCTAGGCGGACCCTCTCCTTATGCCAGGATTGGCAGCAATATCTTCTTATTGCCAGGAATTTGGCAGGATCGCCATGTAATGTATTAAATTAAATAGGCTTGTTTAGTTTTTGAATTAGGGCTTAGTGCTGAGCAATTAGAGCTACTAAGTTACGTTTATTCAAATGTGTCTTATTCTAACAAATTGTTCTTATACAAGTAAATGTTTTTTTTTTATTTTTGAAATTTATCTGTTCACCAATAAAACTACAAAAGATTTCTATTAATATGGTCTTTTTTATTTATTGATTTTATAAAGGATCTTAATATTTTATTAATTAATTTACAAAGGTTCTTAATGTTTTAGTTTTTAAAAACTTTTAGAATTTTTCTTACCTATAATCTGTCATATATTTAATCTCATATATTATTTTAACATACGAAAAAATTTTGTGAATTGTTGTTATTCAATATTTAGGTACGAATTCCCATACACAAATGTTCAACGGAAGCAGTAAATTCGGAATTCAAGTGTCGTCCATTTATTGGTGATTTCTCACACTGGGTACTTACTCATACCAACACTCGAACTCAACCCTTGCTCCTTAAGTTGTTTCCAAAAAACTCCCCCTTACTAAACCGCACACTGGCAACTTTGCCGCTTTGGCACGACTAAGGCTCGCGGGCTTGGGTGGTGGAAGAAACTTATAAAAACTACTATTAAAAAACATGGACTTTCGCGCGCGGTATAACGTGTACCAATTAGGGTTTTATAGAATTTCTAAAACTACATTAACTACAGACACTTATCTTGTTTTTTTTTTTTGGTGGTGGAATCTGTTGGCTATGGTGATGTTGGTGTTCCTGATGGTGATGATGGCTATGGTGAAATTGTATTCCTGATGATGATGATGGCTATGGTGAAATTGTATTCCTGATGATGATGATGGCTATGGTGAAATTGTATTCCTGATGATGATGATGGTCAGGATGCTTAGTGTGAAATTGGTGTTCCTATTGCCTTTTGCTCATTTTAGAGATGGTTTGTTATCTTGAAGATGAAGTTTTTTTTTTTTGGTTGTTGTAGCTAAAATATGGTGCTTCACACGTGCAGCCGTTCATAAAAAAATTGGCGCTACCGACGCACATGTGCTCATTTTGCAACGGCACTACAGATGTTGTTGTAGGCGGGTTTCAACACGGTTTCTTTGCTGAACTTGACGGTGGATTAAACGTTGGTGGTGTCGCGGCTGGTGGTAGTTCTCTCAAAATGGCTTTCAATTAGTGCCTATTTTTTTTCTCTTAGGTTCTTTCAACCAACGTTTTATTACCTTTATCCCCTCATTGAAAAGCGATGTTTTTTGTTCCCACACTAACACGTGTAAACATTCACAATGGGGAATAATGGATTTGTGTGGAGTTTGTATTATTAGATTTAGTCTGTTGTCTCGTTGCTAGACACTATTCACTTTTGTTAAAAAAATAAATTTTACTAAGCACATTTCCTTTATTATATATATCTTACCTTTTTTTTCTTTTCGTGAATTTTTCTCCGCGACACGTCCACTGGTCTTCAAGTTTTAATCAGAAAGGCCGGAAATACGATCCGTCACTTGTTTTAACACTTACTTGGGTGTGGTCAAGAACCATAGTTGTATTTGTCTTGTAGTATGGGATTGTCACACTAAAATCTTTAAAATCTGTTGAGATGGTGTTTACACCGGCGAGACAGTACAAATCTTAAACATTTCTTTAAATCCCTTTGGACCTGGCTGGATCTTTTCTACCTTTTTACTAAACTCATCGGCTTGAAACAATTCCATTTTTCTTTAATAATTGTTTTAAGTAGTTGTATTTGTGTGCTTAAAAGACAGTATTCGTCTGAGTGTCTATTTCCATTTCTATGAAATATTTTTTTGAGGTCTTTTTGCTACGAATTTTTGATTTTATAGAGCTTTTTATGCTTTCTGGTAGTATAATTTTTTTGTTTTTTAGCGCCACAACTCTTTAATGTCGGCCAATTTCTTCGTTAACACAATCGTTAAATCGTGAAACAACGTCATCTATCTCCTCATTGCATATATTCCTATATTCAAGGGGCGATAAATTTATTAACATATGATGAAGGTCATCACGAAAATTATTCCAGTTAATGTCATCAAATAATTTAAAGAAAGTTGGAGGCGACATAAGAATTTCAAAGTCTTCAAATTTTAAAGTCTATTTAAGGGGATAATGATCTGAAAAAGTAGGGAGTGAAGTTATCTGGTAATTGGTATTAACTGAATCGATCAACCTTGTATTTATAAGAAAATGATCTAAAAACAATGGGAAAGACGGATTTATATCGCAAATACGGGTAAAGCATTCTCCTGAGTAGTTTAACCAATCGAACAGGCATAGACCATTTAAATTGTTCAACGAATCACCCCAATTAATGTTTCTTGAGTTTAGGTCGCCATCATATAATCTTGAAGCCTATTTAATAGCATTCAAACTTAAAATCAAATCATTGCGAGGAAAGTTCGAGGGAATATAAAAACTACCTAAAAGTATTTTATTTACACGATTTCCAAAAAACAGCTCGATTTCTATGAAACATTTTGGGAATTGAATATTATCCACATTTATAGAAGAAAATTTAATACTTTTATCAACTAAAATCGCAGTGCCTTGGCTAGAAAAATCTCTGATCAAATTATAATTTTCAAAATTAAGTCTAGAGTTATGACGAAAATGAGTTTCTTATAAAAAGCAAATATTAATTTTATGAAAGTTTAGAATTTTTAATAATTCTATACGTTTACTTAATTCGACTAATGACCTTACGTTGAAAGTAATGATTTTTATGTTATTACGGACCATAAGCAGGGAGGACTTCATTTAATAAACTTGTATATTCCTTTTTAGCCATTTCTAATGACATGGATTTGTAAGACTTTAAAAAATTCAAAATTTTAGACTCTAAAGTAATTTTCTTTGGCTCCCTGAATAGTTCGCCAAGTTTAATAAATTCTTCCACTATTGGAGGCAACTTTTTAGTATTAGTCGTTTTTTGATAGTCTGAATGAAACAGACTTGCAAATGTAGTGTCGTTTTTAACCCCTGGCTATTATAAATAGCATTTACAACATTATCTCTAGCCTCTGTCCTTCTATTCTTGGCTTTTTCCAGCAATTCTTTTTTATTTTTTAAATATGACTTGTAGGCTGAACAGCCTTTATAATTAGCAGCATATCCAGTTTCGTTGCAATTGACGCATACAGGGAGTGACTCCCCCTTTTTTATGCTACAAGAACCGGGTTCATGAGAAAAATTGCATTTTACGCACTTAAATTTTGAATTACAGTTACGGGCTGAATGTAGCTGACATCTAAAACATTGAATTTGTCTTTTTTTAATTTTTGGCGACTTACCAATTCATTTAATAAGTAACGCAGTTTATTTACGTCATTAAGAGTTTTTCCTTGGGCTAACATAACAATAAATAAGCCTGTGTCGTAATCAGTCTTCGCAGAATTTACTGTGACAAATTTGTTGACCTTTTCTACTGTATTGGGTAATTCCACATCAATGGCTGCTTTAATTCAGATATGGTATTGAAGAAATAAGTTTAGCTCACCTATATTTATTAATAAGGTTATTGTTGCGGCAGCAACGTAGAACAAAACGATGCGGCAGCAACGTTAAATAAAATGTCAATCCGGACACAAAAATAATAAAACAATGGCGGCAAATAAATTTGATTGTAGAAATTGGTACGATAAAAAGTGGTGGCGTGGCGTTTTATTATCTTTAAAATAGAATTACATTAAACGTAAAGACAATTTAAAATACTTAAAATATAAGAATACATACTCAATTCTGTCCTTTTGGCAAAATTAGTTTGACTTTAAATATACCCGAGAAAAAGAAGACTATCCAAAATGTGTCTAAAACGGAAGTTGAGAATACGAACTCAACCTAGGGTTGACATAGTTCATTTTTACATAAAATAAAAGTGACAATGTTACAAATGACAAAATTAAGTACGGCAACACAAACATAAATAAATACAATGCTGATCGAAATCAGTTAAAAAATTCAAAATTTAAAATTTATAATTTTAATCTGCAACATCCCGCCGCCCGTGAGTCGATCTGGGAGACTCACTATTAACATCGAGAATAGCCAGTTTTGACGCTGGTCTTCTTAGCCTGCCCATTGCTGTCCTAACCACCGCCGAGCGAACTTGTCCATCAGCTGCCACAAACACTTCTTCGACTATGCCCTTTTTCCATTGCCCACGTGTTTCATTATCGTCACATATAATAACCACATCACCCACCTGGATTGGCTTTATTGGCTGATGCCACTTTGTGCGACGCGTCAATTCTGGAAGGTATTCCAGCACCCACCTCTTCCAAAAGGTTTGTTTTAGCTGCTGCAAAACATGCCATTGTTTTCTTAGGCAGACCTTATCAGCTACAGCTGGCGTTTTTACCATATTCGCGCAACCAAGTAAGAAATGATTCGGTGTTAACGGTTCTTGATCTGTACTATCTATTGATACATGTGTCAACGGCCGAGAGTTGACCAAATTTTCTGCTTCAATAAGCAGACTTACAAACGTATCAACTTGAGGTGACTTTTCTTTTAGCGTAAAAGCTAACACTTTTTTTACTGCTTGAACCATACGCTCCCATGCACCTCCAGCTGACGGGTTGGCTGGCGTATTAAATAGCCATTCAATACCGCGGCGACTACACTCATCTGCTATTATTGTATCATCCATGACGCAAGCCTCTTTACTTGCTCCGATGAAGTTAGTACCTCTATCGCTACGTATGCGCACCGGCAGGCCTCTGCGATTAACAAAATTTCTTATACACAATATAACTGCATCTGTTGATAAGTCTCTTGCCACTTCCAGGTGAATCGCCCTTACTGTTAAACATGTGAAGAGTGCTACCCACCGTTTTTCACTTCTTCGCCCTACCGACACG
Organism: Phasia obesa; assembly: GCA_949628195.1. NCBI lineage: Eukaryota > Metazoa > Arthropoda > Insecta > Diptera > Tachinidae > Phasia > Phasia obesa. The sequence goes on from OX451216.1 coordinate 122,949,424, forward strand.
GAAAACGGGCCCAAATAGTCAATGCCTGTGTATGAAAACGGTTTCACATACGGGGAAAGCCGATCAATTGGGTGTTGACCCATCAAAGGGGGTTTTGGAACTGCGCTTTTGTTCTTACATAACTGACATCTTGCTTTAACACGTCTTATCATTTGTCTTAGGCTCGGAATCCAAAATTTTAAACGAATAGCAGCACAAACTGACTCTTGATTTTGGTGTTTAAAATCCACGTGGTATTGCTTTATAATTAGGTACGTTAGTTGGTGCTCTTTTGGTAGAATAATAGGCTCTCTCGTACACTTAGAAACGCAGTTAGCTTGGCTGATACGTCCAGAAAGTCTAATCAAACCGTCATCATCTAAATAAGGCGTTAGTTTATAGATGGCGCTTGACTTTGATACAGGTTTATTAAGCTGTAGTTGTTTACATTCCTCAGAAAAGCTATCGCCTTGAGCCACTTTGCACAAAAACAATTCTGATTCGTTAAGTTCTGCAACGCTCAAATATAACTGAAATTTTGATATTTTATCTTTGTTAGCGTGAGCCTTGAAAATTTTTACTGCACGTATGACCCAGCACATAACTCTGACTAGTCTATAGTAACTTGAAAACTTGTTAAACGGGATGATTGTAACATCACTTACAGTTGATATGAACTTAGATCGTCTTTCAGTTTTACAGTCATATTCTGATATATCATCTGGCAACTTTGGCCAATTTTCAACCTTTGATTTTAGGAACTCAGGTCCATTAAACCAGCATGATGTTTTTGGTTTTTTCACTCTTGTTGCTTCATCCGCGGGATTCTGTGCTCCAGGAACCCATCGCCATTGATCTACGTCGGAACTGTCTAAAACCTCGGAGATGCGGTGAGCCACGAACTGTTTGTAGATTCTAGAATCCGATCGTATCCATTTTATCACAGTCTTGGAGTCAGACCAAAATATAATGCTCCTTGGCTTAATATCATGGCTCGATATTATCATTTTGCTTAGTCTCACTCCAAGCACTGCTGCTTGAAGTTCAAGGCGCGGAATAGAAAGTGGCTTTATTGGGGCACATCTTGATTTTCCGGCAACAAAAGCAATATTAACAACTCCTTCAGTGCATATTCGCCAATAAGCAACCGCTGCAAAGGCTATCTCGCTAGCGTCCACAAAAACATGTAAGTCGCTTGTAGTCATAGGATCACTAAAGGAAACACTGTAACACCTAGGAATCGTTATGTGCTCTACAATTTCAAGCTCTTTGTACCATTTGAACCATTTTTCATACACTGGATCAGGAATTGGCGAACCCCAATCAATTTTGTACCTCCACAATTCTTGAAGTAACACTTTAGATACTATTACAACGTTTGCTAAGAATCCGAAAGGATCAAATATGGACATAGCAAGGCTTAAAACTTCTCGTTTTGTTGGCTTTCTATCTCCGTTTAAAACTGATTCCGGCACTTTATTAAATTTTAAAACAAAACAAAATTTGTCTTCCGATGGTGACCAAAACATTCCCAGAATTTTTTCCGATGATGATAAACCACTGCTTAAATTTGTTGAGTATAACCTTTTCTCTTGAGATAAATCATTATTCATTACTTCAGAAAATCCTTTTGCATTGGACACGAATCCCCTTAGTTCAAAATTTGCCTGCTGATGAATAGTTACGACATCTTGGCTTACAGCTATCGCCTCCTTTACACTATCAAAGGAGTCCACATAGTCATCCACATAATGACACTTAACAATAGAGGTTGCTGCCCTGGGATGTGTTTTTTCAAATTGTCCTGCGTTGAAATTCTTTACGTATTGGGCCGAGCAAGGAGAACTGGCAGATCCAAAAATCATTACCTGCATCACATACTCGTCTGGCGGCCTTGTGACGTCACCATCGCGCCATAGGAACCGCTGCGCAACCTGATCTTGTTCACGAATTTTTACGCGATGGAACATTTCCTTTATGTCTGCACAAACTCCAATTTTTCTTTGGCGAAACTTGAAAAGAATTGATACTAAAGACTCGGGCTGATACTTGCCAGGACCCTTCATTAGCCTCGAATTGAAAGATTCATTATTAACTGAAGCGGCTGCATCAAATACCAGGCGACGTTTATTACCTTTGTTAATATTAGTAATTGCGAAATGCGGTAAATACCACATACGTTGATCGCTACAAGGCACCTCGTTCGGCAATAATTTTCTGGCATACGATTTCGAAACATAATCTTCTATCTTTGCTCTATACCAATTGGCTAAATCTTTATCTTTGCTCATTTTGACTTCTAAAACCTGTAAACGTTTCATAGCAAGAGTGTAACTATCAACAAACTCAAAATTGTCTTGCCTCCATAAAAGGCCAGTCTCATACTGAAGACCAGTTTTTTGGGTAGTACTTTGCAGTATTTCTTCTGCCCTTTCATCATCACGTGAAATTAACACTTTAGTATTTTGTACGCCAAAATTTTCTACAGTAAAATAATCGGCAATTTGTTGATGAATATCATCTAAAACGTCTACATCTATCCTGCATACGGTTGCTTCTGTTGAGTCTTCATTGGAGCCAAATAAAATGTTACCTAAATTAGTTTTGTGTACGGCAAAACATTCATCTAAATTAACTACATCAAATGGGCGAACCAGCCTTATATGAGGTAAACCAATTAATAACTTTGGCGTTGCGTTAAAATAATCTCCTATATTTATTTTATTTAATATCGGAAATTTTTTCTTAAAATTTTCCAAATTCAAACTCTGTGGCGGCAATTTTAGGTGTTCAGTAGTCCATACATTTCTCATATTAAAATACGAATTATTTTTATTAATGCCTCTAATTTCTAAATTTACCTTTTTTGATATTTCATTTGTTGTTTTACCTCCAATCCATCCGAGACACAATTTACTAGTTGTGCCTTTTAAACCAATTTGAGCTGAAACTTCCTCCTCAATGAGTGATATTTTCGAACCTTCGTCTATAAATGCTATAACATCAATAGAACCCTTTGGCCCACTTAATTTTACAGGCAGAAATTTAAATAATGTTTCTTTGTCAACAGCATCATCAACAATTGCGTTGACAGCACTGTTTTCCTTTTCTTTACTTATCAAATTTGTGTCATCACTACTTAACATTTTATTGTTATCGACATATGTTTTGCTTTTATTTACATTTTTACAATTGTTAAATTTATTACTTTCGTGAAGTAATCTGCTGTGGTATTTGGTGCAATTAGACAATCCACATTGTCGTTTTGTTTGGCACTTAAGCAAATTGTGTCCAGGTAGTAGACAACAAAAACAAAGATTTTTATCTTTTACTAATTTCCATCTGTCGGCCGTGGTCATTTTCTTAAATGTATTACAATAAAATAACTTGTGGTTCTGCTGACACAATAAACATTTTGTATTACGATTTTCCTTAGTGATTGTAAATGATGGACTCATTTTATCCTTTTTATTACAGAACACATCAGTTTTCTCCGTCTCAACAGCAAGAGCTATGTAGGTTGAAACTTCTTGCAACCAGTTGCTGAATTGACGTACGCTGGGATATTGGCCAAGATTTTGCATGGAATATTTCATCCATTCCTCTTTTTTTGTTGGCGGCAGTTTGTTGACTAATTCGTCTATTAACGTAGGGTTAGACAAATGAGGAATTGCTCCGGCATTTTCTAAAAACACTGTAAGATTAGATACCATTGTGCTAAAATTAACTAACTCGTACATTTTTTTTCCAGTTACTTGTGGAAAGGCACGTACTTTTGCAATTTGGCTTCGTATGAGAACTTGTGGGCGTCCAAAATGAAATTCCAACGTATGCATGACTTGATTAACACTGTCCGGGTGAATCAAAAACATTTCGACCTTTGACTTGGCGTCTCCTTTTAAGGCCTTTTGAAGTCTCATTAAATTTTCTAAATTTGAATAATTATATATTTTTGTGGTTTCATTGTACGACACAATAAACATGGGCCAATGCTCTGGCTGGCCTGAAAATTCAGGCAGGTCATGAAGTTTGCGCAATTCACGATTGATATGTCTGTCTGCAGCCTGTGGTGCAGAAACAGACATGGCGACGTTGTGTGAATAAGACGGCAAATAATTATAGGATACACCTGGTGTCATTCGCGGTGTTGTATTTAAAAACATTTGTGTGGGTTGCGTCTGTACAAAGGTGGTATTATGTGACGACATGAGGGGCGTAGAAACTGTGGTTTGCACAAATTGTTGTGCGGCAGTGTTTGGCAAATAAAACATATTATGTGGCATATTATACTCACTTTGTCTATATTGTTGCATCGGCGGCATTGATGCTGGCATCTGACAAGTTGCTACGGCAGGCGGTGTAGCTGTTTTGTTGTTGGCCTGTACATAGGATACAGTTGTCTGTTGCTCTGGCGGGGATAACTCAACGTTGTGGCACTTCTCCATCAACATTTTTAAGGAGGTTTTAAGTTGTTGTATCTCCTCTTGTAGATCAGCTGTAGTCGGCTGCTCTACTACAGTTTTCTCATCCTCACCAAGGCTTTCTAAGGAATCGGCTCTGTTCCCTTTGGCGGCATTATTTTCGTCCACTTCAGACATTTTGTTTTCTTGTCTTCTCTCGCTTCTTCGTGGCATTAGGTTTTTTTACTTCGTCAAAGTTAAAAATGGCGGTCAATTATGTACATATAATTGAATAATAAAAAATTGTTGCGGCAGCAACGTAGAACAAAACGATGCGGCAGCAACGTTAAATAAAATGTCAATCCGGACACAAAAATAATAAAACAATGGCGGCAAATAAATTTGATTGTAGAAATTGGTACGATAAAAAGTGGTGGCGTGGCGTTTTATTATCTTTAAAATAGAATTACATTAAACGTAAAGACAATTTAAAATACTTAAAATATAAGAATACATACTCAATTCTGTCCTTTTGGCAAAATTAGTTTGACTTTAAATATACCCGAGAAAAAGAAGACTATCCAAAATGTGTCTAAAACGGAAGTTGAGAATACGAACTCAACCTAGGGTTGACATAGTTCATTTTTACATAAAATAAAAGTGACAATGTTACAAATGACAAAATTAAGTACGGCAACACAAACATAAATAAATACAATGCTGATCGAAATCAGTTAAAAAATTCAAAATTTAAAATTTATAATTTTAATCTGCAACAGTTATGAATTTAATACCTAACTTCTTCTGGATTAAAGTCGAAACCACTAGGTTTATTACCTTTTTACTGTTATGTGGAGAGCTTCCTCATCCAGATTCCACTGCCGATTTCTTATACGTACGTTTTTTACAAAAACACATTGAAGCTTGCATACCTTTTATTTATATTGCATATTAAGTTCCATTACCAGTTTTTTTTTTGCTAAGAATATTTAAATCAGTGGTAAAAATTTAAAACGCCGCACCTTTTTTGTTTATTTTTTGTCAATTTATAATACAGTTGTATTATAGAGCATTTACACTTCATCGAATTGAATTAAAATCTTTTTCAAAATCTACATTTTTTACACTGCTTTTTTTTGACACGAGCAAGATTTCGCTATTAAAATTTCAATGACTTGATAATGACTGTTTTTTCAATTCCCACTTTATTTATATTGTTAATTTTATATATTTTTCTTAATATTTTATTAAAATTTTGTATATTTTTAGAAATATTAATTTTTGTATTTTGTTTTTTAAATAAAATGTATTTTTAAGTACAATTTGGGAAAAACCATAGTTGCATCATTTAGTACTGCTAGATTTTGAGTAGATTTCGTCAAAATCTAGTGAAGTAGATATTGATTTGTATGGGGAATCTAGTAAAAACAACTAGATTTTACTCAAAATCTTATAAGTACTAGATTTTGCTCAAGTGTAAATGCACTATTATTAGGTTAGGTTGCACGGTTCACTGGCTTTGTATAGAGAAAACCGACTCCAATTATGATGCCTGAAAGAGGGATGAGGAGGAAGATTTAACAGATCCATACTCTAAGTTCAGTGCAAAAACCATCCCGAAGCCCGGATAAATGAGTTTATCCTCTTAATATCGCAACCCGATAGGTCTACAAGGTTTGCAGTCTCGGGCGGCCAAACAGCACCGCCCTTTCAGTAGATAGGGCTGGGTAGTGACAGAGGAGGTGCTTCACCGTCTCTTCCTTCCCCTCGTTCTGACAACTTCTTCAGAAGATTTAATCTCCACAGTTGTATTATTAAGTAATTGCCGCTTTTGACTAAAATTTGTCAAATCTACCTCTGGCGAGGTAGATTTCGATTTGTATGAGAAATCCAGTCAAAATCAACTAGATTCTGATCGAAATCTACAACTAGCTTTCACACAAGTCTAAATGCTCTATAACATATAACAAGATAATATGACTAAACGCTCCTATTTTCGACAATAATTAAACAGCGACACCGTTGTTAGATCTAGCAATTTCAGTATAATTTTCGATCAGTTCGGTTTAACAGTTCTATGAACCAGTCTCTATCATGTCTTCAGCTAGTGGAACCATGAAGCTTATCAATTCTGTTTTTTTATGATTTGTTTCTTGGTGAACTATCCACGTATTTACTACAGCCATCATTAATATTTTGAAGAAAACCTTCTTCCACCATTTAGTGGATTTTCGATTCAAATCATATACACCAACCTTTTGGTCGGCAATATCTACTCCACCCATTATAGATACATATGTTATAATAGCATCAGGACAATCAACGTAAATTTTTTACCCATTTTTTTGCTTCCGTGTAGTCTTGCTTGTAGTTGGCGTATGGCAATTGGACAAAACTATTTCTTCTTTTGAGTCAATCCAACGATTAGCAATTGTTCCGAGACAATTAACCATAAATTCACTTTCATTTCTTTTTAAGTTTTCAGAAAACTTGGGAATATTACAGTTCCTACAGCTGGAAAGTCAATGAAATTTATTAGACGAGAACTGGAAAAAAATCTATCGAAACTTATCATAACGTCTTTGTTTCGTATAGTATTACAAAGTTTTCCCACAACTCTTTCTCCCAGTGTAGATTCGGATACCACAGCACTTTTATCCTTTCCGCTGTAAATATTAAGATCATACACAAACCCTGTTTTGGAGTTGCATCTTAACCATAGCTTTATACCACGCTTTATTGGTTTTAGTGGTTGATATTGCTTTAACGATGACCTACCCTTAAATTTTGCCATAGATTCATCAATAGCTTGAAATGTAGATTCTGTTCTGACACTTGGAAAAGTTTTCTTTACGCAAGATACTATCTCTTCTATATAGTTCAGTTTTGAGCAGCCACTTGGTTTTCTAGGATCTAGGATCGATCTCTTGAAATTGCATTTTTTATAGCTGTGTTTGCAAGAGAGGGATGTACACTCCAATAATTTTGAATTCTTGGAACTTTATTGTAGCTCATGATTAGACAACATCCTAACACAATCAGAATTTCATACTCATCAGTTTTTGCGATTTTAATTTTTTTGTCTCTTTCTAACATTTCAAGTCTTCTATTTGTACTCTCAGCAATAAATATTATTAATGATTTTGGAAAAACCTTTTTGAAAATATCTAATTCTGTTGAGGAACGGTTAACATGAGCCAAAATTATAGGATTTTTTTCGTTTGGAATCTGCATTCTTGGTTGAAAATTAGAGTTTGGACGAAACCATAGGTATGGATTTATAGCATTTTCATTAAGATTAATTCCATCCATTGGTTCGGCATCTTCATCATCTTCGACCTCTTCGTCACAAGAACCTGATGGCTCGTTTTCTGAATCGGAATCGCTAGATTCACTGTAATCGGAAATATCAGCTTCCAAAAGTTCTTGAAGCTCCTAACTAAGATGTGACATATTTCCCTGCAAATGATACGAATGGGACATATAAGCCCAACAAAAACCCCGAGTGGGACGATATATCCCAAATCAACAAAAACTAAGAAAAAAACTGAACTCACAGAGTTAAAAAAAAAGTTTAACACAATAATAAAATAAATTTTTACAAACAAATATACAAATTTGTATCACTTCACTATTATAACTGTCTTTTTTATTTCGTATATAAATAACTAATGACGTTGCCTCTACGAGAGCTTCTCACCAACTAATGCAAGAAACTAAAAATTAAACTTACTCAAACTAAGTACCGTTGCATTTTTTATAAGCTGAAACTTAAAAATCCGACTGGGATATTTTAAAATATAATTTTCTTTACTTTATAAAAAAGATCGAACTATTCAAACATGCTCTGGGACGTATTATCCCAATAGGACCGAAAGGGTTAAAACCTAATAGGTTTTGGTTAACAGCGACGTTGGCTTTGTTCAGCACACTAGGTCGAATACCGGGATCAATTTGTGAAACAGAATACTGGACGGCTTCTGCAAGGACTCCAAAACATGGAATCTCCTCGTAGAGATTGTGGTTATCTACATTTATTGGTCCGTAGAAACCAGGTTTTCAACCGACTGTTTGACTGGGTAGTGGCGGAAAATCTGGGTACAGGTGTTGACCTGTAGTGGTTACTATATTCCCTAGGCCTTTCAAGTAGACGGCCATTGGATCAAGTACTGAATATTCACGACTTCCTATCACGTCAAGGAGCCATTCTTCGACTGATACAAGACTCCCTTGGTGTTTGTTCTTTATTTGGACAATTCTAGCCCAGACACAGAATACGTGGTAATAATCGATGTATTCAGGTGTGACGTGTTTATTAAATTGCACGTCATCGGTCTTCAATTGTTGATAGATACCTCTCGAGATTTCTATCGATGCAACTAAAGATGGCATAAAGCCAGTACGCGAGTTTGCTTCACGTACGGACAATCCTTTTCCAAAGATGGAGTCGGAAAAAGGATCTCCGGTTCGCAGTGCTTACTGCTTCCTTGTTGTTGGTTGGTTTGAGAAACTTCTCAACAGCAACAGTATATAACTATTGGGCATTTGTAACGTGGTTTTGTCGCAGGCTGAGGTAGCTTAGTCTCATCCAGGGTCTACTTACGGATCCACAAACCTTAAGTAATATAAAAGATTAATTAAGCCCTTCTTGGGCTTAATTAATCTGTTTTCCTTTATTTACTATAATAATTCATTACAATACGAATACAAAATTACGATAACCGACGCACGCCAACCCGACTGGTTCGTCAAATAGCTGGTTCGGGTGTGTTGGATGGATACTCAGGTTCAGAAGATAATTAGTTCGCAGGTTCGGATGGTACTAGTTCGGGTTACTGGTACGTTACGCAGTTCGGGATACAACTAGTTAGCAGGTTCGGGTGATACTAGTTCGGGTTACTGGTTCGATACGTAGATTCGGTATACACATAGTTTGCAGGTTCGGGTGATACTAGTTCGACGCGTAAATTCGGAATACAACTAGTCCGCAGGTTCGGGTTACTGGTACGATACTTAGATTCGGAATACAACTAGTTCGCATGTTCGGGTGATACGAGTTCGGGTTACTGGTACGATACATAGATTCGGGATACAACTAGTTCGCAGGTTCGGGTGATACAAGTTCGGGTTACTTAATCTAGGTTCGTAAATACATACAATGATTCTTATTGTTAAATTTCTACAATAATACATAGTTTGCTTACACTAGGGAACAGTCAGCCGAAGCCGCTATCGGATCAGTCAGTCCGAAGACCGCTGTGGGAACAGTCAGCCGAGGCCCCTGTGGGAACAGTCAACAGTCGAAGACCGGACTGACAGCAATTCTTTTTATTTTTTAAATATGACTTGTAGGCTGAACAGCCTTTATAATTAGCAGCATATCCAGTTTCGTTGCAATTGACGCATACAGGGAGTGACTCCCCCTTTTTTATGCTACAAGAACCGGGTTCATGAGAAAAATTGCATTTTACGCACTTAAATTTTGAATTACAGTTACGGGCTGAATGTAGCAATATCTAAAACATTGAATTTGTCTTTTTTTCATTTTTTGCGACTTACCGATTCATTTAATAAGTAACGCAGTTTATTTACGTCATTAAGAGTTTTTCCTTGGGCTAATATAACAATAAATAAGCCTGTTTATTTTTTGTTTATTTTTTGTTTATTTTTTGTCAGTTACAGTTGTATTATAGAGCTTTTACACTACAGCGAATTGAATTAAACTCTTTTTCAAAATCTACATTTTTGACACTGCATTTTTTTGACACGAGCAAGATTTCGCTATTAAAATTTCAATGACTTAGCTGTTTTTTCAATTCCCACTTTATTTATATTGTTAATTTTATATATTTTTCTTAATATTTCATTAAAATTTTGTATATTTTTAGAAATATTAATTTTTGTATTTTGTTTTTTAAATAAAATGTATTTTTTAGTACAATTTGGGAAAAACCATAGTTGCATCATTTAGTACTGCTAGATTTTGAGTAGATTTCGTCAAGACCTTGTAGAACAACAGCACTGGCATTTGATCGTTGAGCTTGGTGTACCGTTAGTTTTTATTTGACGAGGTGCGCCAAAAACAAGTATCGCGCCTTTTGGTCTTCACAACCCCTATGTTTGTGGCATTTCTGCTCATTATTTTAAGGTTATAATTATGGTGGCCTAAGGCCTTATCAATAGTGTTAGTTATACTCTAAACATTAATATTATACGTAGTAATAACAGGTATATTATTCGACTTACGTTTGTTCTTTTTTTTACCGCTTTTTGGTTGTTGTTGGCTGCAGCTAGGCGAGACTTCATTAACTTTTTCATCAGTCACTACTTCGTTAGCCTTGTCATTTTCTATGGAATCTGCTTTTGATTGGCTTATTATCTTAGCTTTCTTCGGCTTCTTCTCCTTCTTATTCTTTTTTGTCTCCACTTGTCTGTTGCGCTGTCTGCATGGCAGCAAGATGTGCATAAAATTTGTTGATGAGCTCGTCCACTAACTTTTTCATCAGTCACTACTTCGTTAGCTTTGTCATTTTCTATGGAATCTGCTTTTGATTGGCTTATTATCTTAGCTTTCTTCGACTTCTTCGGCTTCTTCTCCTTCTTATTCTTTTTTGTCTCCACTTGTCTATTGCGCTATCTGCGTGGCAGCAAGATGTGCATCAAATTTGTTGATGAGCTCGTCCATTTTTCTTCTTAATTGTATGTTGTCATTAATGGCTTCTCTGAAATCGATTATCATTTGATCGATTATTTCCAATTTTTCCGCTAACTCGCTTTCAAACCGGATTATGGTTTCTTCATCTGTTCTAGGCCTTTTGCCTTGGGCCATATTCTTTTTCTCCTTCATTGTTAGGAAATTCATTTGAACAAAATAACACCTGTGCGTTATGCGTGTTTATAGGTACTTGTTGCCAGGTACCAAGAATCCAACTCCTCAGCACAACTGTCAACAAAGAATCGTTTTGTCTCTAATGATCGTTTTCGGTTGACTGCCAACCTTCACTACTTATATTTATTTAAACATAAACCAAATGAGAATCATAATATTGCTGGTATACTTTTTACATTTTGGTTGTGTTCACACGGCAATTATGGTTACTTTTACACTACATTTTACAAATATAAAAAATAATAATTTAAGAAAGAATTTATTTATAAGAATATGGACGCGGGGATAATTTATATTATTGCCACGTTACAGGTAGGTTTAATCATTTACCATAAGAAATTGTCAAAAGTTTTAATACATTAAATAAAATTAATATTTTGCTAAAATAACTGATATCTATTTAGACCTCGTATGTATATACCACCCATACTTGATACAAAAATATTTTTCATGAATATGACTCTAAATATATAATTTAATTAAAGTAAATATTCTTTGCCCTTTTTACCAAAAAAAGGTTGACTTGTTTGTTTATTGGCTAGTGTTAATTAATCATCGTTGTTTCTTTATAAGCTAGTCTAGCCTAACTTCTTTAATGTAAATTAAACAATAATTTAATTACAACTTTTTCTCTGATTAATTCTCAGTCACCAAAAAGGTCTCCCAATTTGATTTTGATTATTACCCTCTTTGTTAAATTTACGAAAGCAGCATGACCCAATGAATTTAATGGTATTGCAAATACATATTTTTTTGTGTCCTTCATCTGTTTAAAATCAAATGTAAAAATGGTTTAGTATAATAAACTAATAAATGGTAGCCTTAACCGTATAAACAATTTGGAACACAAATTCTCCTGTTATTGTGTTAAATTTTTACCTCTGGATATAGTTTTAAGTGAAACTAAATGGATACGTTGGTTGTTTCTTCACAACTAAACTTTATTTTTCAAATGTTAAGTATTCTTACAGCTAAACTCGAATCTGAATTGTAATTCAAGACTAGCGTGTGAATTTGCTTGCATTGCAAATTCACACACATTTTGCTTGCATTGCAAATTCACACACATCTGGTAGACAGAATATGAGATGCAGTCATTAGAATACATCTCACAACAACAAAACCACGCATACGGTTAATAGGGTGCTACGAATACTTATATATGACTCCTCCACCCTCAGTTTCAGCAGTTTCTGCTGAAATCTCATTACTTAATGTATTTTTCTTTCCTCTTCATTATATTATTATTTTTGTAAACATAAGTACAATGTTATTTTTTCATAATTATAATATATTTTTCCTTCGTATTCACTCACAATTCTGTGTTATCACCGTACTGTTTGCATTTTTAACTAAAATTATTTCGTCGTCGATATTATCGATACTATCTCCACGCTTTGGGGAAGTAGCCAATATTTAGGCAGTGATTGTACAGGATTGCCAGAAATCTCCAGGTGTTACTCCGCGTTCTTTTCAGAACGATGTCCGGAATGCCATCTGTTCCACAAGACTTTTTGTTGGCCCTCCTTTTCAAAGCGTCGCCGATCGCACCCTCCCGAATGCCGTCAGCTTTAGGTTGAGCACTGAACACTATTATGTAGCCTAGAGACACTATTAATGATATTTTCATCGAAAGCATCCGTGTTTGAACCCCGCTGATGAATGTGTGAGAAATGTTCTGCGAGGATACTGGCTTTCTCAGCATCGTCAGATATAAGTGAGCCGTTAGCGCCTAACAGGTCATGAACTTCACTACGTCTGTTCAGGCCTGCTGCAGCTTTAACGGTCCTATATGTTTTGTCGTTAACTATTATGTTTCCCAAGAACTTTTTCCAACGATCGCGCTCAAACATAGCAATTGAGTCATCTATTATTTTACTGAGGTTTTTTATGTCAGCCTTCAAAATTAACATTCGACCTGGATCCCCGCATCTTTGTAGGATTCTTCTCAGTCGTTTTTTCTCTGCAATAAAACGCAGTATATTGGGAGGTAGATCTACCAATCCTCTATTCCTCATAGGAATTTTTGGAATTGATAAATCCATGGCTTTCTTAAAAGCAAGTGTCATGGAATCTACACAGGCGTCAATTTCAACTTTGCCAACATTTGTTTCAAGAGGAAGAGCACAATTTGGAAGCGCTCTTGCTAAGATTAAATTGAAAGGGTTTCTGTCCATTTTTGCGTAGTCAAACAATGTGGGACATATACGTCCCAGGACATCCCCAATACATTGACACTACGGTAATAGAGCCACCATTTATCCTGTGGATGCGCACAGCCGTGTTTTCTATAGGCCCGCTATAAATGATCATTCTTTCGCAAGAAAGTGTATCCCTAACAAGAACAGCTGTTCTTCCCCCTTGCCCAGATTGTCTATTCTGTCTAAATGTCATATACCCTGTAATCTCAAAGTTATGACGGGGACTTAGTTTATGCTCGGCGACGAGCAAAACGTCAGGTCTGTGTCTGTCCAAGAACAGTCTTAAATAGTTTCTTTTATGTCTGGAGACAACTGAATTTACGTTGATGAAGATTATTTTGATTGTCCTAGCCATTGTGCTGTAACATCATTAGCATCCCAAGCAAGGCTCGAGATTTACCCTCATCATCCTTAATTACACTGTATTCACGTGCAAATCCTCCAATTTTTCCAATGCAGTTCAACAAGCCCCCGCCAAAGAAGCGTTTGCAATCGTTGTCCTTCGTCACAAACTGGGCCATTGTGCCCTTTAGGGTTGGTTCAGCGCTGTTTAAGGCCGTTCCAAAAGTATTAGATGGGTTATTTAATCCCCTCATTGGAAGATTGGATGCCGCAGCAGATGCATACGACACTCCAGAATTAAGGCCGCTACTAACGGGCCGGCGAGTTCACTCAGGCTCCACTCGAGATGCTTTTTTTGCGTCAATTTTTCTAATAAGTTTAATCCTATGTGGACATTGTTTTCAGCTAGCTGCGTGCCCTTCAACTCCGCAGTTAACACATTTTACGGGAAGCCCAACTTTCCTAACAACCCTACCAGTTAAAGTGTCAGTCATCAACGTCTCTGTAGTATTATCTTCCCTAACTGGTACACTATATTTTCCTGGGCCGTGGGATTCGCCGCACTTGACGCAACGGTACGGCATCTGGCAATTTGAAGAAGTATGCCCAAACCTCTGGCAGTTGAAACATTGGGTTATGCCCCCCTTCCTTCTATATTTTTTCATGCTGACACGGCAGCGTAAAATGTATCGTACCTCATTAAAGGCCGATACATCGGAATCCCGTGATAGCCGTAAAAGCCATCTATCCTTCCCTGGATCGTTAAGTCCAACTATGTTTATCTTCATTTGAAGACTATTTAAATAGTTGGTCACATCTTCTACAGAATAAGTCCGAGATAGGCCCTCTATAAGGACCGCATACGGTCTCATGCCCTTTGGCGTATATGTATAGTAGTTTACCCCCTGTTCCTTGAGTAAAACTTTTAGTTTTTCAAAGTCCGCGAGAGTGCAAACCCCTATATTTGTGGCATTTTTGCCCATTATCTTGATATTATAATTTGTGTGGCCAAGAGCCTTATCAATAATATTAGTGATTAACTGTCACGTTTCAAACAAAAATTGTTATCCTAATATTTTAATTATTGCCAACCAACCTTTCGGGTTGACTTTGCCTTACGTTTTTAACTTACCGACACACTGGCAACTTTGTAATTTGGCACGACTATACTCGCGGGCATGGGCGTTGATTCGTTGCGGCCGGTTAAAAAGTGCAAGAGGTGTTTGTGACGGTTCATTTGTGCCAGTGTCTATAGGACATTACAAATCTTCCATCCGACCCAGGTGTTCTTACCATCTGTTCAATATTAACACAAAGCCATGTTTAGTTGATTTTCAATACTACAGAAATTATATTTTAAAAAAGGTTTTGTTTTCATATATCTTATAACCGAATCAAAAATCCTACGTTCGAACGCTATACATTGCTGAAATCCTACACTTATTGACTATTTCTTAGTGTATGTATGTAATAATATGTTTGTATTAAAACAGGGATCAGTTAAATATAATTAAATTAGTATATTATCAAATATTTTATTCCAGAGTTTTTACACTTATGTTATTTTCTATGTCTATGGGTATATCCTAGGTAAATGGCCGAAAAATAGATCTTTGAAATTTAAAAAGAAAAACAAACTTTTATGCTTCCACACAGTGCAAGTTAAGTTATTCTAAGTTTGTTGTTGTTTTTATTATTTCAAACAGAATGGTAAATGAAATTTTGATTGTATTTGCGAAGAAAATATATTGAAATTCAAAGACAATTTTTTTTTACATGTAGTTTTCTATATTTTGTTTTATTTCATTTCGATCGGCTTGTCTTTGAATCAAATCTATTTATGACATGACTGTTTTGGTTTTGTTTTAAATTGTTTTTGGTTTAGTTTTGAATTTTGACAACTTTATTTTATATTATTATTTGAAATAGTGGCAAATAAAATTTTGGTTTTATTTACGAAACAAAAATATTAAAGCCCAAAGACAGTTTTTTGTGTATACTCTCTATACTTTGTTTTCTTTTATTTATTTCTATCCAACTGTCTTTGAGTTTTAAGTATATTTCGGAAATGTTTATTTTTTTTTGGTTTAGTCTTTTTTTTTCAATTTTATGTTCTTAAATTTTCACGGTTAAAATAATTTAATTTCGAAAACATTAAAATGATTTACGGGAAAAATACAAATTTGAATGGATAATAATCGAAAAAGGAAAATTGCTATTTTTTACTACGTTGTGTTGAACCGGGCTATGGATTGCTCCAGATCGAGCGTGCTTAAAGCACAGTTTGTGCCTCGACTTCCTGGATGGTACAACCTAGTGATTGGGAGCTATGTGGTTTTCGTTGGGCCCAAGCTCAAAATCATAGGCTTCTCATCCGACCCATCTCAGCGTGAACGCTAAAAACTTTCGTGGTCAAAACAAATATTTAAAACTTGATTGGCGTAAAAGCCTAAATCAAAAATTGAATTTTTATAAAAATTCTATCTTAAAATCACATTGGCTACAATGTTTAAATTGAAACTAACATATCTACTGGGGTACTTAGCTTTCTTTATGTCCAGTTGGTTGAAGCTCCAGGTGTCATGTGGATATTATACTTGATGTTAAATGTCTAAATGTTGAAGATGTCGATGTTATAGATGCTGATGACTATTGATGTAATCTATGTTGATGACTATTGATGTAATCTATGTTGATGACTATTGATGTTGATGACTATTGATGTAATCTATGTTGATGACTATTGATGTTGATGACTATTGATGTAATCTATGTTGCTGACTATTGATGTTGATGACTATTGATGTTGATGACTATTGATGTAATCTATGCTGATGACTATTGATGTTGATGACTATTGATGTTGATGACTAAATGCGGATGTATTACGTTATGGCTGATGATGATTAATTGTGTAAACATTTTGGTGATCGAGGTTTATGATGATGACTGATTTTTTTATATTGTTGTTGTTGAGTACTCTAGTTGCTGTTTTATGGTTGATGACAGGTGGTTCGGTTACTATTGCTTCATAGGACTGAGGTTTTGGCTAACGTGGAATTAAAGGTATTCGATGATTTTTTTATAATTTTGTTGTTTTTTTCTGAATCTTGATAGGTTTTTTCTGCACACGGCACTGCTGGAGATGTTGTGGCCACGCTTTAATTACCGTACGTGAGGTGAGAATGGCATAATTTCTTTTGATGCTTTTGTGGTTGTTGCTATGGGATGATGGCTAGAATTCGCTGTTAAATGGAGACTGTGCGTCTCATTATCGGTGCTATTGTTGTTGATGTGAAACCTTCTTTATACTATTGTTTATTAGTTTGTTTTTTTTTCTCTTCAGTTGCCAAACACCTCCGCTGACCATGCTTTGCTTTCTTTCTGCCCTAACACTCCAGGTGCTGCAAAACCCAACCAAATTTACCTTACCTTTTAGTCCTGAAGATACAAAAATTGTTTTGTAGCAGTTTTTGTTATCTTTCCGTTTTGCTTCAAATTCTTTATCGGCAGTGGTCAAGAACCCTTTGCCTTTATTTCCGGAACACTTTAGAACCTTTGTCCGTTTTGGATTCGGCTGATTCCTTTCGATTTTGTTTTCTTCCGCAGCACCTGTTGACACCCTCACGTACTTCAAGGAAAAGGACCGGAAATGTTTTTTTTTCTATTGAAAATGGTTTACTTGCTGCTCACTTAATTCGCAACGTTGAAACAAAACGGAGTTTGCCTAACTAACTTGGCGCTGTTCATACACAAAAATAAGGGTGGCAACTTGATCCCTTTTAGCTAAGCCAAAGTTGTATTTACTTTGTCAGTGCTGTCAACTACTTTAATTGATTATGTCAGATGGTACATAACTTAATATTTATATTATAAGTAGTAATAACAGGTATCTGCTTAAAATTACTTACATTGTTGTTGTTGTTTTTCGGCTTCGGCTTCTTATCCTCGTTAGTTATGTTTGATGCAGTTTTGGCAGCATCGTCGTTCTTTGTTGAGGTGCAGGTTTCCATGTTTATCTCCATGGTGTCCATGCTAACTTCAGCGTTAGTAAGAACCAAATTTTCTGGATTTTTAGTAGTTGATAAAACTTGAACCCTTCTCTTCTTTTTGTTGTTTTTTTGTTGCTTCTTGGAAGATACTACTTCCACGAACGCACCATCATCTTCGCTTGACTCTTGTTTCTTTTGGGTATCTTTTCGTTCCCCAACAATCTTCATAAGTCGCTCTTCTCCCTACTAAGAACATCAACTCTTTGGATAAGCTCCTCAATGGCTTTATCCTTGCGGCGTGATTCATCATCGGGCGAGGAGTTACCAGCCACCCTTGCTCGCTTGTGTGTGCACAGGTTGTCGTCAGCCATTGCGCGGCTTCTACCTGCACTGTTTGCTACTGCGTATTGTACACACGCAGTAATATTTCTTGTTGCTGTTGTTCAAAAGAGTATTTAAACAACCCTTAATTTTATTTTGTGTTTTTTTTTATTTTTGTATTTTATTTTTATCCGCACCACTTGTTGACCTGTTCACTGTCAACACTTGTGTCTATAAATGGATATAAAACAGAACAAGCTCTTATAGATCTTACAAGCTAAATGAAAAATTACTAACTAAATAATACTTAAAACTAATAACACAAATAACAAGACACAAAACAAACTTAAATATTCAATATTTTAAAGCTAATTGAATTAAATTATACTGCTCTAAATAGTTAATATCGAGGGTGTTTACCCTTCTATGATAAAATAAGAGGTCGTCATCCCTATATAGAAGGCCCCCATCCCTCATTGGTAAAAGATTTACGGGAGAATAATATCTATATTCCCGTATAGTCTGAAGCTCGTTAGGTCTTTGAAAACATTCTGACACAATGCTATTGTCTTAGGTTGATGCTCGCTCTAGAAATTTAATGGCTGACCCAATCAAAAAAGCGTCAATTCTCCCAAAGTCAATAGCACTATATATACTCCTACAAGAAGGTCGTCGAAAAATTCCGTCAGGACACATTCTAGGGAACAGACCACGACAAGACGACAAAATCACCATCACATAAGTACTGTAACAAACAGTATTAATTACCAACACATTTGGTTTGATAAATAAATATTAATGTTCAAGTGGAGAAACAAACAAACATACATTGTTGTTATTGTTGTTACATTGCATTAACAATAATAAATTCCCACACACAGTTTAAGTAAACAACAGTCAAGTGGCCTTCAAACAAGAATAATAAAAAGTCACTTGGTAGCTCTAACCGCGGAGCACCAAGACAAGAACTAAAAATAAATAAAGTCTAAATTATTTGGAAATACAACAAAAGACTTTCTAAAGTTATCTTTATGGGTTCCTTACCAATATACAAATTAGGGATACAACCCCTAAGGTTGCGGTAGTGACGGCCCCGCTTGCCTTTAATAACGATGCCGTCAGTCTTATCAATATTAAGCCTCAGGCCCCATTTTGTAAAGTATTCGTGTAGAAAATTGAGGTATGTATTCATTCTCTGGTTCAGAGAACGCGCTCTCGGTCCACTTGCTGCTATTAGCATGTCGTCTGCATATGCTAGTAAAACATCCCCAGTGGGTGGCTGGGGTATATCAGAGACGAATATATTGTACAGCACGGGGCCAAGAAAAGAGCTATGAGGTATACCCGCTGTTTTGGCCCTAACTTTAGGAATACTATCAACAACCTTAACTCTGAAAGAGCGATTCTTTAAAAAATCAGCCACCATTCTACAAATGTTCCTATCGAATCCCAAGCCTATCATTTTATAAACAATTCCGTCCTGCCATGCAGTGTCAAAAGCCTTTGCAAAGTCTAGACTAACTGCCAAAATGGCATATCTCTTATTAAGTCCTCTAGCAACGTAATCCCCAAATACCATGAGAGTATGGGAAGTTGAATGACTGCTTCTGAAACCAAATTGGAAGTCTTTTAGGATACCACCTTCATCAATTTTGCAGCGTATCTTCGATAACAAAAACCATTCCATTAACTTTCCAAATGCGGATAGTAAGGAGATTGTCTATAACTCCCAGGAACTTTAGGATCTGATCCAGTTTTATGAATAGGGACCACTATAGCCTCTTTCCATCTTACTGGAAAATTTCCTATATTTAGGCAATGATTAATGAGAATTGCCAAATATCGCCATGTTTCCATATTTGTCTTTTTCAGAACAAAGTCGGGTATTTTATCCCCGCCGTTGGATTTTTTATTCGCTCTTACTTTAAGAGCGTTGCCAATATCGAGTGGTGTTAAAACCTCACACTCTTCGGAATGAGAGTCGTAATTTCCAGTACCATCAGCCATGATTTCGTGTCCAAATGTCAAAGATGGCTCATGGCCAGACAATGTTGAGACTTCTCGAACTACAGTGGCCTCAAACGAAGCTGTGCGCAAGTCACTACCTCCTCTGTGAACGTCGCAGAAACGATCAGCTAACAGTTCAGGAGGCTTATTCTGAATTGCGATGCGAAAATCAATGCGAAAATACATAAATGCGAACAATTCCTATTCTGTATTGCGATATTCGCAAAGTTATTTTTTTAATTGCATTTCAAATGCGAAAAGTTGGCAAATCGGTATTTTTAATCGCATTTCAAATGCGAAAATGTGGCAAATCGGTATTCTAAATTACGAAAACAAATGTCAAATTCGAAAAATTTATTCGACAACAAAAAGCATTCGCAAAGAACAAACATGTAAGTGAAAGATAATATTTTATTTATTTATTCATCATATATTTATTATTTAATTCAGGGAAGCAAGCAATAAGACCACCAAACCCCGTCAATTTGAAATAATAGTAGAATTTATGAATAAACACAGCCAATTGGCAAGAGGCCATTTGAAGACACCAAATGCACGGCAGTCGGCATATACTTTGTGGCAAACGTTAAGTGAAGAATTAAATATTAATGGACCACCTATTAGAGAAGCTGCCGGATGGAAAAAAGTATGAAATATATAAACCAGTTCAAAAATATTTGACTTCAATTTAATTTTAATAGGTTTGGGCCGATTTTAAAGTACATACCAAACAGAAACTTAGACGAAATAAAAGCGACATTGGCGGTACTGGCGGTGGTCCATCAATATATAATCCACTGTCTCCCGTAGAGGAGCACGTTGTGAAATTGTTGAACATGACGGAAGCCGTAAATGGATTACCGGGCGCACTTTCCTTCGGGGCAACAACTGCTTCCAGCCTTGAAAAGAGTGGTGAAGACATGGCTGAGATGGAACAGTTGCACGAAGTGCCTTTAAAAGAATTTGTTACGGAAGTATTAGTTGATTCGGAGGTGGCAACAAATATACGTTCCCAAAACTGTGAACGTAATCCAAGAAAAAGTTCACGCTCAGTAAGCTTCTGTGATAGAGATAGTCTGCTTAAAAAGCAAGTTGAAAATCAAATTGTATACCAAAAAGAATGTATGACTTCATTAAAGCCAATAAATGAAAATTTGAAAAGTTTAAGTCGATACCAGAGAAAGGATTTCGAAATAAGAGAAAAAGAATTGGATCTTGCAAGACAAAAGTTTGAATTTGAAAAAGAAAATGCAATGGAAAACAGAAATTTGCTAAAACAAAAACTTGAGTTAAAGAAAATGATGCTAGATATTGAAGAGCAAAAAATGAAACTAATGTGATATATGTACCTGTATGTAGTATTTTTGTTTTTTAGTTATACAATATTAATATGCAACGAACTGCCAAGTGATGAGTTATGAAATGACCGTTTTCATTTTTTATATTAGCCTGTAAGTTTTTTATCAATGAATTGATTTTGTGTTTTGAAATATTAAAGACTGTTTTATCTAGTAGTTAAGAATAATGAAAAGGGTTTTTTAAATAAAAAATTTACATGAATTTAAATCATATTGTTTTTTATTTCATCTCTAATATTTCTAGCAATGTTTGTATATTTGTTGCTACTACTATTATTATTGCTTGCGTTTGGTATATTATTCGATTGCGGCAGATCTTCGGAGTCCACAATTTCCTCCGTTGGCAGTTCAACGCTAATCTTGCAGCAAATATTGTGCAACGCGCAACAAACATTCATAATGCGTACCACCTTTGGCGGATCGTAATGTAGCTCTCGGGCCGCCAGCAAACACCAAAATCTTCCTTTCATTACACCAAACACTCTTTCAATTAATGATCTGGCTTTGCTGAACTTTTCATTGAAAAGTGCTTCAGCAAATGCCTCTGCAGGGTTTCGATATGGCGTTAAGATACATGGTTCTAATGGATAGCCTGAGTCGCCTAAACAGTTTTCAAATTGTAAAAGTATTACAATAAAAAGAAAAATACTTACCAATGATCCAAGTTCCGTTCATTCCGCTGTTTTCTGTATTTGTCTTTCATTGGAGAGATTCCACACATGGGAATCGTGACATGCCCCTCCATACCTACAATCTACAGCTCTAATTATCATTTTATGATCACATACCTGAAATAAACCATTATTAAAAATGTTATCTTTAAAAAATAAAAGATTACTTACAACCATAGCATTCATTGAATGCTTAAGCTTCCTATTAAAATATAAATGTTCATTTTCACTGGGTCGTATCATCTGAATGTGTGTACCATCTACTATTCCAATCACACCAGAAATATTCACCCTTATTATGAATGTCTACGTCGACACGTATCACATCGACGGCGGAAAAACGGTATTGTGTAAGTCAATAGTGACAAGTATCGATAACTATTGACATTATTTTGGTATTATAAAAGGCGACATTAAGACGGCGTTGATTAAAAGTGACTCTGATTTTGTCGACGCCATTTTTGTGATCGACACATACAAAATTTGATAAAGTTGCCGTTATAAGACGCGTTTTAATTTTATTAATTAAAAAATAATAAAAGAATAAAATAAAAAATGAAAATAACAACTAGTAAGCAGTTTGAGCTAATGATTTCTGAACTTGAAAAAAATCCAGCACAGGCAAAAGGTTTTCACAGAGGAACAGCGCCAAGTAATTTTAAGGAGGACTGGGAAGTCATAGCATCAAAATTGAATTCTATTGGACCTCCAATCAGAGATAGCGAAGGTTGGCAAAAAGTAAGTAATAATTATATAATATTTAATAAAATACAGATATATTTTTATTTAAAGGTATGGAGAGATTTCAAATGCAAAGTAAAAAAGAAATTAGTCCACAACAAGGCTGAAGTAAAGGCAACGGGCGGTGGAACTTACAAGCAAATTTCACTGTCTAAATTAGAAGAAGCTGCTGCTAATTTAATGGAGTTCCAAAAGCAATTGAATCCTGAAGGTGTAGCACAAGGAGTCCAGTCTTTACTTGATGAGTCTCTTCAAGATTTAGTATACCAAACTTTGGTGGATGAAGAAAACTTGGAGCCAACTTCTTCAAATATCACTCAAGCGAAAGAGCGGCCACATTCCTCAGCAAGAAATAGAAAGGAATACCGTAAGTTCCAGAAAGAGGAATTTTTTGAAAGGTACCACGGTATGCAAAAGGAATCATTTACCGAAATGTGTAAGACCATGAAAGGAATAAAAGACGCTTTAAAAGAATCTAGTCGGTACCAGCGGAAACTCTGGGAGGTTGAAGGGAAAAAAGTTAAAATGATGGAACGGCGTCAACAAAGAGAGGAACAACTTTTTCAAGCAGAAATGGAGCTGAAAAATATTAAAATAGAAATAAAGAAAAAAGAGTTAGAAGTATTACAGAGACAGTCTACAATATAGAAAAACAACTCCCAATCTGGACAGGGGCTGACCTCACAAAGTCAATGAACTGCATTTAATTCTATTTTAGAATCATTGGAATTCTCAGTAAAGTTAATTATATTTGTTATTAAATACATAAGCGCCTTATTTTTTTATGAAGTGTTAATTTGTTTATCCTTATTATTATTTTTTTTTTAACTTTGCTTTAAAAAGAAATTACAAATGTTTTAAATAAAAATTGAAATGTTTAATTTTATATTAAAAAACTAGATTTTATTTGCCTCCTTATTTCCACAGCATCATTATTTGGTAAACTTTCTGTACCCTCCGAATTTGTATTAGAATCATCATCTGTATCCAATGGGGTATCAAAGTCTGGCTCCAAATCTTGAAATTCAATACAGACATTATGTAAGGCTGCACAAACATTTACGATTTTGGCTGCTTTTGCAGGCTTGTAGTGAAGCTGCCGAGCACCAAGTAAGCAACGAAAACGATTTTTAAGTACCCCTATCGTTCTTTCAACTATGTTTCTGGCTTTGGTATGTTTGTTGTTGAAATTAGCTTCAGCACTTCCTTCTTCAGCAGAACGATAAGGCGTCATTAGGAAGGGCTCAAGGGGATAACCAGCATCGCCTATAAATTAACATATCGAAAGTATTTCATTAAAAAATATATAAATTTTCCTATTACCCAATAGCCAACAATTCCTTTCACCTGCCACGTAGCGTTCGCGTAATACTTGCTTGGCAGTACTAATATTCCAAATTAGGGAATCATGTGATGAACCAGCATACCGAGCATCCACAAATCTGATCCTCATTCTGTGATCGCAAATCTGAAATTTGAAGAACTAAATTTTAATTAAGAGTAAAATGTATTTTATAATTCCTCACACAATCATCGCATTTAAGCTGAAGAATCCTTTCCTGTTGTAATATATACTTTGTTCCTCCTTGTTAGGAGCCACAATTTTAATATGTGTGCCATCTACACACCCTATAACACCAGGAAATCCAGTTTTATTAAAAAATTGTAGCTTACATTCAGCTTTCTCTTCTTCCGTCATTTCAAATTTTATAAAAAGTGGGCAGATTACTTTTTGTAGTGCTTCCAAAGTTACCTCTAAAATCAGGGATACGGCTGGTTGTGATAATCCAAGGCTAAAATCATTCCCAACACTTAATTGATACGAGCCTTGTGCCAGAAACCGCAATGTCGTTGCCAGTTTTAAATCATTGGAAATAAATGTTGATCTAACTCCACTCCTCATTTCAGGTTCAATTTTATCCAAAACTAATTTGAAAGCCTTTTTGTTTAATCTAAAATATTGAGTAAATCTAAAAGAGATTGTTAAAACTTTCTAATTTTTAAATTACTTATTTGCCATGATTTTGTGTTTGCTTACTTTTTTTCTGGCAAATTAAAAATATCTGAATTTTGCCTCATAACCTTTCTTTGGAGCTTAAGGTTTTCCTTATTTTCTTCATCACTGGAAGAATCACTTGAATCCATCATAAACAACATATTTTCTCACAAATTTCAATTTAAAAACAATAATTTATAAAATCAAAACAATTTGCACATTAGAGATGTGCTTATTTATATTAGAGATCTGTTTATTATTATCGATTAATAGTCGTTTCAACGCAACACATTTATATAATACCAAATTAGTGTCGAGGTGACGTTGACGTCGACTAAAAGTGACGTTGACTTAAAATCGACGACGATTTTAATGTTGACATCTGTAATAAGGGTGATTACTTTTTCTAAAAAAAAAAAGTTTTTGCTTCTTTCTTTTCATCTTCGGACATTTCAAATTGAATATGCTTAGGACATAGAAGCTTTTCAATTGCTATGCACACTTCCAAACAATGCGACATAGCTGGCTGAGATATTCCGAGGAAATGATCTTGACCAATTTGGTGTTGGTAGCCACCTTGACCAAGAAATTTTAACGCGGCCGCTAATTTGATAATTGGCGGAATTGCAGTTGATTTCGTAGTACTGCATTCCGAGGTAATATTATTTAAGACAAATATAAATGCTTCTTTATTTAATCTAAAATTTTTTATAAAGCTGAAAAAATGAATATTCTGCATAAGTAAACGTTTATTTTTCGCAAGCATCAAAATAAATTACATTTTTTCATTCAAGTTTAGAATATCGGATTTGCTTCTAAGCAATCTTCTATCTATCCTTTCATTTTGTTCATGCCCTTCTTCTTCGTCGAACCATAGTGCTACAGAATCCATTTTTATTGTTTTCTTTTCTTACAGAATATAAATAAATTTTATAAAAATGTTCACAGCCAAACACAATTTATTTTTTTTAATTTGAGGTTTGTTGACACTGACGTTTATTTGAGCAGCGTTGCCAACATTTGAATTAAATTGCAAATGCGATTGCGAAAGTCTAACAGAATACCAATTTTCCTTCGCATCGCATTTTATTTTCGCATCGCATTGATTTTCGCATCGCAATTCAGAATAAGCCTCCAGCTTTGCCAGTATCAGCTGTAAGAGAAATCCCCCCAGGGTCGACCAATTCCCTAACGAGGGTTCTTTTCCGAATACCATGGATATTTCTGTTCAAGTTTCGAATATCTGCTTTAAGAATTAGAGATCTTCCCTGGTCGGGGGTTCTATACAATATTCTCCTAAGCCTCTTCTTTTCTGAGATGAGGTGTAGTATATTTGGCGGGAGCTTCAATAACCCCTTATTACCAGATGGTATTCTAGGTATTGATCCCTCCATTGCATTTTTGAAAGCAGTGTTCATCGTTTCAATGCAAGTATAGATTTCCTGGGGAGAAACGTTGCGGTCAATTGGAAGTGTGTTTCCCGAAAGCTCCTGTGCTAAAATTCTATTGAACTGATCCCTATTCATAAGGTGAAGGTCCCCACTTTCAATAAGAATTTCCACCGCAAGGTGATCTGACGCAAAAGGCAATGTTCTAAGGCCACTAGCAGAAGATGGTCCCAGCCAAGTATCAGATGATGTCATACAAATATCTAAATAAGATGAAGAAGTTCCGACTATACGTGTCGGACCAGCGGTTTTATGAATATCCATATTTGGGTATGACAAAAGGAAATCGTAGAGAACGCGGCCGCTAGGATTGCAAAAGTCACCTCCCCAATAGGTATGCTTAGCATTTAAGTCTCCCCCAACAATAAGACCTTCTCAAGAAGACAGATCAAGGATGGGATCAAGATCGTTAATCGAAAGTGTATCCTGCGGTCGCAAGTATACTGTCCCTTATAAGTACGGCCGTCCCTCCTCCACGCCCACTCTGTCTATCCTGTCTAAAAATTCTGTACCCTTCTAACTCCAATGTATGTCTGGGGGATAGTTTATGCTCTGCTACAAGAAGAACATCTGGTCGATGTTCTCTCAGAAATAAGTTAAGAAAATGCCTTTTGAGCCTTGACACGAGAGAATTTACGTTAATAAATATACACTTAAGTAAATTAGTCATCTTGCTGAATTGAAATTAGCATCCCAAGCAAAGCCCGAGATTTCTCCTCATCATTTCTAAGCGTCCTGTACTCACGCGCAAAACCCTTCAATTTTCCTAAATAATTAATCTACAATCATTGTCAATTGTGCCAAATTCGGCACCAGCAAGCCTACATTTAAGTGGGCACCAGCAAGCCTACATTTAAGGACCAGAATGTGGAATCGTTCCCCCACTCCTAGCGGTCCTGTCGACCTTGGAAGATGCGCTCTCCACTGTCCTGGGGGCGGCAGCATAGGAGAAACCATTTACGGTTCTTCCAGCATTCAAAGGAATTTTCCTACTGGTAGTAGTAGTAACATTCCTTTTCGAGGCTATCTGCCGGGGAAGTTGTACTCGTTTCGGGCAGTCTTTCGAGCTTGCCACGTGACCCTCACTTTTACAATTGGCGCATCTTACTGGATGGCGCATCTTACTGGATGGCCTATCTTTTTTGTTGCCTGTCCTGTGACGGTCTGTAGAAAGAATTTCATCGTTATTCTTGTCCTTTGGGGGGATCGGACATTTTGCGGGTCCATAAGAGCCACCGCATTTTACACACCTAAATGGCATATTGCAGTTATGCGCAATATTACCAAATCGTTGGCAATTAAAACATTGGATGACGTCCCGAGGAACGTGCTTCTCCATGCTCACTCTACAGTGTAGGATATACCTAATGTTTCGGAATCCTTTAAGGTCGGACTCCCTACCAAGCTGAAACAGCCACCTATCGCTCCCTAGTTTGTGAGGGCCTACAATTCTCTTTTTAATTTAGAGACCATTAATGTACTCCCTAACCTCTTCTACATCGAAAGATTCAGAAAGACCCTTAGCAACAACGGAAAATGGCCTTTCCGACTTAGGTGTGTGGGTATAGAAATTTACCCCCTCTTCGTTAAGCATTTTTTTAAGCTTCTCGAAATCCTCAAGTGTACATACCCCTATGTTAGATACGTGTCTACCTAAGATTTTGATATTATATTCTTTATGTCCTAAAACACTATTTAGCTTATTGCTAATGCACTTAATATTAATATTATAGCAAGTTACCACAGGAACAGACTTACTCTTATCTTTTTTCGGCTGCAGACTTCTGCCTGATTCTGGGTGGGACTGGAAATTCCTTTGCAACCCTGTTGTTTTTAGTGGGATGCACACTCGCCTTCCTTAATTGCGCCAAATGCTGCTGGTACCTCCTCACATTTTCTGGCATCTTTTCTTCCATCGCCATATTGTCATCGCTCTCACTGCTATCGCTGTAAGCAGTTCTATTCTCAGTTTTATCAAGGCGTTTTTGCAGCCTTTTATTTTCTTCCTCTAGGTAGGCAACTCTTCTAATAAGGATGTCTAACTGATCATCCCTACCTTCAGCGCTACCAACTCTTAGCCGTTTTTTGTTTTGATTGAGGCTCTCATCGTCCTCCATTTCAATTGCCCCGAATAAGGGTTGTTGTTTCGTAGCCTGTTTGACAGGTACTTAGGCAACTGTTGTGTGTCGCAGGCAATTATGGTTACTTTTACACTACACGTTATTTTACAAATATAAAAAAATAATATAAGAAAGAATTTATTTATAAGAATATGTACGGGGGGATAATTTATATTATTGCCACGTTACAGGTTATAATCATTCAATCATTTACCATAAGAAATTGTCAAAAGTTTTAATACATTAAATAAAATTAATATTTTGCTAAACTAGCTGAACATCTATTTAGACCTCGTATGTATATACCACCCATACTTGATACAAAAATATTTTTTATGAATATGTCTCTAAATATATAATTTAATTAAAGTAAATATTCTTTGCCCTTATTACCAAAAAAGGTTGACTTGTTTGTTTATTGGCTAGTGTTAATTAATCTTCGTTGTTTCTTTATAAAATAGTCCATCCTAACTTCTTTAATGTAAATAAAACAATAATTTAATTACAACTTTTTCTCTGATTAGTTCTCAGTCACCAAAAAGGTCTCCCAATTTGATTTTGATTATTACCCTCTTTGTTAAATTTACGAAAGCAGAATGACCCAATGAATTTAATGGTATTACAAATACATATTTTTTTGTGTCCTTCATCTGTTTAAAATCAAATGTAAAAATGGTTTAGTATAATAAACTAATAAATGGTAGCCTTAACCGTATAAACAATTTGGAACACAAATTCTCCTGGGGGGTTATTATGTAATTCGATTCGAAAGAAAAAAATTACGAATTCGTACAAATTGAATTATGCAGTACGATTTTCGGAAATTTATTTACGAACGAAAATACGAAAATCAAAAAGTACATTTTCGGAAATCAAATTATGTAATTCGAAAGCAAATGTCAAATACGTTAAAACGTTTCTATTTTATTCGAAAGCTATTTTGTTGTCGAAGAAAATAAAACATGTAAATCTTGTGATAAAAAATCCATAAAACACATAAATTATAAGTTCTGTAATACTTTGTAACGACGTTTCTTCGGCTGGGGTAAACTCACCGGTGTCCGAAGGTTCTGTCACAGAAAATTTATTTTCTTTAGACCGTATTGAAAGAAACACCGATCGAAAACGTTTCGTAATGTCTTTATTTACAATTAGGCGTCTTAATAAATTCTACTTAGTGGCAGCAATTATTAATAACTCATCCACTATGAGCTCTCTCAGCTTTCTAACACGGAGTGCTAATAACTACTATGAACCTGCGGGTTACCACGGGAACACAGCATTAGCAAAAACTCGTCAAATGCGCCTTTACACAGTCTGCTTACGTAACGAAGTGAACCTGCGGGTTACCACGGGAACACTTATTCAACGCAAATCGGACAAAGGCAGCTCTTACACAGACTGGTTTGGTTGTTGAATGAACCTGCGGGTTACCACGGGAACACTTTGTCAACTTCGCTTACCAATCTACCCTCACATATTATTAGTGGGAAACCTGCAGGTTACCACGGGAATACCACACTAATAAAGCCTGGTGAGTATTACTAAGCAAAAGAAACAGCAGGTTACCACCAATTTCTCTACTTAGTAATCAGCCAAAAGGTAATAAATTATTACAGCGGGTTACCACCAATAATAATGGTCTTACCTTCGCAATCGCTGCGATGAGACTGACCAAAATTATATCACTTCCACTGCTTTTATACACAATCTACAGCCACCAAAACTTAGTTGTATGTTTTGGTACTAATTCTTCTTACTAAAAATATCAAAGTGGATGTGTTAATAATTTACGACCACTATGCGCCAATAGATGGCATATTCTAACGGAAATCTTAATTTCAAATATTTGAACTTGTTGCAATAATACAAGTAATAACAAATCATAATAATAAACAAATAATAACAAATTGATAATAACACTTTAAACAATATAAGAATATAATAAAAATAACATAAATAAATCACTTTTAATAATATATGTATGTGTGGTGAAAACGAGGCTACACCGACTTTCATCGTCACAACTTTGATTTAAAGTTTTGCATTGATAATTTCTAAAGGAGTGGATTTACATACATACATATGTATGTAACACATAACACAAGCAAATTCATATAGTTGTAGATTTTATTATAAAACATATCAAGTTATTACAAAAGCAAAACAAAGAAATTGGAGATTTAAAAAATTCTTCAGCTAAAGTTATGAAAACATTGTTTTTTATTTGTTTTAAATATAATTTTGATTTTTATTTATAAACCTTATATAATTTTTATTGGTTAATTTATTAAACCTGTTCCGGTAGTATTTCTTAATAATTTAATATTTAGTGTACGTGTTTCTTCATTTGTAATTTTCCAACATACAACTCTTCCAAAATGCATCGATTGGTACTAATTCCAATACCTTTATATAAGGCATTTTGGGCCGTGGGCTTCTAAAAAAATTAAAAAACACACTTCAATTTACTTTTTTTTGTTATTAACAAATTAACGCAATGAGAAAATCACGCTACAAAGGCTTACAAAATTTGGCAAAACATTAAGCAGTTTTATTTTGATCAATTGTTTACACGTGGTTACTGTAAATTTGTGTGTACTTTTTTATTCACAACATTAAAAATAAGTATTTTTAAAATTTTCTTCGTTTTTTTCTTTGATGTCTAAACACACACAACTTCTGACAACTTTGACATTAGAAAGAAATGCTGCCAATTTTTTTATCAGGACAAAATTTGGCATCACCTTTTTTGCCCTTTTTTACGCAATACAACCATGCATCATATTCGAACGAATTAGATAATACGATTTTAGTTTCGAATCGGAAATTTGTTTCGACAGGTTTTGCTTTTCGAATCGAATTACGTAATAACCCCCCTGTTATTGTGTTAAATTTTTACCTCTGGATATATTTTTAAGTGAAACTAAATGGATACGTTGGTTGTTTCTTCACAACTAAACTTTGTTTTTCAAATGTTAAGTATTCTTACAGCTAAACTCGAATCTGAATTGTAATTCAAGACTAGCGTGTGAATTTGCTTGCATTGCAAATTCACACACATCTGGTAGACAGAATATGAGATGCAGTCATTAGAATACATCTCACAACAACAAAACCACGCATACGGTTAATTTATTATATCTCAATTTACAGTGGTTTTTTACCATACAATTTTTCCTTACTTTTAATTCACTAAGATGTGTTGTAATTATAATTGAAAACTAGCGTCTGAATTTGCTTGCATTGCAAATTCACACTCATCTGGTAGACAGAATATGAAATGCATTTTTAGGGTTCATCTCACAATAACAAAACCACGCGATTTTAGTAGGGCGGTACGAAGACTTATATGTAACTATATTCAGGTCAAAAGATCCCAATACATTTAACTGCAGTGAACTCGCACAAACATGAACTAATTTTTACCAAGGATGTTCACATTTTTTAGTTTGTTCACGTTTCAGATCGTTTTTTTTTTGTATATATAAAAAATTTTAAACCGTAAACTTTTTGTAATTTGTTTTTAAATTTCCCAACACCAAGAGGTAATCGAATTTAAACTACAACAATTATTTGATTAAATGGTTTTTATTTATAAGACTTTTTAATACTTTATTAAGTGCTTCTATAGCATCTTTCGGTTCAACTTTAGAAACCGGCTCCTCTATCAAAACAGATTCATCGTTCTGAGATTCTTCTGGGACTTCGAATACCTCGTTTTTAGTGCAAAGTTAAAAAAGGGTTATTGTTCCATTTCCCGACAGTAGCCCTTGTGCATACATCCTACAATAAAACTTGATGAAATTATCATAAATTAGTTAAGTTATCAATCTTGAGGTAAAAAGATACTCAAAAGCCAAGCCAAAAAGCCAAAAATATTTATTTTCCAAAAACTTAAATCAAAATACATGTTTTTCTTAACTTTAATTCTTATTCTAAATTTTTCCTTACATACGAAGTACATTTCTTGAACTTATCTCATTTATACCATTAAATATATTTATAGCTTAGCCATACAATATCATCTTTATTACATTATTGTTACTTATTCATAAAAATTCCCCAAAAAAAGGAAAAAGGGAGGCACTTATTTTTCTTAATCTAATAACAAAATAATAACTTACAACTAAAAAGAAAATTAAAATATATATACAAAAGGGTGGCAGAGGGCCTATTGAGCAGTGTTATACACTACGTTTAAAATATCTAATGTATTTACTCTCCTATGATAAAATAAGAGGTTTGCACTCTCGAAGAGGAGACCAGCTTCATTAAGAGCAGGGAGATCAGCTGGCGACAAATATCTTGACCTCTGGATGGACTCCAGATCGGTCGGTCTTGAAAAGCATTCTTGAACTAGGCTGTTCTCAAGAGAACGAGCTTTTTCGACGAATGCAATACCTGATGCCATCATGAATGCATCAATTCTGTCAAAATTAGTAGCAGCATAGATTGATCTGCAGGAGGGCCTACGGTATATACCATCGGCGCCAAGCCTGCGCCTAAATCCTAGGCATGCAATTAATATTCTTCTCTCCCATATTCTTAGTCTTTCCATCTGGGCAGAAGAAATTCTAAACCAGACTGGAAATGCATAGGATATGAGAGGTCGGATTATTTGGCGATATAAGAGAAGCGCAATATTTCTATTAAGGCCCTGACGCCCTAGAACCCCTCGATAGGTGGCATACAATCGCTTGGTACGTTCTAAGACGTGGTCAATGTGCCGGTAAAATTCAAAGTTTTCATGGAATATCACACCAAGGTATTTTATCCTATCAGAGACAGCTATCATGTCGTTACCAATCCTAATGGTTGGTATATACGACCTACAGTTGGGATAAAGGTACTTGCGTTTGCCTTTAATCATCACAGCATCGGTTTTACTTATATTCAGGCGAAGCCGCCATTTAGCAAAGAATTCACCTAAAACTGAGAGATAACCGTTAATGCGATCGTTAACGGTGCAAGCCCGTGGTCCAGAAGACGCTACGAGGATGTCGTCTGCATAAAGAAGCAGAAGGTCTCCCTCGGGTGGTCTAGGAATATCAGACATAAATATATTGTACAGTACTGGCCCCAGTAGTGACCCCTGGGGCACGCCTGCTGTTACAACTGTATCAGAAGATCGATCTTCTCTCACCCATTTTTACGCTAAATGTACGATTGTTTAAAAAACTTTCTACAATTCGACAAATATTCAGGTCGAAACCCATTTGCATCATCTTAAAGATTATGCCATTTTGCCAAGCGTTGTCAAATGCTTTTGCAAAGTCAAGACTGACAGCAATCGTCGGGTGTCTATTGTTCAAACCCCTGGACACGTAGTCCGAAAATACCATAAGAGCATGGGAGGTTGAATGTCCGGCTCTGAACCCAAACTGGGAATCGACCAGGACGCCCCCGTCATATATTTTATTATTTATTCTTGACAAAACAAAATATTCTAATAATTTTCCGAAAGGAGATAAAAGAGATATCGGTCTATAACTACCGCTCTGTTTTGGATCTGATTTCGGTTTCAATATTGGAACAACAAGTGCTTTTTTCCAAGCCCGTGGGAAATAGCTAATATTTGGGCAGTGATTTAAAAGTATTGCGAGAAAGCGCCAAGCGCTACTTCGCGTTCTCTTTATCACTATATCTGGGATTTCATCAACTCCGCTTGATCTTTTATTAGCCCTCTTTTTCAAGGCTTCTCCTATCATTCCAGCCTGGATGAAACCAGTTGTGCTGGTTCCGTTTCCGTCTGCAGTGATAACCTCCCCAAAAGTCGTTATGGGTGTCATATGATATAGTTCAGATACTCTATCATTAACTACGTTTGAAAAGGGGTTCGAGACAAAACCCTGCACCCCCGTCCTTGAAAATTGATTTGCCAAAAGACAGGCTTTTCCAGCATCGTCAGATACCAGAGTTCCCCCTGTGTCGACTAAATCAGGTATAGTTTTCCACTTTCTTACCCCAGCTGCAGCTTTAATATTTCGGTATGTGGTGTCATTTAACCGTATATTACTTAAAAACTTTTGCCAGTGTTCTCGTTCAAATACAGTGATTGCACCTTGTATTATTCTATCTAAGTTTCTTATGTCGGCCCTCGGAATAGAACATCTTCCTGGGTCTATGCATATTCGCTCTCGACGACGCAGCCTTTTCTTCTCCGCTATAAAGCGTAAAATATTCGGCGGCAGCGCTAGAAGCCCTCTTCTACCGGTGGGTACCTTTGGGACAGACAAGTCAATGGCATTACGAAAACACCTGCTCATTGATTCTACACAGTTGTCAATATCAACCTCGCCTACATTGCTATCTACAGGAAGCTCACACTCAGACAACCCTCTGTTTAAAACTGAATTGAAACGATTTCTGTCCATTCTATTATAATCAAACCTAGTAGGTCGCACTCGACCTATAGCAAGAACAATTTCCACTGCCTTATGATCAGACTCGTAATCCAGAGTTTTAAGACCATTCCCTGTTAATACCGGGGCCAAATCTACCGAAGTCATTACGATATCGATAAACGAAGCAGACATTGAAATTGTCCTCGTCGGCCCATCAGTTGGGCGAATATCCAAGTTTGGATTTGCTAGGAGCAAGTCACGTAGCACTCGACCACTTTGGTTGATCATCGTATCCCCCCAAAATGAATGCCTGGCATTTAAATCCGCCCCGATTATGACACCGCCTCTATCGGCCAAATCGACAATTGACCTAAGGTCAGTCGCCAATAATGTGCCCTGGGGTCTTCGGTACAGTGCAACCACTGTCATATTGACGCCATTTACCCTGTTGATCTTTACTGCAGTACTTTCTAAAGATCCAGTGTTGATGATTACCCTTTCACATGAAAAGCTATCCCTAATTAGAACAGCCGTTCCTCCTCCTCGTCTATTGTGTCTATTTTGTCTAAAGGTAACATATCCCTGAATGTCTAGCGTGTGGCGGGGGCTGAGGCCATGCTCAGCCATCAGCAATACATCAGGTTTATGTCTGTCTACGAAAAGTTTTAAATAGTGTCTCTTGTGTCTTGCGACGACTGAGTTCACGTTAATAAAAATTACTTTAAGTGTCCTATCATTGTTCTGCATTGACATAAGCATCCCAAGCAACGCTCGGGATCTATCTCTATCATCATTTAAGGCACGATATTCGTGCACGAAACCTCTAATCTTTCCTAAGCAGCTAAGCAAATCCCCACCAAAGAAACGCTTACAGTCTTTGTCGACAAAATCAAAGTCCGCCATTGCCCCACTAAGGGAAATACCAGCGGAGGTGTGAGAAGTTGGTCTGTTGTTGGGCTTATGAGTTCCCATTGGGCTGATTTCCTACCAATGCAGATGCGTATGATACACCAGGTGTGACTCCTACGCTAAATGATTGGCGGAGAGCCTCATTTTCTACCCGAGACAGTCTTTTTGCCTCAACTTTTCGTAATAGCTGTACTCTGCGAGGACATTCTTTGGAACTAGCTACGTGTCCCTGAATCCCGCAATTTACGCATTTGACAGGAAGTCCTACCTTCCTAACTGCCTGACCAGTCTTAGGATCGGTAACTAATGTCTCCTTATTATTTTCGTCTCTGGAGGGGACTATGCACTTGCCCGGACCATGGGACTGACCGCATTTGACACAGCGATAAGGCATGTGACAATTGGATGAGCTATGACCAAAGCGTTGGCAGTTGAAGCACTGCGTTATAGCCCCTTTCCTAAATTTCCTAATGTTAACTCTGCAACGTAGAATATACCTAACATCATACAGAGATCTGAGGTCAGACTCTCTTGTAAGCTGCACGAGCCACCTATCGCCCCCTAATTTAACTATCCTTATGATATCAAGTTTTATCTAAAGTCCACCCAGATGGTTCTTAATATCATCAATGCAATATGACCCTGAAAGACCCTCAATGACAATAGCCCATGGCCTCAGGTCCCTTGGTGTCTACGTATAGTAGTTCACCTTAATATTTTTTTAACTTTCTCGAAATCGTCGAGAGTGCATACCCCTATGTTTGTGGCATTTCTGCTCATTATTTTAAGGTTATAATTATTATGGCCTAAGGACTTATCAATAGTGTTAGTTATACTCTTAACATTAATATTATACGTAGTGATAACAGGTATATTATTCGACTTACGTTTGTTCTTTTTTTTACCGCTTTTTGGTTGTTGTTGGCTGCAGCTAGGCGAGACTTCATTAACTTTTACATCAGTCACTACTTCGTTAGCCTTGTCATTTTCTATTGAATCTGCTTCTGATTGGCTTATTATCTTAGCTTTCTTCGGCTTCTTCTCCTTCTTATTTTTTTTTTGGTACTGGTTCACCAGTATCCATCTCGTCTCCACTTGTCTGTTGCGCTGTCTGCGTGGCAGCAAGATGTGCATCAAATTTGTTTATGAGCTCGTTCATTTTTCTTCTTAATTCTATGTTGTCATTAATAGCTTCCCTGAAATCGATTTTCATTCGATCGATTATTTCCAATTTTTCCGCTAACTCGCTTTCAAACCGGATTATGGTTTCTTCATCTGTTCTAGGCCTTTTGCCTTGGGCCATATTCTTTTTCTCCTTCATTGTTAGGAAATTCCTTTGAACAAAATAACACCTGTGTGTTATGCGTGTTTATAGGTACTTGTTGCCAGGTACCAAGAATCCAACGCCTGCTACACAGGTATAATATTGCTTGCGTGTGTTTGTTTATTTCTTTTTTCACTTAAATTTTCTCCGCGCTATGTACTTGTCAGCACAACCGTCAACAAGAGAATCCACTGATACACTGTTAACACACGAATTGAGATATTCAAAAGCTAAACTGTCCTTTCTTGTATAGTTGTCGGGCTTTCCTACCACATGCTTCTCTTAATCCGCTTAAAGGACTAATGTCAACAGGATCTTCAAGGTCGACTGTGAAATACTTTTTCAGCAGCTTTGTAACGTATCAGATGTACATGGTGAGCAACCTAACCTTACTTCAGCCGAGTAACAAATTGTCGCGAGACACAATATGAGTCACAAAAATAAAATTCCGAATGTATCAAATGTTACCTTGATAGCCTGGTTTGGACTCAAGTTCCTTGGAGCTGTCCACAAATTTCCTTCAACACGAACTCCAAAAAAAAATTGGCACAGCACAGCACACACACATACACAAACCTCCACCTTTTTTCTTTGCTTATTTTTCTTTACTTGTTTTTAAATTCTATTTAGTTTTTTCCTTTAGTTTTGATTCATATTTTTTCTTTGTCTTATAATACTTTTATTTATAAAAATGACCGGCACTTTATAAAGAGCTGACGCGAATAACAGAACAACGAGTGAACTATCCAGAGTCAGATCGTTTTATTACACGCCGCCTGCGCAAACTCGCCGTTAATGTCACAGTTGGCCATACGTGTATAAACGGTGTTTACACCTGTCAACAAACTGAGCCACGACTAGAGCAAACACTTTTTATGACTTTATTAACTGCTTTTATAGCATCCTTTGTTTTAACTTTAGTAACCTGCTCCTCTAACAAAATCGCTTCGAGATTCTAGTGGGGCTTCGAATACTTCCACAGTTCATACACGTTTAAAAAGTAATTGAACTTTGCAAACTTGAGGTAAAAATATATTCAAAATCGA
This sequence comes from Phasia obesa, assembly GCA_949628195.1. NCBI lineage: Eukaryota > Metazoa > Arthropoda > Insecta > Diptera > Tachinidae > Phasia > Phasia obesa. The sequence goes on from OX451216.1 coordinate 122,987,515, forward strand.
AACCGTCCTTTCTTACAGTTGTCGGTATTCCCTACTTAAAGGAATGGTTCTTCAAGGTCTAGTGTGAAATTCAAAATACTTTTCCAGCATTTTTGTAACGTATCAAATATAGCGCGATTCCATGAGTATCCTACGTGAACCATGAAATCTTAAGCGTGGTCTGTTTTATAGATTCGAGTAAATCGGAGTCATTTGACGCCAGAAGGCTATTTCTATTGTGAAGTTTTAAAATTTTGAACACGTTCTGTTCCATTGGCTCAATATAATTGTTACGCTTGGTGTCAAAAACTGTGCACAAATTAAACCATTTTAAGACTTTAGCTCATCTTCCGGTGGTTGAGATGGAACATTATCGATTAACAAAATAGATTTTGGTTAAATTTTTGGATAAAGGAACTACCTTTTTTGTTACAAATTTTGAAACCTAAAACAATTTACACTTTATATATTTTCTCTGTAATGCAATTGTTTTAGCTTTAGGAACAAATGATTAATGACGAAAGTCTTTAAAACTTTGTGATGTCATCCAAGCGGATTTTCAGGTTGAAAGTTCACAAACAACAAAATCAATATACGAAGTCATTTATTAAATTTAAAACATAATTTATAATAAAGATTAAGGAACCATGTTGGATTGAAAGAGGTTTTACACAATGTTTATTTGTTATACTAAAATAAAAAAGTAAAATACATAAAAAACAAAAATAGTTCATAAACAAAATATGTAAATAAATTCTTATGAGGTAAAAATTGAACTGTTGTTATTCACTGTTTTCTATATTAAGGGCTGAGCAGGCAAGCAAAAAAAATTTAATTTTATTATTAATATATTAGAAAGAAATTTGCTTGAGAGCTTAGATCTTATTTTGGTTAGTGCTGCAAGTGTACTAAGTTTACAGAAACTTGTGTTGCAAGTACAGCAAGTATCACTTCGTCAAGCTGACTTAATTTTAAATTGTATTAAGAATTTTTTTTTACTATATTCCAATATGTTAATATCTAACGGATGCATTTGCTTTCATGTGATATTTTTGATTTTGTGTTAAATGAAATGTATTTTCAGGCAGGTTGATATGTTGTTCTAGCTTAGAGTTTGCGTCATTTGACTTATTTGGAGTAATATCTATTGAACTAGAATATGCAAAAAATTAAATAATGTAATTTTCGTCCTGCAAAGATGTCGAATGCGATATTTTATTAATAACTTCATTTGTCTTTATTGAGTAATCCTGAATAAAATAATTATTTTCCAATTTTTTGGAACTTAAAAATTAAGATTTAAACCTTCCATTGCAGTTTGTTTTTTGTTGTAGTGGTAAGTAGTGGAATCCTTTAAAAATGCTGCTATGAAGTCTTTGTGTTCAAAATGCTTACGTTTTCTTATTTCCATTGCTTTATGTAAATTCTCCCCATTCAAAATTGGATGGATCATATCTTGCGAAATCTAATTCACACTCCAACCACCCGGGAAAAAAATCTCCTAGAATATATTGCTCTGTTTTCATATGTATGGTGCATTCAGGCAATGTTTTAAATATTTTTCATCCAGTTCATTAATATACTTTGAGACCTAATATATAATTATCATATCGTATGTAGAATTCCATCTAGTCGCATTATCAAAACATAGTTCGAATATTTTTTAACAATTTCTCGTCCTTGATTTCTTTTTTCAAAGCACACGATACAACTAGCGGAATATGAAGTTACGTTTCCTTATTACCATTGCTTTATATAAATCCTCCGCATTCGAGTTTGGTTGAGTTATATCTTGCGGAATCTAATTCACATTTCAATCAGTCGAGAAAAAATTTCCAAGAATATATTGCTCTTTTTGCATATCGTCACCTAATATGCAAAAGGGCGTAACAACACTTTATTTTTTTTATAGGAGAAGCAAAAAACGTTGTAGAATTAAAGATATTTTGGATTTAAGAGACATATTTTACTGTCTTGCTTAAAACACGACTACAGACTTATTTCTTAAGATTTTTTTTTATATTTTGTTAATATTTTTTAAGTTATGGTTGTTATGCCTTTTTGGCATTTTCTGAAACAAAAAGACGTTACAACATTAAGCATGAGAAATGGTGATTTTGTTTTTAGAATATAAGTATTCTTCCCACTTTATTAAGTAATAAGTAAGTTTATTAAAAACAAAATTTATTAAAATTCATTGTATTTACACAGTACATAAATATTTTAAAATATCTATTAATTAAATATTTCAAACGATAAAAAACTAAAAAAAATATTAAATACATTAAATATTTATGTAATAATTTATTTTAGAAAAAGAAAAAATACTTCAATATAGAATGTTAAAAAGAAATATATTTAATTTTCAAATGGAATGTTGTCATAAAAGTAATGACAATCTGTAGGAAGTATAGATTTGAGGTCTTGAAGATGTTCCCATTTCTTCTTAGAAATTTTTAATCTTTGGGTATGTAATCGACAAGGTTCTTTACCAGTGAATTTTTTTTGCTGTTCGTTGTGGAAGTATCGCATATTCATCTGCAATATTTGTTTTAAAATAAATGATTCCAGTGTTGTCGTATGCCAAGGCACGAATCATGTTTACCGTGGGATCTCCTTTTTACCTATAAATGAATTTAAATTAGTAAAAAAAATTTTAATGCATATGTAGAGCATCAAATAGTTATTCTTTACCTGGTCGAATAGTTAGGTATCTCTTTGGAAGCGAATCGTAATCAAGAAAGTATGTATGATCTAAATGATGTACTTTTAACGGATGTGGATTTCTTCGTGAGTCTTTTATTAGATCGACAAATTGTGAAGGTAAATTAATGAGCTTATTATTTATTTTACGTTGAATAAGAGAATGTGTGGAATCACACTCCATTTGAGTATGCCCAACTATCAAATATTTGTGCTCAATTGTTACGTTTTTTTTAACACAGAAGGAAATTAGAGCATTGGACAACACCACATTTCTATTCTGATAAAAACACCCATCAGAGTATATAACAATATGATGAATATTTGGCGAAGTAAGTATTAGGTTTCCTAAATGTTTTATTATGCAAGTGGCAAAGGTAGATGCAACCAAATTCCCTTCAGTTTCATCCCAGACATAGTTTTCAGAGCCATGCGTAATGACATTATAAATGGTGAAATTGTGTATTTGCAAATTTCATTTTATAGTATGATGCATTTGCATTTGATTGGGGAAGGAGGTTCACAGCTTGCTTATCAATGCACAGCAATGAACTTAATCCAGACTTAACATTTTCAATGTCATTTATTTTCTCTTCTCTCATATTATCAATTTCTTGTCTATGGCTGTCATACTGTGCCTGGGATACGATTTTTGCAGCATATGATAAACAAATGTCACACATATCATTTCTTGGCTTGAATATAGAAACATTTTGTTTTTTTAGTTCTGACATAAACATAGTAAAAGATATGGGAGCAATTCCGTTTTCTTTATGAGACTCGCAGTCCTTAGAATTGATATATTTGTGTGTATGTTTTAAAATCCGACTGCAAATATAATTTGGTGGTATATTTACGTCGATAGTGTGACTCCAGCTTTGGAACATCCTCTAACCATTTTTTGAAAAAGTTTAGTTAGACGTTCCTCGTATTGTTTTCCTTGTTTTGTTACTCTTTTAGCCACAGATCTTAAAGTATTTTTTTCTTCTGGACACATGTGGGTACCATGCAATCTACCTAAAGTCTAAGCATTTTTTCGCTTATACCCAGCGTTGACAGAAACATTTGCTGACATACCTGACCACGAACAGCATTATTTATTAAATAATATAATTTAGTAACAGATCGCCGTGAGTTTTCTACGTAAATACGTTTTCTATTGATGCGTTCAATAGGATTACTTGCATACACTTTTTTTTTGTTCCCATGACATCTTCCAGAGCCGATCTAATATTTCCTTGCGCATGTATTCTAAAAAAAGGTTGCAATGCCGAACTTTACTTTTATCACAATAAGTTGATGAACATCTCTTGGATTTCTTTCACATACTTTTCCCATGGAAAATCCTTCGTATGCTTTGCTATTCATCCGTTGTAGCATACAACTATTTAATTGATATACATTTTACACTAGGTTAAGCTCTGGCATGCAGAAAATTGCGGCTCTGGCTCGTCGGCAAACGGGTGGATTCGTGAGCTTAACTACGATGGACCAAAAGCTACAAAGAATTAATTATTTTAAGTGCATGCCGCGGAATGGTACAGAAACGGATTGTGTGAATGTTTTATTATTCTTAATTGAATTAGAAAAAAATAGTGGTGCGGAACGAAAAAAAAATTGAAGAATTGCGTTAGTCGCTTTGTGTTGTTTCCAGGTGTTAGTGGAACACCTGCCCTACCCAACCTTCGATTACCTACATATACATACGTACTCCGTTTGTATAAATATTTGGTAATCCCTAGTATGCTGGACCTTACTTTACACGAATCACTCTATAGAAATCACAATTCTGAAAATTTAGCAGTGCATTATACACAAATATATTTTATTCAAATCAAGTAAAAATTAAAGTTAATCGCTATCATTTTTATCTTTTAGTTAAACTATTATTTCATATTTAATTATAATTTGTAAGAAAAATCTTATAATTATTTTTGATACGAAACAAACTAAATAAAGTCTCATCACCCTGTATACTAAAATATATAAACTAATTACATATGTATGTCACAAAACTAGGTCATGGACTTTTGATAATGATCATCGCCAAAGAAGGAAGCCAAGAACAAGAACATTCGTAATTTACGAGAATCTTGGATTCGTTCTTTAGGTTGATATCTTTTAGGTATAATAGAAAATAATTATTTAAATATATATTAAGTAATTTTCAGGCTTAAATACCTTTATTCCTTCGCAACTTAATTTGCATTTTACTTATTTACTTTGAGTTTTCTTCTTCTTGAATTTAATTTTTTTTTTCTTTTACTTATTTCCTTTTTTCTTTACTTCAAATTCTTTACATACATTTCAATTCTTTTTGACTCTGCTTTTACACTATTTTCTCGTTTTATATTAATTTTTGCCTTATTTTGCATTTTTTTTTCTAATTGTACCAAATATTTTTCTCCACATCAATCGCACTTAAAAAATTTTTATTTCTCAATATTTCTTTAATTTTCTTCACCACTAATTTTAATTTCAAATAAAAATAAAGTTTTTACTACTAGCATGTAGAAAAGACAACTAAAGAAATTATAAGAATTGCAACGTTTTTGACTTACTTTTTTTCTGCGAAGTCCACCGATGAATGGCCATTCAGCAATGTATGATCCGCTAGGGGGAGGGAGACAGATGATGTGTTCCTATCTATATAACTAATATTTTGTCTTTGTTACTTTTTTTTCAATTTTTTTCTCTTTTCTTCCTAATTCCTTTATGATTTAAATAGTTATTTGGTGGAATTTAAAATCATCGAATAATTATAACTTTATATTATTTTTCTAGGCAGAATTTATACCACGATATAAGATTTTTCTTCGCAAATTAAAGACGTATGAAATTTTATGGGGCATTAATTTGGTGTTATGAACTATGGCTGCATTTAATGGCGGAAATAACATATAATTGTAGGTTCAGGAAATAAATTGTTGTTTTTTTCCTCTGGGCTATGGATTTTGTTATAGATGGTTTGACCGTGGCTTATTTTTATTTTTAATCTTAGTCTATCTCTATTTAATAGGTTTCTTGATGGTGCTGGGGGTTTTGTTAAATGGTGTATATGTTGATTCCTTGAGGCATGTTTATTGGGTTTTCCTTGTATATAAGATTGTTTAGGCAAAGCCAAATGCTATCTTTGAAGATTTTATGTTTTCCAACCTTTTATAATAAGGAAGTGGTAACTTCGTAGATTATCCTCTGGTTTCGTAGTGACTTTACAGCTTGAATTATTAAACTTTTATAATAAAGAGGTGCCAAATCTACGAAACAAGTTAAAGTTATATAAAAACGAAATTTATTTACTACAATTATATTACCCTTTCTGTATTGGCACCTATATGTATTTAAAGTTGATTACTATATTGCTCCAATCTTCAAAGCTTTTATTATATAAATTTTGTTACACTTTAACTTAATTAAATAGTTTTTATAACACAAAAAAAGTTTATCTTTTTTTTTTTTTGTTTTATTTAAAAGGAAACCTTGACAATACTTCTCTTCTCGATAAGGGTAAGCACCAAAAAGAACACGTTTTTGAAAATTTTCATTTTTATATCCTAAGTTTTACCATTGCTCAAATAGCTTAATGGAATTATGTACATAAGCTTAAAAAAAATGCATATATCTACACTTAAACGCGTGGCTAGTGGTGAAATTTATTTGTTTTATTTTTCGCCCTAGATACACTGCTGTATTTGGATATAACTCCGTTAACTTCAAATAAACTATTTCTATATTTATTTAATTTTTTTACTCTGCTTGCATAACCATTTGCTCGTAACGCCCTTTGAACAGTTTTAGGATGAACTGACTTATCCAAAGTGTTAGCAATAGTTTTTGCAATTTTTGAAGCAGAAGTTCGCGGATTTTTCTTAACTTCTTTTAATACAAAGCTAACATGGCGTCTGGAGAGTTTCTTGGGGCGTCCTGGCCTTGGCTTATTTTCGACAGAACCAGTATTTTTTAATAATGTATTGAATTGTAGGAAACGGCACATTTAAAAGTTTTTGTACTCTTGTACAATTAAGTTTTTAATTTCTCGTTTAATTTCTTTATGCGCACTCATCTTTACATTTGATATCTTTTGTACTAATAAAATATCGACTAATCATTCAAGTAACACGCGTTCTACTGGAAATATAAAAGGCTAACGGTATTTAAACAGTTGAAGTGAGAGAATTGTGAATAAAAGAAAAAAGATTACACTTGGCAAAGTCATACTTGACAAATTTTGTTAGAATGCTTTATATTTGATGGTGTTGCAGTTGATCTTTATGGATCTTCAAAAATTCATCAGAGCATAATTTTTCTGTATTGCAGCTCTCTATTCGGTGGAAAACTTTTCTGCTGAATCTCCTTTGGAGTTGCCTGAAGGAACTTCTTAATCATTTCTAGCTTTGCGTAGGTCGATTTTTTGTTCGCAAAGCTTTTGGTTCCTCCAGTTATATGGTTTTTCATGTTTAATTTCTCATTTCGTAGTTATTCTGCGTACACTATGCATTTGTAGCAGTTTTAGGGAAGTATGGTTTGTTATTGGAATACCATCTGATTAAATTTTTTTCATTTAATCTGTTATGTTCAAGCATACATAAACTAAACCGGTAACGCCCACAACCTTTACTTAAATAACTGCATTTAGCATATAAATAAAAAAAAATTGTTGGTGCTGAACGCATAACTCGTAAATGAAATGGGGCAAACATTATTAAAGTTTTAAACTTTTCTCCAACAATATCCTCTAAAAATGCGACCTCTATAAATATTAGGACTTGTAAGGTTTTCTAAAGGTTTGTTTTCCAGTATAGCTTTTATATAAGTTAACTCAAATAAAGTTAACGAACTCTTTAGCTTGATTCATTTTTCTTCCTTCTATTATGGATTCTATTGATGCTATTGTAACTTCTGTTGATGGTGTTGATAGTGTGATGATAATGCTCAATAGGATTTGGTAGCAGCACTATTTTGATATAAAATGTAAGGATGCTCACAGAACTTGTTTTACAATTTTTTTTTCGCACGTTCACTTAACACTTCTTATTTTATATTGAAAGTTAGATAATATTTCTACTTGTTCGTTTCAGGACATTTTCGTCATTATCTTTTTTTAATTTATTTTATTTGCGATCTTAGGTTGACACATAATGTCGCCTTTTTGCATTTGCTACTAAGGAATCAGTTGATCGACTTCTTTTTATTTACGCTCGGGCGCCAGTTAAGGACTTTAGTATTGAAAAGTCAAAAAAAAAACACAATAATGTCTTTTTGTTGGCCAAACGACCTTTTTGTTGAATATTAAAAGTAATACTAAAAAATTTAATTAATTAGTTTATATTATTAATCAATAAAACACCTCCCGAATATGGTGTGATAATATTCTTCGAAAAATAAAAATAATAAGAAGTAAATGACGCACGTTCAAAATGTGGTGTAATCTATTTCTTAAGAAAATGCAATTTCGATAAATACAGTTCAATAATCAAAAACTAGGTTTATTATTAAATTGCTAAAGAGAAAGAATAAAAGCAAAAAAAAACAAAAGTGCAACTAAGAGAAAAATGAATCAAGCTAAAGAGTTCGTTAACTTTATTTGAGTTAACCTATATAAACAAATAAACACACCACAATTAAAAGTGTCGTTTTGAAAGTCGTGTTCCATTTTCATATTTGACCCAAGAGCTGTCACAGACTCTCGAATACAATCGTGTGACAGATTCAAAGGTATAACATATATAACATCAAAGGAGTAAATAAGGGTATATGCAATAAAAGCCTTTAGGGCTATTTGGTTAAAATCCTTGCTGGCGAATTCATAGGCACTAGCAGCGGAATCTAACCTTATACGATACAAGATCCTACCTACAGAAGTTTTCAAACGAATTTCACTTTCCTAGACTTTTTTCATTTTTTTGGTAAAGAAAAAGTGAGTTTCGAATTTTTTCATTGCCTGGGTTGCCGTTGAACTAGTCTATCAACACTAAAAATTCACCTTCATATGCCAAAATTTCTCTTGCCATTTCAATGCTCTTTGCCATTCAATACTTCAAATATAAAAGGCGTTCAAATATAAAAGAGCGTATGTAAAAATGTGTTTAAGCAAGCTCTCCCGCAAATTTCCAAATTCGCATGTGTTGCTTAAATTTCCCAGTGCGGTAGCATACTGGACTATCGTTTCCTCCATTTTTTGTTGGCCAAATTTACTTTTGGTAATTCAAGACTACGACTAAATTGTTTAAAAAGTATTTATTAATATTACACCTTTGCTTGTCCCATTTTGCATTCTCCAATATTCGCCAGCTATGCAAAATAATGTTTGCAGCTGTTTTGTTAAAACAAAGGCATGAGAAAAATATTTTGAAATAAAATATATTGAAAACAATAGAGTTTTTATTTGTGTCATATTATGAAGCAATAGTTGACGTTAGCACAAAAGTGTGGGAAAGAAGATTTTGAAATAGAATCAATGCAAAACATTGCAAGATATTAAAGAGTTTTTAATTACGAATTGCTTTTTAAATATTAGGTAAGTATTGGGTTTTGGGAATAGTAAGTGCATTAACTTGTATATGTCAGAGTTGCCAATTAGGATTAATATATTAATCCTAATGATTGCCTTTTTCTTTTTTCCGTCAACAGACATTCGACATCTACAAAACGAATTTTACTGTAACGATCTCGTCGGGTCTGCGTTTGCATGGTGGGTAGCTACTTTGATAATATTACAAAAAACAAGTAAGACATTGCTCTACGACTTCTAGAGTTCTTAGCGGGATTTTTTCCGAGTGATGGGGGTCTTGTCTTCGCTACAAATCCGGACGGTGATACTACTTCTTGGTGGTTCCATATATATTCCATACAGGTTCCACATACATATGTATATATTTAACATCTGTATATAAATAACCTTAAAGATTTAGATTCTTGCCTACTAATTACAAGTAACGTTTTAAGCCTTAGTGCTTAAACGGATAATTAAAACAAAATGAATTTTTATTATTTTTAATAAAACAGAATAAAGCAACTATGTTCGTTAGTTGTCAGTTTAACTAGCTACAAAATAATTTGTAAGAAAATTATAAAAAAGAACTTTAATTACAAGCTTAGCATATTACAAAATTCATTATGCTGCAACAGCACAAAGGTACCTTGTATCTTGCAAATAAACATTATTTTATAAATTAAAATTGAACAAAGACAGCATATTATGTTTAAATATTTTATTTGAAATGTTACAAGCAATAAGCTAGATTTTCCTGCAGATACATTGATCGATAGCGAAAAAGTTCCTTATGTATTTTTGGCAGATGATGCATTTCCACTCTGTAAACGAATTATAAAGCCATACGGAGGAAAGCAAACAGTCTGAAGAAGAATATTTAATTATAGACTTAGCCGTGCCAGAAGTTGTATGGAAAATACGTTTGGTTTGCTTTGCTGGGTATGGTTATGTCTAAAGAGTTCTGCATCGCAAGGAACTTTAGAGTTGGATCACAATTGATACAATTATTAACGAATTTATCAATTGAGTTCGCCATTTTTTCTCCACTGCTATCTTTTGATTTTTGTGAAGATTATGAGCTTCTATTCTGTAAGGAAGAAATATATGTATATACTAATATGTATGCTTAAATTGTTTACTGTATACACTCCGGTTCACTTATTTAAAGGCACAAAAGATCCCATATTCAGGAGCCGGTATCTTTTGCAATTTTTAACTGAATCCAGAATTTTAAAATAGAAATGGAAGTTAGATATCTTGAAATATAAACAAAGTCATGACAATGGAGGTTTCTTAACTAAGGAACCCTTTTTTGAGCAATTTATAAAAAAAAATCTAAAAATGTGGTATTTTTTTTTTTTTGTTCACTTGAATAAAGGCACTTTAACTAACTTTAATGAAAAACAGCTTTTCTTGTTTTTTAAGTTGTTATTACTTTATTTGCTTTATTAAAGAACTATTAGTAATGAGTACAACCCCCTTTGTTTTTAATAACTTCAAATATACGGGTTTTCATTGACAACGAATTTTCATTCCAAGCATACTTAATGTCTGCTTGTCATCAAATTGTCTACCTCCTTCATAAACCTTACGAGATAACCAACCCCACACATTTTCGATAATGTTTAGATCTGGCGAATAGGGTGGCCAGTCAAGAATATTAACATTTTGGCTAGCAATGTACTCCTTTACTACTCTGGCGTTGTGTATAGGGGCATTATCCTGTTGCAATATCCAAGGTATTGGACCAAAAAGTTCATTGAACTTCGGGAAAGCCGACTCCAATAACGTTCTATAGGTTGCACCAGTCTTTTTTGCACTTTGAAATTCAAGATCGATGGTGCCATAGTACGTAATAGCACCCCACACCATAACGCCGGCTGTGATGTCGGTTCAAAAATCGCTTTTCTTTACGCAGGTCATGGAAATAATAGTTGAAGCCATCAGGCCCATCCAAATTAAACTTCTTTTCATCCGTAAATACAACGGTTTTCCAGTCATTTACATGGCCTCTTTGCTGCACATCCCATAAGTATACAAACATAATAAAATTATTACCGTGAGCATTTGGATGCAATGTCCGTAATCCGTAGTGGTATGATTTCAGAGTAATGTCTTGAATCGTGTAAACCAAAACAACCCTTGTGAAAGTCAACGTATAACTTAAAATTTATAAAGACAAACCTTGCATTATTTTCTTTATAAGCGTCAAACTATTTACCTTATTTTAGCGATTTTGTTGCGTAATAACTTCTAAATGTTAGTTTTTCAGAAAACTATACAAATTCCGAATTGTGCTCTTATTATCTGTCGTTTGGGATAGGTCACGAAATTTTAAATAACCATAATATGTGTTTTAAAAAGCAATATGGATCATGTTTATAAAATTCATACGGAATAACGTATGAACTTTATAAACTTTTTGTTTGTAAGTTATCTCGATTCTGAAAGGCAGAGCTGAAATCTAAAAGAAAATCGTTAGCATCCAGATTTCCTTTAGACACATGGGTACGGGGTTTTATAGAATTTTATAACTTCCCCATTCTTTGCTTTATCAAATTGTTTGATGTTATTATAAGACTTCAATCTCTTTTCCGCACACAACTGTAGGTATTTAGAACTTGAGGAGTAGTAACGAGGTCTATTGGAATTTGTATGCCTAAATTGCGCTAAATAGTATTTCCCTATAAAATCCGTAAATTGAGCGGTGCCAAAAATCTGAATACTAGAATTGGTAACCATTAGTAGTGGGAATAAGATGTACTAAGTGTTATGTACTAAGTGTCATTTGCAATTTAAGCGTATATTCTTTCAGGTTTTAAGACGGAAACAGTCGCATCATTTTTTACATTAAATCATTAAAAAAAACAAATTTTTTGTGGTTTTCTTCTCTTACATTGTAGTACGAGATCTCCAGTCAATATATCTATTTCATTCGTGTCGTAATTTTCTTAATATGATCTTCTAATATCCTATGTTCCTGTTTTAACTCATATATTTCAGATTTTTGTGTTGTTTTATTATTATAATGCAATGGCGGCAAAAAAAGATCTATTGCTGAGTCTCAAAAATTAATAAAGTACGTCTTTACTCCAGAAACTTTATAACACCAATATGACTCAGGAATCATCAATAAATTATTTATGAGCAATTTTATTGTATTTAAAGTAATTAATACTTAAATGTTTTTAGTTTAAAAATTTATTTAAACAACTCCTCTTTTGCTCTAAGATAATGAAGATTGCCATGGTTCTTCTTCATCTGTTTCATCAAAGACTTTTCCGAATCTGAATTCTTTTCATAGTTAAGTAGAAGTGGAAGCATCAAAGAAATTGCTTCTTTCGTAAAAGTTGGTCTTATGCTAGTAATCAGTGGGTCTGAACTTAACTTAATCCTATTAATAATATCTATGTTACACTGAACCCTTACAAACTTTCTAGCAAAAGTATGCCTGTAAAGCCGGGAATGTTTGTTACGTGCTTCAGCCGCTTCTTTTAATAACATCCCAATAAGTAACAATGCCTCATTCAGTTAATTCAGTCTAACAGTCAACAGTTGTGCCATGTATTAGAATATCTACATATAGAGTAACCCAAACCCTTGAAGTGTTAAAGCAATAATCGGCAAACTCGTGCAAATGGATTTTGTGACCACTTGATATTACTTCAATAATAACTTTGATTCGGTAGATGAAATCAAATTAAAATCCAGTTATTTCTCAGTCTAATTTAGGAATGGAAAAAAAATCTTCTGCTAGTGTTACCATCGTTGGTGTTGCTAAATCCAGTTTTTGGCACATTTACTCTTAACCCTAATTCACTTCAAAATTTTTCTAGCATATTTTATTAATCGCTTTAACAATGGCTTGTCTGCATCTGATTTTCTGCCACTTTTTAACTCTGAGTTTATTCGATAGTTTAATATGCTCTCAAGTAGTCGAATTCGAAAAAAAAGTGCATTTACGTCTATATCTCTTTTGAAGTACCAACCAGAGACCTGCACCGAGTGGTTTTGGTCGGCGGCGGCGGCTAAAAATCGGCTGTTAGCCGGCTGGATGTACCTTTAATTTCCCTATATGCAGTTAAAATCCACATACATACTTGCACATATACTACAAAACTGGCTGTGCAATCAAAATTTATATTTTATGATAAAAAAAAAATGTATTGATTTTTTGTAAAATGGAATGGGCAATAAAAATATTTAAAACTTTTTCTTTAGCTTTAGGAAATAACTTAAGTGAAACATACATTTTGTATAAAAATTGTATATTAAGTGTAATATGTATGTAATAGAATTCAATCGGTTTCAAACCAATTATTGTTGAATGTTGTGAGGAATTTTGAAAAAATTTAAATTATTATTTTTTTTATTTAAATGCAGAACAGAAGAAATCGTTTTTAAAATCTATTTTTATCACATACAGTGAACTCTCGATAATGTGAACTAATTAATGTCGGAGTAGTTCATATTTTCGAATTTGTTCACATTTTCGATTGTGATTTTTTTTTATATATTACTAAGTTATTCTTTCTAAAAATCACTTTTGCAAGGAAAGAAAATGTAAAGATTACTAAAAAAACTTTTTGTAATTTATTTGGAACATAAAAAGTTTTTAAAAATCCATTTTATAAATAAAAAACAAACAAAATATTACGACAAAAAAATATATAAAATTTACAATGAAAAAAGATAGGTACATACATATATAATTAAATATGGAAATAATCGGTTATTATTTTCTGTTTTTTCTGTTGTTCGACCAGCTTATTTACCGCCAATTCCCTGATTTTTTTCAATACTTTAATGTCAGTTTGAAATTCAGCCTATTGGACAGGTTTGTTAAAAATTTCGACAGCATCTTTGGCTTTAATGTTGTTTTCAGGCGCTTCAATAAAACAGTCGTCATCATCGTCGGACTCTTCAATTAAATCATTTTCATCAAATGGCGTGACGTCCTCACAAGGATTATTGATCCAATCTCTAATGTTTACAGCAGTAAATACTTCTTGAGGGCACAATGTCAGTAGAAGATCTGCAGCAGTATTTTCTAAAGATCTAACCTCTGATTGTCTATTTTCTTTTAAAACGCTCAAAGGAACATTAAATTCAGGATCGTCTTCATCATTTACCATATTCAAAATATTTTTCCAATAGTTAGATAAAGTTTCTTTACCAACTCAGTTCTAGGATGCCTCTAGAATAGAAACTCCTTCTTTAAGTGTGATTTTTTCATCGATTCAAGCAAATCCCCCTCTTTTGCAATAATTGTTGCCAGAAGACTGTTCCTATAATGAAGTTTGGTGATTCTAATTGCATTTCGATACATTGGCTGGATCAGAGCCGTTACATTTGGAGGCATGAACATAGCTTCTATGGAACCATCCTCGGATTTAAGGTCGGATTCTGGTGGATGGGATGGGGCATTATCTATTAGGAGTAAAGCTTTTTCTTTTTTCTTTAATTTTAAAAGGATTTACGAACTGAGATTGCGCAGAAAGTTTTTCACCGCTTATCTGAAGGAGCCGAATTCCGTATCTCTTTTTAAATTTTTGTAGCCACCCATTGCTAGCATTGAAGTCATTTCCGTTTTCACTTATGTTTTTGTGAATTTGTTTGGCTTTCTCTTTCAAAACAGGGAGATTTTTATTCCATGCAAATAAACCACTTATAGAGCGATTTTTTCCATTTTTGGAAGCTCTGAAGATCGTAATGTTTTGCGTTTTCCGGGTCCATAAAACATACATTCGATTTAATAACATTCGATTCTTTTTTTAAATATTCCAAAATTTCGCATTTTTCATTTATGGATAAAAACTTTCGACTGTTTTTAGACATTACTAATTTTAAAAATAAATTCACGAACCTACCGCAACAAGTTACATAAAGCGACTAGCATTAAATACCTTTAAAATAATGGCATACTATGGTATTTATTAATTCGGGGATTCCCAACATTAAAAATAAATGCTTCTACAATTTAAAAAATCCCCAAAAATTAAAAAAAAAAAATTGTTCACTATTTAGAGCCATTAAACTTTGTTCACTATTTAGAGCGCCCATATAAAAAACTGAGTGTTCACATTAGTGGATAGTGTAATAAAGTGATTTCACTTTATTAAGGATTTTTTTTTTTGTATTATTGAGTTATTTTAATTATTACTGGTTCGAACAAGGCTGATTTAACGCCAGCCTTCGCCCTCAGTATTGCTAGCCGCAGTAGTCCACAAAGGTCTTCCTGCTTCTTAGCAATTATTTATTTATTTAGTTAATATTTATTTATGTACTCTTTCTTGTTAGCCGCAGTAGTCCAATTGGTCTTCCTGCTTCTTAACAGTATAAAAATGAAAATCAAGCGATTTGTTTATAAACGATGTTTATTGATTGAATGTCGCATGAAGAGTGAGTAAATTTAGGTAATTAGGTAATATTTATTGAATCCAAATAGTCATTTTACATTGTTTCTTAAACTACATTTCTTATTCTATATTTAATAGCGTACTGAGTACGTATCTAAATCTTAATTACATTTGGTTAAGTTTAAATTACAGCTAAGCCGTATACATTTATTAGATATTTTAAATACATTTTTTTTAAATTGTCTGAAAAAAGGATATAAAACAGAACAAGCTCTTATAGGTCTTACAAGCTAAATGAAAAATTACAAACTAAATAATACTTAAAACTAATAACACAAATAAAACAAGACACAAAACAAACTTAAATATTCAATATTTTAAAGCTAATTGAATTAAATTCTACTGTTCTGTGTTGTACACTAAATTGTTAATATCGAGGGTGTTTACCCTTCTATGATAAAATAA
This sequence comes from Phasia obesa, assembly GCA_949628195.1. Lineage (NCBI taxonomy): Eukaryota > Metazoa > Arthropoda > Insecta > Diptera > Tachinidae > Phasia > Phasia obesa. The sequence continues at coordinate 123,003,514 of OX451216.1, forward strand.
GAGGTCGTCATCCCTATATAGAAGGCCCCCATCCCTCAATGGTAAAAGATTTACGGGAGAATAATATCTATATTCCCGTATAGTCTGTAGCTCGTTAGGTCTTTGAAAACATTCTGACACAATGCTATTGTCTAAGGTTGATGCTCGCTCTAGAAATTTAATGGCTGACCCAATCAAAAAAGCGTCAATTCTCCCGAAGTCAATAGCACTATATATGCTCCTACAAGAAGGTCGTCGAAAAATTCCGTCAGGACACATTCTAGGGAACAGACCAAGACAAGACGATAAAATCCTTCTCTCCCATATCCTAAGCCTCTCCATTTGATGAGAGGATATCCCAAACCAAACTGGAAATGCGTAGGATATTAGAGGTCTAATTATTTGCTGATACAAAAGCAGCCTAACTCTAGTGCTGAGTCCTACTCGTCGACGAAGCACTCTGTGATACATATAATATATCTTTTTCACTCTTTCTAGTATAAAATCCATATGCCTATAGAATTCAAAATTTTCCTGGAATACGACACCTAAATATTTCATCCTATCTGTTATCTTTATGGGTTCCCTACCAATATACAAATTAGGGATATAACCCCTAAGGTTGCGGTAGAGACGACCCCGCTTGCCTTTAATAACGATGCCGTCAGTCTTATCAATATTAAGCCTCAGGCCCCATTTTGTGAAGTATTCGTGCAGAACATTGAGGTATGTATTCATTCTCTGGTTCAGAGAACGCGCTCTCGGTCCACTTGCTGCTATTAGCATGTCGTCAGCATATGCTAGTAAAACATCCCCAGTGGGTGGCTGGGGTATATCAGAGACAAATATATTGTACAGCACGGGGCCAAGTAAAGAGCCTTGTGGTACACCCGCGGCTATGGCCCTAACTTCAGAAATGCTATCCCCAACCTTAACTCTGAAAGAGCGATTCTTTAGAAAATCTGCCACCATTCTACAAATGTTCCTATCGAATCCTAAGCCTATCATTTTATAAACAATTCCGTCCTGCCATGCAGTGTCAAAAGCTTTTGCAAAGTCTAGACTAACGGCCAAAGTGGGATATCTCTTCTTAAGTCCTCTAGCAACGTAATCCCCAAATACCATGAGAGTATGGGAAGTTGAATGACTGCTTCTAAAACCAAATTGGAAGTCTTAGGATACCACCTTCATAAATTTTGCAGCGTATCTTCGATAACAAAAACCATTCCATTAACTTTCCAAATGCGGATAGTAAGGAGATTGTCTATAACTCCCAGGAACTTCAGGATCTGAACCAGTTTTATGAATAGGGACCACTATAGCCTCTTTCCATCTTACTGGAAAATATCCTATATTTAGGCAATGATTGATAAGAATTGCCAAATAACGCCATGTTTCCATATTTGTCTTTTTCAGAACAAAATCGGGTATTTTATCCCCGCCGCTGGATTTTTTATTCGCTCTTACTTTAAGAGCGTTGCCAATATCGAGTGGTGTTAAAACCTCACACTCTTCGGAGTGAGAGTCGTAATTTCCAGTACCATCAGCCATGATTTCGTGTCCAAATGTCAAAGATGGCTCATGGCCAGACAATGTTGAGACTTCTCGAAATACAGTGGCCTCAAAGGAAGCTGTGCGCAAGTCACTACCTCCTCTGTGAACGTCGCAGAAACGATCAGCTAACAGTTCAGCTATGTCAGTATCAGCTGTAAGAGAAATTCCCCCAGGGTCGACCAATTCCCTAAAGATGGTTCTTTTCCGAATACCAGCTGCTCTTTTTACCTCACCAAATGTTTTGGTGTTTATACGAATTTTTTGTAAATAATTTGTCCAGTAGTTATCCTCAAATTCAGCAATAGCGCCCTGGATAATTCTGGTCAAGTTTCGAATATCTGCTTTAAGAATTATAGATCTTCCCTGGTCGGGGGTTCTATACAATATTCTCCTAAGCCTCTTCTTTTCTGAGATGAGGTGTAGTATATTTGGCGGGAGCTTCAATAACCCCTTATTACCAGAAGGTATTCTAGGTATTGATCCCTCCATTGCATTTTTGAAAGCAGTGTTCATCGTTTCAATGCAAGTATCGATTTCCTGGGGAGAAACGTTGCGGTCAATTGGAAGTGTGCTTCCCGCAAGCTCCTGTGCTAAAATTCTATTGAACTGATCCCTATTCATAAGGCCAAAATTAAAAAGGGAAGGTTCCGTTCTATACTGAATGTCCCCACTCTCAATAAGAATTTCCACCGCAAGGTGATCTGACTCAAAAGGTAATGTTCTAAGGCCACTAGCAGAAGATGGTCCCAACGAAATATCAGATGATGTCATAAAAATATCTAAATAAGATGAAGAAGTTCCGACTACACGTGTCGGACCAGCGGTTTTATTAATATCCATATTTGGGCATGACAAAAGGAAATCGTAGAGAACGCGGCCGCTAGGATTGCAAAAGTCACCTCCCCAATAGGTATGCTTAGCATTTAAGTCTCCCCCAACAATAAGACCTCCTCGAGAAGACAGATCAAGGATGGGATCAAGATCGTTGATCGAAAGTGTATCCTGCGGTCGCAAATATACAGATATAACAGTCATTACACTGCCGTCAGCCTTGTTTATCCTTACAGCAGTATTCTCGATACAACCAAGGTCAAAATTAATTCTATTGGCACAAAAACTGTCCCTTATAAGTACGGCCGTCCCTCCTCCACGCCCGCTCTGTCTATCCTGTCTAAAAATTCTGTACCCTTCTAACTCTAATGTATGTCTGGGGGACAGTTTATGCTCTGCTACAAGAAGAACATCTGGCCGATGTTCTCTCAGAAATAAGTTAAGAAAATGCCTTTTGTGCCTTGACACGAGGGAATTTACGTTAATAAATATACACTTAAGTAAATTAGTCATTTTGCTGAATTGAAATTAGCATCCCAAGCAAAGCCCGAGATTTCTCCTCATCATTTCTAAGCGTCCTGTACTCACGAGCAAAACCCTTCAATTTTCCTAAACAATTAAGTAGACCACTACCGAAGAGTCGTCTACAATCATTGTCAATTGTGCCAAATTCGGCACCAGCAGAAGCTAAAGACAAGCCTACATTTAACTGTGGTTTTGAAGGACCAGAATGTGGAATCGTTCCCCCACTCCTAGCGGTCCTGTCGACCTGGGAAGGTGCGCTCGTCACTGTCCTGGCGGCGGCAGCATAGGAGAAACCATTTACGGTTCTTCCAGCATTCATCGGAATTTGCCTACTAGTAGTAGCAGTAACATTCCTTTTCGAGGCTATCTTCCGGAGAAGTTGTACTCGTTTCGGGCAGTCTTTCGAGCTTGCCACGTGACCCTCACTTTCACAATTGGCGCATCTTACTGGATGGCCTATCTTTTTTGTTGCCTGTCCTGTGACAGGATCTGTAGACAGAATTTCATCATTATTCTTGTCCTTTGGGGGAATCGGACATTTCGCGGGTCCATGAGAGCCGCCGCATTTTACACATCTAAATGGCATATTGCAGTTATGCGCAATATGACCAAATCTTTGGCAATTAAAACATTGGATGACGTCCCGACGAACGTGCTTCTCCATGCTCACTCTACAGTGTAGGATATACCTAATGTTTCTGAATCCTTTAAGGTCGGACTCCCTACCAAGCTGAAACAGCCACCTATCGCCCCCTAGTTTGTGAAGGCCTACAATTCTCTTTTTAATTTGGAGACCATTAATATACTCCCTAACCTCTTCTACATCGAAAGATTCAGAAAGACCCTTAGCAACCATGGAAAATGCCCTTTCCGACTTTGGTGTGTGGGTATAGAAATTTACCCCCTCTTCATTAAGCATTTTTTTAAGTTTGTCAAAATCCTCAAGTGTACATACCCCTATATTAGATACGTGTCTACCTAAGATTTTTATATTATACTCTATGTGTCCTAAAACACTATTTAGCTTATTGCTAATGTACTTAATATTAATGTTATAGCAAGTTACAACAGGAACAGACTTACTTTTATCATTTTTTCGGCTGCTGACTTCTGCCTGCTTCTGGCTTGGCACTGGAACTTCTTTCGCAGCCTTGTTGTTTTTAGTGGGCTGCACACTCGTCTTTTTTAACTGCGCCAAATGCTGCTGGTACCTCCTCACATTTTCTGGCATCTCTTCTTCGATAGTCATGTTGTCATCGCTCTCGCTGCTATCGCTACTCTCATTGCTATCGCTGTGAGCAATTCTATTTTCAGCTTCATCAAGGCGTTTTTGCAGCCTCTCATTTACTTCCTCTAGGTAGGCAACTCTTTTAATAAGGATGTCTAACTGATCATCCCTACCTTCAGCGCTACCAACTCTTAGCCGTTTTTTATTTTGATTGAGGCTCTCATCGTCCTCCATTTCAATTAGTTGTTGTTTTGTAACCTGTTTACAGGTACTTAGGTAACTGTTGTGTGTCGCAGGTACGCACACGATTAACTTCTTATTTTTTGTTTATTTATCACTTTTTTCACTTTTGTCCGCTTTTTAATCTTACGCACTGTTTGCCACTGTTGTCCACGCAAGACTCCTGAGTAAATTTAGTTATACAATGAGCTTAACTACTAACTAGTCACAGCATACAAGTCGTCTAGTATACAGCGACAACGAATATTACAAAAACAAAACAATGGTTAATAACAAGAGAGAGAGTGATATTCGTGAGCGCTGTTATTTTCCTATGCCTACTGTGTTTACTAACCAGTGTTGCCATAATATAAAAAAGAAAAAGTGCTAAATCCCCAAAAAAAAAATGCTAAAATGTTCTACAGATCAGAAAAAAAATGCTAAATTAACCAACAGCTTTAACAATTGATTTGTAAATCCAATATTGCTTTTTATTAATTCAATTAATAAATTCAGTTAACATTTTTATTTAAGTTTCAGTTTTTTTATATGTATATCAAATAAACATTATTTAATTTTAAAGTTATACTTGTACACAAAAAGTTTATCCAAAGCTGTTCAAAGTGTTCAAAATTTCACTTATACCGTCTTCATCTTCTTCATATAACGACGATTCTTTTTGGTACTTTTCGGATGAACCAATTTTATTTACAATATCGTCCGATATTTTGATAGTGCAGCAGCATACGTTGTCCAGTTTTACGCCTTCCCTTATACGTATAACTGAACATAAAAGTTTTGTATTCATTTTCGATCTGAGTTTGCTTTTTATTAAGCCCATTAAACTGAATAAACGCTCCACTTCAGCATTTGAAAACGGTAAAACTAAAAGGGACAAAACAAAATCTGACAACTCCTTAAAAGGATTTTCGTTAATGGAATTTTTAAAGTTATGTACTTGAATCCAGAATTCGGTTGTATTCATTTTGGTATCCCAGAGCTGTTGTGTTATATTGTACCACTGACTTTGAATATTTTCTATTTCACTCGGACTGAAACTCATTTCAGCTAAAATATCAGAAATTGGTTCCTTGATTTGTTTTAACGTATTATCTATTGAAAATGTAGAAATTTTCTTTAAAATAATAATATTTTTGGGAAGCCGAGATTTTAATTCACTGACCAGCAGTTTTAAAAAATTCAAACATATATCCCTTATTCTTTTTTCATCTTCAGAAGATATTGCGTTTTCTTTAATTCTATTTTTTAATAAAGTTTCGAATTCATATCCAAAATAGGGATTTGGTAGAACAAATTCTTCATATAAACTTTTTCCATCTCCCAAAATTATTTCCATAATTTTTTCTTTTATATATATTTTTCCGGCTATAACGTTTACAAGGAAATAAATATCATCTAAAATTTTTAATGCGTCGTTTGTTTTAGCTTGTAAAGCCTTGTTAGTGGTTTGCGTTTCTTTCAAAATACTCTTTAAAAATGTTGCTAGCAAAAATAAAGTTTCATCTTTGTATAAATCATAAAGAATATGAGATGCATAACATTTTTCGTTAACTTTAGCTATTCCAAAATGGGTTTTGAGCTCTAGCCACTGTTCACAAATTCTTTTGATATTTACTTCTATGGACATCCATCGAGTGGTGCAAATGCGAGGAATTTTAAGGGGTTGATTTTCATTATTTATGGCTTTGTAAATATTTTTGTAGAGATGTTGTCGTTTTGCCGATTTTGAAAACCATGAATATGTTTCGTTACAAATGTATTCCAAGTTAGGTGGAAATGATTTTTTAACCGCATGCGTTACTGCGAGCTGTAAAGAATGACATGCGCATGGAACTAGCGTTAAATATTTCTTATTTTTTAAATCCTGTAGTTTTTTGTGAACGCTATTGTGTACTCCCACCATCACTTGGGCATTATCTGTTCCCAAACCACATAAGTTTTCAATAGATAATTCAAAATCATGTAGCACTTTTTTAATTACATCTACAATGCCATCAGCGGTGCTGTCGTAACACTCCATCATTGCTAAAAAAGTTGTGATTACATTCCGTCGCTTTATACTATAATATTTAATTATTATTCCTAAAAATTTTACATTACTGAGATCAGTAGCTTCGTCGATTATTAAGCTATATGAACTATTTGCTAAATCAGATTTGAGTTGCGTTTTAAAATATGGAGCCCATACGTTTTTTAAAATTGCAGTACATTTTGTCCTTCCTAATGTCAATTCAGACGACATTGGCTCACTTTTATGATTTTCCTTTACGCAATTAATGAGATGATCTACTGGATTTATAGAAGAATGACACGCAATGTACAAAGCCATTCTAGCTTCAGAACTTCTAGCCATTTTTTGCAGTGGACTATTCTCGTTGAACTCAATTTTCTCTTGTAATCCTTTAAACGGGTAGGAATTAATTTTGTGTTTTTTGCACAAAGCATGTGACTTTAAAACTGAAAGTTTTGACTGCATTTCTTGACAGCAATATTTACACTTTACGTTAAAGTTATCGTCTTCATTTATTAAAATCCAATCTTTGAATAAAGGGTTGTGCAACCAACTTCTTCTCGTTTTTTGTAAATACACTTTTTTCCTGAAAGAAAATTTAGTAAATGGCCTGTTTTAATATATATAAAATTGCTTACTTTTCCAGTGATGTGTTAGAATCTTCAGATTCATTGTCTAAAACTACAACATCGCTATTATTATTGTTGATGTCGTTATTTGCAGTCAAAGCTGATGAAGGGGCTTGTTTAATTTTATTTTCCTTTTCGGATTTTTTTGTTAAAAACCTTTGAAATTTTAATGAACATTCATTTAAAAATAATTTAATTCAATGAATTTACACAATAAATATATGTAAATACGCTAAAATACATACCTTTCCATATTCGCAATTGTATCACACTAATAAATAATTTATTTGATTTAATATAAATGAAATAAACCACGCACAAAACTCTTTGTTCTTGGTGTAAAGTTATTGTTTTTATCTTTGAATTTGCTATCTTTTTTTCTTAGAATATAATTTTTGATTGACGTTAAACAAAAACTGTTGTCAGTTACATATTTTTACTTTGTTTTCATTTTTCGAATATAAAAAACGATGTAAAGCATAGACCGAAGACACAGTTGCATAAAAATGTAGTATCATATATGCATTTTTTTGGTACCTTAATAGTTCACTTAACGTAACATAACGTAATTTGATATAATAACATTTGTTTTGCGAAAATTTTATATGTAAACATATTAAAAAAAATGCTAAAAATGCTAAATATTTTTAAAAAAATGCTAAACTAGCATTTAGCATTGTTCTAAAATTCTTGAGTGCTAAATCGAAAAAAAAAACTAGATCTAGCATTAAAAATGCTAAAATGGCAAGCCTGTTACTAACATTAGTATTTGTACGTTTATTTTGAAGATAACATAACAATCTTTACATAAATGAATGAAATGTTAAAATAAAATAGAGTTTGAATATAGCATGAGAATATACAAAAGTAGCATTTATGTTTATATGTGTGGTTGAACTAAAATAAAGTTATTTAACAGAATGAAATTTAAAGATCAAATAGCATACGGATACATGTGTAAATATAAATGTTATTAGTAAATGTATTAATAAATGCTATTAATAAAGGTAGTTTTTAAGTATTTAATATAAATATAATTTAGTCTGCTACAATAGTTCATTATATTGGATGTTCACATTACCGCGAGTTCACTGTATATGTATGTAAGGAAATTTGAAAATTATTTTGTATTTCAGTCTTCCTGAAACTTATTTCGACAAAACATAAAGATTCAAACTTTTTAAATGTGTGTGTGCATTTATCTTAGTACTCAAATATTTAGAAAAATTAAAATTCAATATTTAGAACTTAATTCACGTTAACATTTTTTATTAATCCATTTTGGGGTTAGACGAATAAATAAAATCATAACAAAAAATCTTTTACATTTCAGTTTAAAAATATTTTTTTTTATTGATAAATATTTTTAATATATTTCACATTTTTAATATTATTGCATTTCATTTCACATTTTTTGCAAACATAAAATTTTAGTGATTTAACAAACTTTTTAAAAATAAATTTTCTGAAACAATTTTAAAAAGAATTTAATATACATATGTATTGTACATTTTTAATGTCAATACAAAAGTTTAATTATTTAAAAAATTTATGATTTTCAATTTTAACTACTTTTGTCAAAAATCAAGTCAAAAAGTTTAATTTAAATTATATGAATGAACAGATTTCATATATTTTTACAAATATATATGAATTCTTCATAAGCGTTTTGTGTTTTATTAATTATTTTCTCTTGAAGAAATTTTGAAAATAATTAATAATGAATTATTTCATTATGATTTTTTTTTTAATTAATATTAATTAATATTCATAACTTATTTTATACATAATATGGATGTTTTTAATTTTTAAAGAAAATTAATTGGTTTGATGATTCAAATTATCAAAAAACTCATGATTGTCGTGAAAAAAAAACTCTACTTATTGTTACTGAGCTTAAGTTTGACCTCTTTGCGGTTACAAGTGAGCCAGCACTTGAAAACGCCTCTTCGGAAGATGCGCTGGTTGAGGGAACACAAAGAATTGAGCCAGCCAGTTTGGCAATATTTGCAAATTCCTAAAAAAATGCAATAGTAATGTTGGTAAGTAAAAGGAATATATGTATAAAATTTAAATAAAAACTATCGACCTGTAAATAAAAGATAGTTTTCCTAGGATGTCAATTTATTTAGATTAAGGCTTTTCACGATGGGTAGTGCAAAATTGAACAAAAATGCATCGTTTTTATCAACACAACAACAAAATATACATACTTGATATTTGCTTCGTTTGCACTAAAAAAACCTTGAGCAAAAATATTTCTGCATATTTGCTCAGCTGCAAATTAATATCCATTATATAATAATAATTTTTTTTAAAGTTTACCTTTTAATTTTTTTTTCCACCATGTAAGTGTTTCGCAATCATCTTCGTTGCGTATTTCAAAATATTGTTTTATTTCGTTTTCCAGTTTATTTGTACCACTTATAACAGACGTGGATGCAATGAATGACTCAATGCTGCTTTGAATTTTGTTGCTGGGTAGCTTCTAATAAGAAATAAATTAATATTGAAATGAAAAGATTTCAATGGGAAAAATGTATGTTTCTTTGAATTTGTTGATGTCGTCGGCACATCTTCATGAATTATTGGTGAATCTGTAGGGAGAGCCAATATTTCATCAACAAGAATTTTCATTTTTGTAATTCCTCCCGCCTGGTCACCTTCAATCAGCTTTTCAAACAATTGAAACGGTTTCAATCTGTCCTAATTTTTTTGGATGGGATCCAAAAGAGCCGCAACCAAATGGATTTTGAATCTTTTGGGAAAATTTTCTTTGGCAAATGAAAATATATTTATAGATTCTCCAAAACTAACGTTTTCGGCATATGTTTGGATGGTGTTTTCTATTTAAAAAAGAAAACAATATTTGTGTTTAACGTTGGTTACTTACGACCCTGTATGTACTTGGTGGCATCCTCAAAAACTTTTGAAACTCCGCGATAAGCAACTTTTTCCAATTGTTTAGTGCCAAATCAGTTCGTCCAATTTCAACTAGAGCAATGTTTATGATTTTTTGGTTGGTATTAAAACTTTTGAACATGTTGCACAGGGTATTCCACCTGGTGTCATTTGAATTCTTTAAGCTTTTGAAGCCTTCATATAGTCAACAAATCCTGGTTGTTCCACTATATTAAATGGCCGCAAGTTCCTACAGCATTGGCAAACTTGTTAGTTTCCGGTCTTTCCAACATTTGGCTTTTCTTAGAAAATAAGGATTTCGTTTTTAATTGCGTCATTTCATTTATTTTAGAGCTTATATCAATACGATGAGCCACGCGTAAATGGTTGCTGAGATTGGATGTTGAAATACCAAATCTGCAAATTTATTCTCTTGTTAAAAAATTTTGCTTTGGTTTTTATTTATCGAATAACTAAGGAACATACAACTGTACTATTGAGAACCTTATAATGTCTGTCCGTCTGTTAGCGCTTTCTATCTCTGGAACCATAACTATGGCCACTATAACAACAAATACTTAAACTTAAAATGTTTTCCGATAGTCTATATATCACTGTTTTTTGAACCGTAGTAGACAGACACTTTAAATTTACAAAGAGTATTTAAAACTATTTACGTTATATCAACAAGTATATAAAATAAAACTCAAACCTAGAGCGTTTTCTGGAAGTAACGTGATTTTGACGTACTTTTAAACCATTATATTTAATAGGTAGACTCTTGAAATTTGTATACAAAATACTAGAAATTAAAAGGTGTTCCGATAGTGAAGTGATTTAAAAGTATATATCCTTTTTCTTGAACATTAATCTGCATTAATTTAAAATGTACACACAGTTATTAAAACTCTTGTCGTTATATTAACTAAATGATGTTTCAACAATATATTGTTTTAGTTTTGAACTATAATAGGAAAATTCTTAGCAAGGCCAAATTGTGCTTCAGTTCTTGTTAATGGGTTAATTTGCTACATACATATTAATGACAATCAAAGATTTTAAAGTTTCTCCTTAGTAACGATTTTTTTTACATATATTTAAAATTTCAAATAAAAACCTACCCCTTTAAACGCATTGGTTCCTCTTCGAAACATACGTTACATCTACATATGTTGGTTTTTTAAAACTGCCTTGTTTGAAATGGTCATTTGTCCAAAGAAATTCCAAACGTTTGGAGCCTCCAACAGTCTTCTTATTTAAGACAACTTCAGTCTTTTTTTTAAATCGTTTTTTTTTTCATCTAATAATTTTTGGTACCTATGAAGGTCCTTTTCCACTTCACTTAAATTTTTTAATTCTGATTCAAAATCACTTTCAGAATCACAACCACTTTCTATATTTTTACTATACTATTATTAACCACTTGTAAAAAATTATAATATTCAGAGTTTGGGTAAGAAAGGAAATAAAGAAATTAAGGAAATGTTTTAAAAATAAAAATATATTGAATTTGCACTTCTTTGTGAGATTGAAATAATCCTCAACGAAATCCCCAATCTAATATTGTTAACCTCATTATTTACTAAAAATCCGCAACTAGCAGGTAAATACTTATGTATATCTATTTGAAAGATACAAAAAAAAACGACATTCACTTTTTGGTTTTCAAAAAATAACTGCTCCCTTTATTTTCTTATTTTTTCCTTAAATACTAATTTACAATTTGGTTTTGGATTAATAATGATTAATTAAAATGAATTCCTGGAAAAAATAAGTTATTGCATTTTGTTAGGTGAACGGAAATGCAATAATTGAATTTAAAAACAATTCTTTGGATTCATTGGATTTTCGTTGTGAGAACGGAAATCAAATGACAAAAGTTGAAAATAATTTCTAAATTGTCTGGCAAGGTATATTTATCTTACTAGGTAGTGTCGTCCGCCCAGCTGATTTAGTAGTTCGACATGTCAAAAGTTGTTTGTGTTCAGAAATTTTATAGTGCAGAAGTGAGAAAGCAATAAAACACATACACGCCTTCTCAATTTTCTTATATATTTTGTGACATTTCGAACTCAAAGCAACAACAAAATGCCATGTTGTTCTTGTATTGTTGTATTTGTTGTAGGGATGCCACTACCTAGTAAAATAAATATACCTTGTTGTCTGGAGTAAAATAATTTAAAATAGATTGCGTAAGTAATTTATTTTAAAAATAAAAATAAACTAAATTATGTTTGCACGTGTTAGGGGAATAGTGGGAGACACTATAACAGTAAATACCCTAATCTGACAAAACTGATTTCTTATCTAGCTGTCTGTTAATAAATATGTTAGCATGAGAGTAACAATTGTTTTGACCAGCATTTACTGATAAAGGACATGTAAACCATATTTTAACTAATTTTTTGTTTAATTTTAAACTTAATAGTGAATCTATTTCTTCAATTATATGCTGACTATTAATGGTGTAGGGCTTTATATGTACATATATTGAAAACCTTAAACTAATTATTGTATATATTTGTAATATATTCAAAATATGTTAAAGATTATATTTATTTATTATAAAAATTATTCAGGTATGTGATGGAAAACGATCCTATTGAAAGGGTGTGATGAATTTCGATCGAATTTGAGAATTATTTTTGAACTCATCTATTTTACATTTGAGTTTGAAAAGTATACCAGAAGGTAAAAATTAAACAATAATGAGACAAAAATATAAAAAAAATGAAAAATTAGTAAAAACTAATTTTTATACAAAACAACAAAATCCTTTTAAAATCGATTCGTTTTCAAAATCGTTTTCCATCACAAACCTGATTAACTTATTATTTAACATTAGCATTTGCAGCTATTACTAATATAATTTTTATATAAAAATTGGAAATACTTATGTTTAGCAGAACTATAATGAAATGTTACAATTAAGTAAACGTATAATCTTTTAATCAAAAACATGTTTCAAACCAAAATTATATTTTAATGGCCAAAATTATCAAAAATTATTTTGTTTATAAAACTAATTGTTATACAAGATTTATTCCATAGTACTTATGAGATTTCGAGCAAAATCTAGTTGTTTCACTAGATTTCCCATACAAATCAATATCTACATACTTCGTTACTAGATTTTAACAAAATCTACTCAAAATCTTGCCCAAATTGTACTAAAAAGTACTGCACTGTACAAGAAAAAATTACATTTTATTTAAAAAAAAAAAATAAAATATCTAAAAATATACAAAATTTTGATAAAATGATAATAACTAAACGATGTCGATTTTGAAAAAGATCTCAATTCAAATCTACTAGATTTTGCTGTGTAATGTAAATGCCTTACAAGTGCGAAAAGCCTTTTCTTATGTATGGTAAAGAAATAGAAATAATATGACCCCAAAAATGCCTGTTGTTTCACACTTGTATATATGTAAAGGGTGTTTTTTTATAGAGGTATAAAACTTTAAGTTGCAATAAAACAACGGTGGATTATTCGATTGACATGAATTTTATTTATCCGAAAGATAATCTTGTGGCATTACATTTTAAATATGATTTCTGGCATATGACCGCCACGGCTGGCGCGGATGTAGTCCAATCTGGACGTCCAATTTTCGATGAATTTTTCCAATATTTGTGGCAGTATATATAACACGGCGAATGTTGTCTTCCAAATAGTCAAGCGTTTGTGGCTTATCCGCATAGACCAATGACTTTACATAGCCCCACAGAAAGTATTCTAGCGGTGTTAAATCACAAGATCTTGGAAGCCAATTCACAGGTCCAAAACGTGAAATTAGGCGGTCACCGAACGTGTCTTTCAATAAATCTATTGTGGCACGAGCTGTGTGACATGTTGCGCCGTCTTGTTAAAACCACATCTCCTGGAAATCATGGTTATTCAATTCAGGAATGAAAAAGTTAGTAGTCATAGCTCTATACCGATCACCATTGACTGTAAAGTTGTGGCCACCATCGTTTTTAAAAAAGTACGAACCAATGATTCCACCAGCCCATAAAGCGAACCAGACAGTCAGTTTTTCTGGATGTAACGGTGTTTCGACATACACTTGAGAATTACCTTCACTCAAAATACGGCAGTTTTGTTTGTTGACGTAGCCATTCAACCAGAAGTGCGCTTTATCGCTAAACAAAATTCGCTTATGAAAATCGGGAACAACGGTAATCTCGTTTTGGGCCCATTCGACGAATCTTCGCCTTACTTGATGATCGTTTGGCTTCAATTCATGCACGAGTTGGATTTTGTAAGCACGCAAACCAAGATCCTTCCGCAAAATCTTCCATAAATTGGATGGACACAGATCCATGGACTCATTCGGGTCTTCCTCAATGCTACGCTCTACATCAGCAATTGCTTCTTCTGTACGCACCGTACGACGGCTCTTGGAATGCGAGTTATCAATAAGAGTAAACGTGGTGCGAAAACGTTCCATGGTTAATCGAATTAACTGCTCTGATGGACGATTTTGTCGACGATAAAATGGACGTAGTGCGTGATACGTTTTCCGCACAGAACCATTATTTTCGAAGTAAAATTGCACTATTTGCAAGCATTGTTTAGGCGTGAGTCTATTCATGATGAATTGCCAAACCAAACTGAGAATAAATCACTTGACAGCTGTTAAATCGGTCGCCATCTTGAAAAGTAATGCCAACTTAAAGTTATATACCTCTATAAAAAACACCCTTTATGTAGTTATAACATCTACTATAGTTTTTAGTATTGTAGATGGCTTAAACATACATTATGTAATTTAAAATATATGCATTTTGTTGATGTAGTGTTTTAAATTTATTAAAATTTACATACCAAAGCTACAAGATCTAAAAGGTCTACAATAGCAAACCATAAATTCCGCTATTGTTATGCAAAAAGAAATATAATAAGCGAATTACATGTAAAAAATTACTTACATATATTAAAAATTAAGTATAAAGAGAAAGTAAAATATTAATAAAATAGGATATTAAATCTTTAATATTAATTAAAACTGTTATTGTAAAATATATTTAAAATTAAGTATAATAAACAATTAAATTTTTAATAATAAATTGTAAACGTTAAAAATAGCTGTTTATTATTAATTTTTTTAAATCTTTTAGATAAAAATAAATATTATATACCATTTTAAATTTTTATGAAATTGTTATTATAGTAAATAAGTGAACATTGAAATATACATATGTACATATTAATATTTTTTATAATTGTTAAAGCCTAATTTTTATAATAAATACTATTTAGTGTTTAACTAAAATTAAAATAATAAAATGTATTTTTTTAACAAAAACCAGAATACAAACTACTTATCATTTTCGGAGAATAATTTCTCTTATTATTAGTTTCCACCTACAAGAAGTAAGTATATATGATTTTCATTTACGTTTGTTAAAGTTTTAAATTGTTATTGAGTATATGTATGGTAACTTCACCAGATACTCCGCTGTTGGCGGGATTATGTCGTGCTTTTTGTACTAAAATCCCGCTTTAAAAGTATTTAAATTTCAAGCTTTCTTATACTTTTTCATTCTTCTTTGCTTTGTTCTAAAAATCATGTCAATTTACCCTGTTCTGTAAATTACATAACTTAGTATTTTTTTCTTTGATTTTTACCCCTATAACGGTTTACAACTCAGCTAAGTTTGGTCATCTGAGATATAACTCAACTTTCACACAACCAAACTCTTTTTTAGTATTATGAAATAAAACTACTTTTTGGTTGAAATTGTTATGGCGTTGAGAAAATAATAAATCGTACTTAAAAAAAATGGATTAAAAACAAGTAGTGCAATTAATGGGATATTATTTAAATTATATAAACGATGCAGTAATAAACATTGATGAGCTATTTAGACAAGAAAAAAGATACTATAACAGGCGGCGTTCTGCCTTAAGCCTAGTACTCTGTTCGAATTTCTGAAAAATGTTGAGCAACATTTATTATTTCACAGGGAAAATTTGACATTTAAAATGTGGTTTCTATCTCGCGATTTGAAAGAATTTAACGATTTTATTGTTTTTAAATATACCACATTGTTTTAGAAATGTTAATATAATGTCCCTTTGCTTTATTTCACAGCTTTGATAAAATGTTGCCAGAAACATTTCAATGTTTTTCCACAGCAAAAACAGAGTACTACTTCTGCAACATTTTTTCATGACATTTTCATAGAAAATTTTTATGTATGTAATTTGACAGCATTCCGCATGAAAAACTAAACAGAGTACTAGGCTTTAATTAAAAATATTTTAAGTTTGAGGATGGAGCAACTGCAACTCTTATTAATGTTGGCGAAGCATTTGAACGGTTTAAACTATGAGAAAAGATTGTGGCAAGTGGTAATATTTATTGTAATTACTATTTTTAGAGACAAACTAATTTTATTACTCTTAGGACCGAACAAAATCATTTTGGGAAGTCGATTGCAAAATGATGAAGGAAGCTAAATGATGAAGGTTTTAAAAATAATTTTCGTGTAAACCGTCAAACATTTGAAGTCCTTTGCAACAAATTGAGATGCTTGGAACAATAATGTTCAAAAATATATTTATATTAAAAATCTCGCTTATCTATTCAACTTGTTTACACTTTTTGACATAACGTTTAATTTATGTTTGCCGCCATTATGAAACATGTTTAGTTAACACAAAAATGCAAAAAATAACTAAACGCGAAGTGTTTAAATCTAAAACACCTCATTTTGAAGTGTTTTCAAAACACGTCAATGTATGGGAAAACATCTCAAAAACAACTTGTTTTGCGCTTAAACACTTCAAAACTGCTTAAACATCTAAGTGTGAACGCCATATTAAATGAAAATTTGAAACAAGACAAGTGTTTTATATGTTTTACTACAAATAAAATAATTTAAGTTTAGATTTGTTTCATGAAGGCGAATCGGAAGTCGCTTATATCCATACAGTGGCACAGAAAACTCTACATAGCCCCATATTTATTTCAATTCTAATAAATGTAGGCAATATGTAGAAATTTCTTTTTATACAAATAAACTTGCATTAGAAATAGTGGATAATAGTGGATAAACAAATCAAGGTTCAATTCATTTATTAAAAAAAACAGCAAATATTCATTTGGCACAGAAAAGTTTATATACTTCTAGGTTAGAAATGCTAATATTATCCAACATGCGAAATAAATATTGCTACCAACTTTTGTAAGCTCTTAAGAAATTCATAGTTACTATTTTAATCTTATTTTTTATTAATATTTTTATCAAAAAAATTAATAAAATTGACAAAACGCGTGAAAAAGGAAACAAAAAAGTTTGAAATTGCGGAAGCTTATTGTTAAATACCACGAAGGTGGAAAATTTCTTTGGGAAAGTGGTGAGTTAGTTGTGTGTTCTAAGGCAATTGTACAAACTGTAAAGAAATAAAATGTTTTGAATGTAAGGCAAGGAGTGGCCGTCCATCTAAAGTAACTAATCGTATAAAACGCCAGATTCTTGAGGGGATAAAACAAATTCGAACAAACACAGCAGTGGAAATCACAAAATACCTAGAATTTATTTATAATATGTCAATTCACCCAGGAACAATTCGAATTATACTAGAAATTAAACATCTCATAGTCTTATGCCCAGGAGGAAACCGTACATCAGCGATATTAATAAAAGAAAACGCATAGTATTTGCAAAAGCTCACGTTAACAAATAAAACCATTTATAGGCTAATGTTATGTTGATCGACGTCAGTAAATTCGCTTCTAATAGGAGAAAGAGAGTTTGGCTTAAAAAAATATGAACTATTGCCTATATAACTTGCTTCCTGTTAGTATAAAATTTACTTCCAACTGTGATACATGATGCTGGTAATATCATGCTCTGGGTCACATATCAGCTGCTGGTGTGGGCAATTTTGTATTGATTTTGATCACGATGGGCATATTTGTTAATTTAAATCTTCTTAAAGAAATGGATAAACAAATTGAGACTAAATACTGGCTGGTATTTTCAGCAAGACAGCGATACCAAGCACAATGCGGACATTGTAAGAGAATATCTTATATATAATGTACCTCACCAACTGCATTATTCACCTCAGTCGCCCGATGTAAATCCCATTGAGCACTTATGGGAAGAACTAGATCGCAGGATTAAAAAAATGATTACATATTTGCTGATTTTTTTAATGAATGAATTGAACCTTGATTTTTTATCCACCATTATTACCTGTTCATAATGCCAGTTTATTTGGTTAAAAATAAATTTCTACATCTTATATTTCTTAGAATTGAAATAAATAGGGGGTATGTAGAGTTTTCTGTGTCACTGTATGTATCTCTAACTGCTCAGTGCAATGTAAGAAAAATAAGTGAGTTTAAAATGTGTAATATACATAGAGAAGAAAGTATTTTTTTGCAGATTTATAAGTTATTTTCAACTGAGTTGCTATTTATTGAATGATATTTATAAAAAACCAATTAAAGAAATCTGTGCGTGTGGCAGGTATGTATACCACCGATGTTGAAATTAGGTGCTTAGATTTTTCGCAGATGTGAGTTACCAAAAATGCAGTGACAGCGATTTCGATATAGTGTGAGCGTCAAAAAAGAAACAGTTAAATTATTTGCACAAAAGCTTTTATTAGAGAATGACAATTAATGCCCCTATTGCCGTTCTCAACTCAAGTAAGTTTGGTCGTCTGCCAACCCGATTTTGACTCAACCCAATTATTTTTGGTGTTGTGGAACATGATTTTTAGTTGTGTTTGACTCAACTGCTAATAAGCAGTTTGTATATTTATCGTTTTTGTCAACCAAACTCATAGAAAATCGTGAACCGCAATACCATTAAACACAACCAAAAAGTCAACCGAATTTAAATTGTGAATGGCAATACCGATTTATGAAAGACGACCAAATTATTAAAAAAATTGTGAAGCGCAATAGGGGCATAAAAATTTAAAATGTAAGATTGCAGTTTAAGAGGCTTATATAATAAGAGTTTAATTCAGTAAAACAATAAACAAAAACAACACTAAAACAAAAAGAATTCAATAACTGCCTATTTCAGAACGCCACACGAAGTCGTTCTTTCGCACAATTACATTTAAAATAAATTTACAAATGTTGTTTTAAAAAACTGATGGTTTTACGGATCAAAAAAAAAAGTAAACAGAGGTAATATTCCTTGACTATTTTTGAAAATTATCGGGGGAAACCCTTAAATTTTTGAAAAACCATTATTCATTTAACAGGAGGATGCTGTAAAAATGTTTTTTTTTTGCAATTTCAAATTATTTTACTAAGAAAACGTGCAAGCATATAAAATTCTAAGAAATTGATAAGCAATACAATCAACGAAAGGCTAGAAATAGGTTTTGATTTGCATAAAAAAATAAAAATTGCTCCAAATTGAAGAAAATTTCACAAGGAGCCACTACACTGTTAAAAAAATCACAGATAAATATCTTAAGCATCGCACAGTACAGAATTTACCCCGGTCGGGACGACCAAAAAGGCTAAGTGGCACAGAAGTGCTAGCCTTAGTACGAGAAGTAAGGTCAAACCCAGTGTCAAGGGCTCTCCAAATAGCAAATAATATAACAGAGATATCTGGAAAAGCCGTAAGTGCCAGTACAGTTAGAAGAGCACTCCACAAAAATACACTACATGGGGCAGAGTGTCGCGGAAAAAGCCTTACATTTCTAAAGAGAATCCATAGAAGCGCATAGAGCTTTCAAAACATAAAAAAAGTCTAGACTTTTGGAAAACTATTTTATATAGCGATGAGAGCGAATTCAAAATATGCGGACTAAAAAAATCCACAAAAATATGGCGGTCAACGATTGAATCTTTTCTTGAAAAGTGTATTAACTACAATACACCGTTAAACAGGGATCTATTATGGTGCATGGTGACATCAGGAGTTGGAAATTTAGTATTCATTGAGTCTACAATGAATAAGATTGACTATTTTAATATTTTTGCAATAAAACTGCCAAATGACTGAGTTTTTCAAAATGACAACGACCCGAAGCATACGTCGTTGATTGTTAAGGAATGGTTGTTATATCGAACACCTAGGACTCTAGATAATCTATCGCAGTCCCCAGACCTTAATCCTAGCGAACATTTGTAGAAGCACCTTAATAGAAAAATCAGGCAGAGGACAATTTCTAAAAAGGATGACTTAAAAAGGGCTTAAATTGAAGAATGGAACAAAATCTCTTCCGAGATAACGAGAAACAATGCCTAGAAGGTTGAGTGTTTTTTGTTTTTCTGTAAAAACGTAACCCTATTGTTTTCGCTACAATGTAAGTCTGTCAGCGCCTTTTATCTCTGGTACCATAATAGGTAGACTCTTGAAATTTTCAAAGATGTATAACTGCTGCCGCTATAGCAACAAATGCTAAAACTTATAGGGTGTTCCGATAGAGACATGTTATTTTATGTTTTTATTTCTTGAACTGTAGTAGGCATACACTTAAAAATTACAAACATTAATTAAAACTTAGTTCGCTAAACACGTATATAAAATCAACCTAAAAATTAAAGGGTGTTCCGATAATGACGTGATCTGCATGTATAACGCCTTATTTTTTTAACCTTAATAGGTAGACTATTGAAAATTTTATAGAAGATGTGTTACCACGACCGCTATGACAATTACTGAAAATTAACGGATGTTCCGACAGTGATATGTTTTTCACGTCAAGTTAGTTATTTTTTTAATCGTAATAGGCAGACTCTTGATATATTCATAGAAAGGGAATTGAAATGGCCACTACAATAAATAATAGAATTAAAGGGTGTCCCGACAGTGACATGATTTGTACGTAAATAGCCTTATTTTTTGAAGCGTAATAGGTAGACTTTTGAAATGTTTACAGTAGATGTGTTACTTCGGTCGCTATAACAATTACTAAAAAATTGCATTCATATTATAAATCAATGAAACAACTATCATCTTATTTTCTTGAAGCAGGGCAAATAAAGAGCTTTTAAAAAAATATAAACTCAAATATATAAACTTAAATTAAATTTCTTTAAATTTATTTTGTTTTATATACTTTTTGTTTTCATTTCTATAATGCAAAAATTTCATCTTCGTAATGTACATTTTTATCAATGAATTTAATTATGTTTGTTTACAACATAAACAATACAGGTTTTCTATAAAAACCCCTATTGCGGTTCACAACTTTTTTAATAATTTGGTCGTCTTTCATAAATCGGTATTGCCATTCACAACTTAAATGCGGTTGTGTTTAATGGTATTGCGGTTCACCATTTTGTATGAGTTTGGTTGACAAAACGATAAATATACAGAACTGCTTTTTAGCAGTTGAGTCAAGCACAACTAAAAATCGTTGTGTTCCACAACACCAAAAAAATTTTTTGGTTGAGTCAAAGTCGGGTTGACAGACGACCAAACTTAGTTGAGTTGAGAACGGCAATAGGGGCAAAAGTTTTTCAAAACAAAATTAAATAGTTAAGGGGTTAATAAAGTACTGTTTAAATTATTTATTCAAGCAATTTATTATAAAAATGCCAAGAAAAATCTTTAAAAAAGCCAGTGATTTTAAAACACGTTCACACTTAGATAAACGATTTAAAATCGGATGATTTTAAAAAATCTTGTGAAAAAATTGGTGTTTTGTAATTGAAATTTATTTTAATAAAAATTAATTTTTTAGAATAGGCCTGGTATTAAGATATATATTTTAACTGTTACATATTTATCAGAATTTTTTCTTTGTTTTTAAGTTAAATAAACTCATGATTTCTTAAGCCTTTTTTTGCTTGTTTGTTTTAATAACATTATCAGTATTTACATACTGCTTTAGTAAATAAACTTAATTTCTTTAGGAAGTGATTTACATAATACTTACGGATATTTATCGACGTAGTCGTCAACTATTCTATTAATTTGTTTCTAAAAATACTAACCTGAAATTATCGACTAAGTACTAATTCGCAGTGATGCCAACTTAGCTCTTTTCGCGAAACTTGTAGCTCTTTTTGACTACTTCTGACGTTAAATTTTTCACTTTAGCACTTATTTAAAAAAAAAGAGCTAACATAGCTCTTTTCATTCTTAAGCAAGTCACAGACGTTAAAACCATCCTACCAACTTGATTAGGTTGTTTGCGAGTTATATACGAGTTGTAACGCACACTAAATTGTATCGTTTGTGGGACAAGCACACAACTGATTATATGGCTTGCTTTGTAAACAGCGCGTTTGACACATTATGCTTTGTTCACTAAATTTTCCCATTATTCTTCCATCTTTGTTGTTATTTCAGAAGGTGTTTTTATCACAAATAATAAAAGAGAATCACTCCTTATGAAAGTGATTTGAAGTGTGTTCTACACACAAAAAGTTTTGAAATCACGTGATTTTAAATCGGAAATCACAGCCACTTATTAAGAGTGTGATTTGAAATCAATCTCTAAATTAGTGAGTTCTATGTTGTTAAATTTATAACAAACTTCTTGTACAAATAGTTTGAAGTGTTCTATTTTCATTTTTGTGGTAAGATTACGTAATTTATAAGAAAAATTTAAGGAAATTGCATATTTTTAATGACTTCTTTTGGAGTAATATTTATATTTTAAGATTTTTTACAAAGTACAATCTACCTTTGCCAAAGATAGTAATTGCAATGGGTCCGCAAAAACCCCTTAAACCGCTTTTCTCACATTTCTTTTATTTTAAAACCTCTGGAGTCAACAATATTACCCTAGGCTTTTCAGGTTGCAGAATAGGGGGAAAATTGTTGTATATATTCATGTTAAAACCTAAGTGAACTTTTTGCAAATGTTAAAAATTAACCTTTAAAGCACAATATAACAATAAAATCGATTAAAAAAAGAAAAGTCCGTTATTTTTAAATTAGTTCTTTTTAACTCTTTTTGACCGCTGGGTAGACGCTTTTGGTTCTGGAAAAGTTGGCATCCCTGCTAATTCGCATTAACATTAAAGGCCGGGGCACATAAGTAGAATCCGTCATACGTCGTCTTTTTCAACGTACAAGAAAGTTGAAATACAAGTTTCCTAATGAGTGTTTTCGCAATCAGTGCGTCTTCGTCAACGCAAAGTACGAAAGTTGGGCAACTTTTGACGTACGTTGAGAGCTATAAATTTTTTTCTCTTTGTTTTTCTCTCTAAAAGTTAAATCTTTGTGTTAAGTGGCAGCAAAAAAGACAACATACAACAAAGTAAATATATTAAATTAAATAAAATGGTGAAAAAAGCTTTTCAAGTGTTTTCTTTTGTCCCGTTCTACACTTGCAATTTTTGTTTCTGAAACATTTTTTAATTTCTCTTTTTGTTGTTGCATTCGTGTCCATACTTTAAAAATTGTGTTTCTGACGACTGTATACTGTCAATCTCATGACGAAATGAGCAAACAACAACAACAACAACAATAGAGTGTCGCAGCAGAGTTTGTAGAGAAAACTCTACATACACCCCTATTTATTTCAATTCTAAGAAATATAAGCAAAATAAGAAAAAATTTATTTTTAACCAAATAAACTGGCCTTAGTAACAGGTAATAATAGTAGATAGAAAAATCAAGGTTCAATTCATTTATTAAAAAAATCAACAAATAATAATTTTTAAGGCACAGAAAACTCTACATACTGCTAATGCTAATATTATCAATCATGCAAAATAAATAGTGCTACCAACTTTTGAAGAAACACAGCAGTGGAAATCACAAAATACCTAGAATTTAATAGGTGCGAGCCCGTACTTTTTGGGAAAAGTTCGGTAAAATTAAAAAAAAACCAAAATAAGAGACAAAAATGCCCGAAAGTACGGGGACACAAAAAACCATCTTTATATCCCAAAATTTTATGTCAAAGTGTTTTGTATGCATTCGTAAATAGTAAAACTTAAAAACACAAGTATTTTAAATGTACTCGCAATTCCCAACATATTTTAGAAGTTTGATTTATTAATTTTGTATGATAAAACTCTTAAATAACAGATTTAGTGCATTTTTGTTAGTATATGAACATAAACATATGTATATTTTTTAATTTTATATTGTTTACTTTCAAACAGCTGATTGTTTTGCTTTTACACAATCAACCCGAAGAAAAAGTTTGGGCTGTTTCGTGCTCGAAGAAAAAGCATACTCTCTCTCAAAATTACTCTCTTTTACCCAATCTTGCAGAATGGGAACAGTTTTCGGTATAATTGGTATCCCGCGGGGTCCCAATGTTGAGTACGGGATCACACCTAATAATATGTCAATTCACCCAGAAACAATTCGAAGTATACTTAGAAATTATGGATCTCATATTCGTGTGCCCAGAAAAAGCCGTACATCAGCGATATTAATAAAACAAAACGCATAGTATTTGCAAAAGCTCACGTTAACAAAAAAAAAAAAATATTTCTGGGCTAATGTTATGTTAAGCGACGTCAGTAATTCGGTTCTGATAGGAGAGTTTGACTTAAGCAATTGATGACCTATTGCCTATATAATTTACTTCCAGTTACTACAACATTTACTTTCAACTGATACATGGTGGTGGTAATATCATGCTCTGGGGTCACATATCAGCTGCTGGTGTGAGCAATTTTGTATTGATTGGGATCACGATGGGC
The DNA here is from genome assembly GCA_949628195.1 of Phasia obesa. Classification (NCBI taxonomy): domain Eukaryota; kingdom Metazoa; phylum Arthropoda; class Insecta; order Diptera; family Tachinidae; genus Phasia; species Phasia obesa. The sequence continues at coordinate 123,028,024 of OX451216.1, forward strand.
CTATTTGTTAATTTAAATTTTCTTAAAGAAATGGATAAACAAATTGAGACTAAATACTGGCTGTTATTTTCAGCAAGACAGCGATATCAAGCACAATGCGGGCATTGTAAAAGAATATCTTATATATGATCTACCCCACTAACTGCATTATTCACCTCAGTCGCCCGATTTAAATCCCATTGAACACTTATGGTAAGAACTAGAACATTATTTAATAAATTCACTAACTGAATAATGGAATCACATTTTAGGATAAGTTTTAGAATTTTTCATGAAAAATAGGCTGGAGGCGGTTTAATGTTTAATATAGACATTAAATCAATTTTTATACAGCCCAATCATGAATATTCTCGAGGAATTTGTTTCTCACGCAAATTTTTTTTCTCGAGAAAAATTTCCTTCTATTATAAATTCCGAGGAAATGCAAAATTAAGGGGAAGTAAAATCGAATTCTCGATGTCAGATGATTTGTTTATTTAAGTTGTGTTTTTGTTTTCAAATATATTTTGTGCATAAAATATTTTTCAAAAAATATACAATTAAATAAAAATGCATAGTATAGCATTTAGAATGGCAGTAGAGAATATTTTGGATTTAGAAGAGCAGCAAAAAATAGTTAGAGGATTCTTACAAGGCAGTTTCGGGATGCATCAAACCCCTTGAGTTGCCTGAGTCATTGTAAGTAAAACCATATTATTTTACTGGATTGATATTATCCTCTTTTTATAGATTTCAAAAGTATTACAGAGTTAATAAGCCGGCATTTATTGGAAGTTTTAACAAAGCATACTCGGCTAGCAAAAAAGCAATTTGCTGTTGCACCTGTTTTAAGTGGTTGCCTACGTTTCTTTGCCGAAGGAGGATACCAGACGGGTATTGGTAAAGATTGCGATGTGTCATTAGCACAGTCGACTTTCAACAAAGTGCTCGCAGAAGTACTTGACGTTTTTGAAAGCCATCTGTGTCCGATATGGATAAAGGTTCCAAAATCAGCGGAAGAAAAAAGAAATATTGCATTAGCATTTTATATAAAACACAATATTCCAGGTGTCCAAACAACAATAAAAACTTCTTCTATAACCGAAAGGGAAAATTTAGCTTAAATGTTATGTGCATAATCCATCACACCTCGGTGCATGCCATGACTCCTTCATCTGGAACACAAGCGCATTACGAAACCATTTTGAACAGAATTATTTGCAAGGAGAAACCAACTTCTGGCTGTTAGGTAACCCTTTCTTTCTAATAATGATAAAACAAATATAATCGGGTATGTTCTGTAATCCGAAACCGAGTGAAATTGAATCCGAATGAAATTTTAAATTGTCATAACTTTTAAATCTTACAACATTTTGATATTAATTTTTATACATTTGGTTAAACACCATTCACATAACTTCCTTGATTGCTAATGTTTTAAAATAATAGGCCCAACTAAGTTATATTTTTCTTTAAAAATTTATTCGATTTCAATTTCACTCGGTTTCGGATTACAGAACATACCCGATTATCTCATGGTTTAAACTAACTAGGAGATGCAGATTATCCTTTGGAACCTTGGCTGTTAACTCCGTATCGAGTTCCGGAAGACGGTACTCCAGAGATGAAATTTAATTGAGCGAACTGACGGGGTACAGAAGAATCGGTGGAGATGCCTTCTTGGCGCAAGGGAGTTGCACAAATTTCCTGCAATTTTTTAAATTTTATATTTAAAAAAAAACAAAAGGTAACAAAAAAAAATTAAATTAAATATTAAATAACAACTAATTTTTACATAAAAATGTTCTGCTTTCTGGCTAATTTTTTAATACTTGAATTCACTTAATTGTAAATATATTCGAAAATAATCAATCCTATTATATGTGGCTTTGCGATTAAGCAATAAATTTGACCAATTTTTGCCGTTTTCGGTTTTTCATGTTTTTTTTTAACAAAAAAAAAACTTGGTATTTTCACTCACAAAATATATTTTTTGCTTAAATTTTTTATTATAACTCCGAAATTACTGGGCCGATTGAATATATTAAGGGATTAAAGGTTATGGAAATTTAAATTTTTCTTTCTTTCACTTTAATAATATCGGACAAATGATTTTTGAGTTATCATTAATTATGTGGAGAAATGTCAAACTAATTTTTAAATTTTACTTAAACATTTAAAAAAAACCTCTTCATAGAATTTCAAATTTGGACCATATTAGTAGTACTGGAACCACAATACATCAAAATTGTATAGTGGTTTAAAGTCCACATACAATTTTTTCGATTTTGTTGCCTTGTGCTATTATTACCTGTTACTAATGCCAGTTTATTTGGTTAAAAACAAATTTCTACATCTTGCTTATATTTCTTAGAATTGTAATAATTGAGGGGGTATGTAGAGTTTTCTGTGCTACTGTACATACATGTTTTTTTTGTAAAAATCGGTAGTCATATGTGGCCTTTCATGCATTATTAATAAAAATGAACCTATTATATGAACATTATTTGTTTCGTAAAAACAATGAAAATATTTCACAAATGGATGTAAGATTATTTTATGATAGTCTACTGAAATTACTAATGGTGACCAAAGTGATGATGACCATATATCTGGTACTGACGGAGAAGTTTTCCAAAGTCGACTACCTGGTCAGGAACACATATTCTTACCTCCGGTACTCAAGACACCGCCACAGATGACTTTGACGAGCCTACTACATCGAAACCAATTTCAGCAAAAAAGCGTTATAGTAAAAAGGAGAAGAAGCATATCGAAATCGAATCCCCCATAATTAAGTTTTATTTCTTTTAGAAATAAAATTTATGTTTTTTTTTTTTAAATTATTATTATAAAATATGTAAGTCTTTATTGAAAGAAAAATATTTTAGAATCAAAAAATACATTATTCAAAAATCAATAAAACATACTAGATAGTTATATTTTTATAACAGAAAAAGAAAATGGTAACAAGAATAAAAATATACAAAAGGTTTATCACTCATTAAATATAATATGTAATAATACATTATTCCACCACCATTTGTTTACACATTACTCCTGAAATGTGTGTATATATGTAAGTATAAATAAATTTATCAGATAAGTAAAAATATTAATATATATGATTCAAATAATTTTAAATTTATACAAAATATTAGGAATAAAGTAATTTATATTAAATAATTTTAAAACTACAAATAATGTTTATATATGTAATGTGTATATATGTAACATTTAATATTTTTTTACAATTCCTATGAAGTTTTATTTGCATTAATCATTTGATGGTAATGGGTGATTTTTTTGAGGTTAAGATTTTCATGCATTAGTATTTGACAGATCACGTGAGATTTCAGACATGGTGCCAAAGAGAAAGATGCTCAGTATGCTTTGACTTTTCATCATGAATAGACTTACTAACGAGCAACGCTTGCAAATCATTGAATTTTATTACCAAAATCAGTGTTCGGTTCGAAATGTGTTTTATCGACAAATTTTGTTCAGCGATGAGGCTCATTTCTGGTTGAATGGCTACGTAAATAAGCAAAATTGCCGCATTTGGAGTGAAGAGCAACCAGAAGCCGTTCAAGTACTGCCCATGCATCCCGAAAAATGCACTGTTTGGTGTGGTTTGTACGCTGGTGGAATCATTGGACCGTATTTTTTCAAAGATGCTGTTGGACGCAACGTTACGGTGAATGGCGATCGCTATCGTTCGATGCTAACAAACTTTTTGTTGCCAAAAATGGAACAACTGAACTTGGTTGACATGTGGTTTCAACAAGATGGCGCTACATGCCACACAGCTCGCGATTCTATGGCCATTTTGAGGGAAAACTTCGGAGAACAATTCATCTCAAGAAATGGACCGGTAAGTTGGCCACCAAGATCATGCGATTTGACGCCTTTAGACTATTTTTTGTGGGGCTACGTCAAGTCTAAAGTCTACAGAAATAAGCCAGCAACTATTCCAGCTTTGGAAGACAACATTTCCGAAGAAATTCGGGCTATTCCGGCCGAAATGCTCGAAAAAGTTGCCCAAAATTGGACTTTCCGAATGGACCACCTAAGACGCAGCCGCGGTCAACATTTAAATGAAATTATCTTCAAAAAGTAAATGTCATCGACCAATCTAACGTTTCAAATAAAGAACCGATGAGATTTTGCAAATTTTATGCGTTTTTTTTTTTTTAAAAGTTCTCAAGCTCTTAAAAAATCACTCGTTATAATTGCTTCAGAAAAGTAATACGTATTTATTAGAATTTATTATCTTCATTAATAAATATTTCAAATTAGACGAAAAAATAGAATACAATAATTTCATTCTTTTTTATAATTTCTTCCGGTTAATTTCTTCTCAAAGCGAACGTCCGGTAATTCATTCTGATATTTATAAACTTGTTTAATAACTTGTCTATCGCGTTTGCAATCCTTATCATCTTTGATATAAGTATTATGCTTTTCCTTAGCTTTGTTTATAATATACTTTGGTTTTTGTTTCAAATTATAAAACCCTAGATTTTTGACAAATTCTTTTTCTCGAAATTCATGACAATTTAGTCTACTTTCATTTAATCTTTTACATCTCATTTCTTTCGTTGTATGTATTTTGTCATGCAACTGATCCCAAATAGATTTATCAACTTTATTATGTAACAAATCATTAGGTTTAAAACTAGTTGTAGAATGAATACTATCATTATAAATTTCTATAGCTTTAAAAACAACACTCTTGTCATTTAGATCTTTTTGATCAAGTTTAAATAACCGTGTGTGTTCGTTTAATGTTAAATGAAAGCGTTCCATATCCGAATTTCCAGTATGTGTATTCGGTGAAGTAAAGTGAAAATTTATATTTTCTGATTCCAAAAATGTTCTAATATATGCTGTGTTAAATTCGTTATCTGCTATTATTTTATTTGGTTTTCCGAAAATAGCAAATCTCTCCCTAAGTGCATCAACTATAGTCAACGAATTTTTCTCTGATAAATAATGTACTGTATTTACACATATTGCAAATCACACAATTGTTAATAAATTTATGTATTTCATGTTTCAGTTTTGGGAAAAAAATAATACTTTTGAGTTCCAAAAATGTTTCATTAATACCTCAAAATTGATTCAAAATCCCGACCTCGATGTTTTTCATGATCACTATACTTTACCTTATACCACGTATGGTAAAGTAGAAACTTTGTTTCTATCTATCAAACCTACTTCTTGTATTTTTTTAAGTTATTTAATGTAACAATACAAATACTAATTATATTCTAACTTAATATACGGAGCATAGTGCCGCAGACCTTCAATCTTGTAGTGATATACTCAGAGTCTTTGGTGGGAATTGAACCCACAAACCCGAGAGTGGTAGACTGGCCTACCTAGGCACCCCACTCGTTTTTACTCTTTTTTAAACAAACACTTGTATGTCCATTTTATTTACGGAATAAGCAAAGTTGTAATAAAACATTTTTTTTATATTTTATAATTATTATTTCTTCTAAAAATAAGAATAAATGCTAAATTTCGAAATTCATTACCAATATCAATTTAAAATTACAAAATTTATATCCATTCTTTGCTTCAGGTTCAATTATGTAAAGATTGCATTGAATGGTCGAAACAAGAGAAACGTACATTTTTACGTCAAAGTTTGGAGGCTCGTTTGATCGCTCTATACTTTGATACAGGCATGTACACCGATGCCTTGCAGTTGGGGTCACAACTATTGGTTTTTATCCGAATGAAATTTATCTATTATTTCAGTCAAATGCTCCTTATCGAAAATGTCTTTAACAAATTTAGAACTTTTTACAAATTTCATCTAAGATATGTTTGAAAAATAGTGTATAATAGTCTGTTGTAAATATTTAAAAATTTTAAAGTTTTGACAAAAAATAGCAAGTTTTCCCTTTATACATAGGTAACATTTGTTTTAGAAACTCTACAACTTTTTCTTCATTGTACTCTTTTAGCGTGATAGTATGTCTTACTTTCGTTCCATACAAAATTTTCTTCGTGAATTTATAGTTATTTCCAATCTCAATAATAAGTTGATTTTTATATATATTCACAGGACTTTCCGTAATATTAATATGGCCATTAAGATTTTCAACCCCACTATGGATTGTAGCTACATCTGATGCAATTGTCTGTTGTTCATCTATTTCTAAATTATTAATATCAATACGACTTAGGAAATCAGCAACTTGATTCGCTTTGCCCTTAATATATTCAACATCGAATTCATATTCGTTAAGTTTTTTAAAGATGAAATATGTTCATTTAGTGATGTGGGAAATATTAAAATGTCATCGAGATAAACTACACATACATATGTATATTATTTATATAATCATGTAAAACCTCATTCATCATACTTTGGAAAGATGCAGGAGCATTTTTCAAACCAAATGGCATTCGAGTAAATTCGTAATGACCTGTAGGAGTTGAAAATGCGGTTTTATGTCTGTCATTAGAGGAAATTGATATTTGGTGAAAGCCTTTGGCTAAATCCAATGTTGTAAAATATTGAGAATTCCCTAACTTAGATAAAAGATCTTCTATATTCGGGATGGGAAATTTAACTTCTATGGTTATATCATTTAACTTCCTATAATCTACAACTAATCTCCACTTTTGTTTGCCTGAATTGTCTATTTTTTTGGAACAATCAAAATTGGCGCATTGTTGGGACTAAATCATTTTACAATTATTCCTGAGTCTAACATTTCTTTAACTTGTTTATGTACTTCAGTTTTTTGAATCTCTGGAAATCTATATATTTTTGAATAAACTGGAATTTCGTTAATTGTTGGAATATGATGCTGGTAATTACCAACCACCGACAATTCAGTACCATCTAAGTAAAATGTGGACTTAAAGGTTTTAATTAAAGTTTTTACAGAAGTTATTTCCTCATCATTCAAATTGTCGATTTTTAGTCTTTCTAACAACGCGCCTATATCAGGTTTTTTTAAATTTATGTCAATAATAGTAGAATTTAAATAATTTTCATCACTTATCGTAAGCCGCAAGTTGTTTCGTTAAAAATTAGGGGACATTTAGCATCAGCTATAATCAGCATTTTCTCTTTAAAATCTATTTTAGCTCCAAGAGTTACTAATAAATTGCAACCTATAATGCCATGAAAATCATTCAATATTTCAGTTTCTAATAAATCTATTGTTTTATTAGGTCTATTAAATTCCTTAAAAAGTGGAATTGTAATTTTTGTAGTTACATTAGTTTTTGAAGATATGCTATTTAAAATTATAGGTGGGTTTACTTTTGTTCTAAATGAATTATGAAAAAGTCCTCTTTTTATAAGTGAAGTACTTGAACCAGAATCTATTAAAAGTTTAATTGATGACTTTTTCGTGGCAACTATTATACAGGGAAGTGTTCTTCGGTCACTAACTGAAAATTTGATCTTTGAATCAATTTCCATCGGATTTTGATAGTTATTCTGAAATGTCTGTGTATTTTCAGCATTGTTGTTGTTAATGCTATAGCGATTTTCATTAAAGTATCTATTATTCCTAGAATTCCCAGAATGCGAATTTTCAATTATATGAAGTTGGAATTTTTTTACTATTGCTTACATTTGATGATGTAGATTGCAAGTAAATTTTTTTTGTTTTCAAATTTTTTGTAGAAATATTCGGTCTCTATTAAAATTTATTTTGCTTTCAAAAGAGAAGTGGGATTCCTTGCATACAAAATCAATTTTGGATCGTTAGGTATGTAACTTACTTAAAAAAATTTTCAATACCATATTCTCATTTCTATCACAACTATACCATAACTCATTTTCCATATTACATTTTAAATTAAGTTTTGTTAATAAGCTTAATAGATAATCATAAAAGCTACTTATACTATCACTAATATCTGCCATCTTCATTTTGTTTATTAACGAATCAATACTTTCTGATATTGTAAAATTTATTTTAAGATAGATAACCTTTTATATCTTCCCAATTCAAGGGGTTATTGTTATTTATTAAAGTAATATTAGCATTACCTACAATTTTGTTCCTTACTCTGATGTCAAAAAGGGGATAAAATGTTGGTTCAACATATTTGCGCACTTCATCTATATGCCTTATAAAGATGTCTAACTCCTCCGGTTTGCCATCGAAATTTGGAATGCTTCCAATATATTCGAATATGTTTCCAGTTGCCATTGTTTTTCTTTTTCCCTTGATTTTTAGATTGAAGCAGTGGTTCCACTTTCTGTTCTTGGTTGTTTCAGGTTGTTTCTTGTATTTACTCAGTTATTATTACACCTTTTGTAAAAATAAATTTTACAGCTCGTTTTCTTTCTTCTTGAATTTTATTTTTATTCACTTTATTTTAGTATTTGTTATATATAGTTCGAATGACCGACTGCGCCAATTAAGTTTTATTTCTTTTAGAAATAAAATTTATGTTTTTTTTTAAATTATTATTATAAAATATGTAAGTCTTTATTGAAAGAAAAATATTTTAGAATCAAAAAATACATTATTCAAAAATCAATAAAACATACTAGATAGTTATATTTTTATAACAGAAAAAGAAAATGGTAACAAGAATAAAAATATACAAAAGGTTTATCACTCATTAAATATAATATGTAATAATACATGATTCCAGAGCAATTGATCATTGTTATATTGGTGGCGTAGATTTACTATATTCTTTACTAAGTGTCTATAATATGTGATTTAGAACAAAAAAATGGCACAAAAAATGTTTTTGTGATAGAAAATTTTTATATACTTATGTATATTATAAAGTAAGTCTGAGTAACCGTTTGTAAGAAAACAGGGTTTTCTGATTTTTACAAATTCTTGGCGCCGGAACAATTTATGCCCTTGTTTGACTTCAAGCTTGCAAAATGTAATCACCTTCGGAAACTTGGTAAAATAAAAAAACTCGGAAGTCCAACCTCCACAGCGGTAAACTCTCCATCAACAAGCCGAACAAGTGTACCTACTATAAGTAAAAAGAATAGGACACAAGATTTTCCCTTGGATTCTGTTCGGGCTGACAGAATAGGACATTTCTCTCAATGGATGAAAAATCCATAACTTTGTCGAAATTATTGATCTTGTCGTTCATATCTTTCTTGGTAAAAACTGAATCGTGTTCTTGCGTTACAACGGCAAGTTGACCTCTTTTACAAATTTCCACACTGAGTAACGTTTGTATTAATATATTCTAATAACGACGGTATATAAACTGATAACAAACTTAAGTAAGGTCCATTGTGGATTATCAATTACAAAACAGGTTCCTCTGAATAGACTAAAATACCGCCAAATTTTTTAAGTTTCAAGAACATAACTACTACTACCTTAATTTTTAAATTTACATTTTAAATAATAGGGTATCTAATCCTAGTTTTTATTTAAAATTTTCAAGCTTCAATTAATATCAATAAAAAATATAAATTTAAAATTTCACCTAATAAATTTAATTTTAATTCATATAAAAACAATTTAACTTTAACTAATAAAAATTTATTTGCATTATTCGTATAACCGCGATGTTTTCTCTCAAAATATGCACTATTTTTTATTTTTGCTAAATATACATACATTTGTATATTAAATTATTCTAAATAAATATATATTTAGTATTTAAACTTGTTCATGCAGTAGAGGGTTAAGTGTAAGAGAAAATCTTAATAATTAAATCCGGAAATCGCTTAAAATATATGGGGATTTAAAAAAGCCCAAGGGTGAATGGCCTACTTAAATTCACACCCCCCCCCCCCCCTTCTTGAACAATCATTAAATTAAACTATTGTTGCATAGAACAGATTCCAGATATTACTGCGACTATAGTTTTGCATACGTTCAAAAACTTGTGATAACAATTATGTATGTACATATATATTTTTAAAGAAAATAAAACACAATACCAAAAATAAATATTTTTATATTATTTTTTATTGTTTTAAACAAATTTATAATTTTAGGCAACTTTAAAATTTTTAATCAATTCAAGTTTAGTTTTATTATAAATCACTACTATAATTAAAATCAAAAATGCCTGTTTCTTATTAATTATTTTATAATATTATTGTCAATATCTTGGATATTGATTGATATTTATTATAATATTTAAACAAGTATAAACGTTAAAATAAAAAATTTGTAATAGTAGATCTATTATTGTTTATTGTTTGAGTTTTACAAAATTTTTATATTAAATATTGAATTTAAATAAAAAGTAAAAATGGCAATGTTAAAATTTAATTAATATTTTAATGGAATTTACGGATAATTTTCAGTGTTAAATTAAAAAATAAAATACCACAAAATATACATATATGTATAATAGATTTTAGTAATAATTTTAAACATATTCTTTATGGGTTTTTAAAAATAAAACACCAAATTTATTTCAGATTTATTTTTTTTTTTTCTAAATTACGTATTCGTTTTAATTTTTTAATTTATTTTTATAGATGTTTTGTTGATGTGCGTCTGTTTCTTTTATTTTTAGAAAAAATCGTATACATGTGTATTTAATTTATAGTAATTTGAGTCACGCTTGAGTTTTTGTATTAAATATACATATTTTTTATATTATAATCGTTTGTTTTAATTTGAGTACCTTTTTTTGTAACTGTTCGCAATAATTGGTTTTAAGAATCGGTTTACCTCATTGGGTTCCGATTCTTTAAACGCTAGCGATTCCGTTTAGTTTTTCGGCTGACATTACCTTCGATGATAATCTGTGCGGAGAAAAAAATAATTTTTTTATTCATTTAAGTAATACAAGCCTTTAGGCCATACTTAAACATTACTTAGTAATTAAAAGTACTTAAGTATACAAATGAAAATCAAATTTAAGAATTACTATAACTAATAAAAAATTTTATTTATTTTTTTATTTTATTGTTATTGGTCCTCCAACTATAATGTTAAAAAAGAAAGTTTAAAAATCAGGAACAAACTCTAAGGTCCAAATTAATAGCAATACTAGGGTAGACAAGCCGTGGAATAATTAATACATAACAACAAAGTATTGAAAGTTTTTAGGTTATATTAAATCCAAATCGATTCATTTAATTTAAGAAACTTAAAAGTTTGAGTCGGAAAACATTATTGGAGTGCAATTTAATAGGTAAATGGTTCCAACAGCGAGCAACAAATATTAAAAACGACCTTTCAAAAAACGAATTTACTATCTTAGGTATCAAAATCTGAGGATTTCTTTTAGAACGACTAAAGGCCAATCTCTTAAATATAGACCAGTTTTCAAAAGAAGAAAATTAAAATCACAAAAATTGTCTAACATTATTGGAAATATGCTCTCTACTTCCTGCCTTATAGACAAAACGAACCACCGCATAAAATTAGCGTCATCATTAGAGCATAAGCCAATCGGTGTCGAACATAAAAAGGGAAGAATACATTATTAGAATCTATTCTTCTCAATATATTTACTATTCTGCCTACTGTGATTCAAAATTAAGTCTCCTATTTAAGACAATACCTAAAAAGTTAATCCGATCAAGAAACTCAATCCTTACATCACTAATAAAAATATCCAAATCTAAATGAAACTGATCATAAAACGGCTAAAAACAATTGCTTTGGCCTTAGTTACATTTAGTGACAAATGATTACATCAAGTCCAGTCAGACATAATCTGAAGCAAATATTCTATTATTCTGCAAAACATCAGGAAACATCACGATCACAACTAAAAAGTAATGCAACATCATCTGCAAAAAAAAGATCTACATATAAACGTATTAATCAAGGAAGGAAGTTTATTCATGTAAAGAATAAACAAGAGGGGACCAAGTGCTGAACCTTAAAAAAATTCCCGAATGAAAATTTCTGAATTTACACCATTAACAGAAGTAAATTGTGATCTTTCCTGAAGATACGTATGATAATATAAGTTTACAGGCCGACCTAGAAAAAATTAAATAATAACTTCCCATGGACAATATTTGAATAAAATACGTTGTACTTTTTTATCTTAAAAAAACATTAATTTTCCATAAGAAACTTTGGGAATTAATACATAAATATACCCAATAAATTCGGACCAAAGTTGTTTCATACAATTAAGTTCATGCTAAAAAATTGCTTTTAATGGGTAAACTTTTTTAGGTAAACTTATGAGTTACGTGCAATTATTATAACGCCAATTGAAAAATCGCTGTGTGTCCTAAATGACACTGTGACTATCGCAATTTTCAACAATATTATTTTTGGTTGAAAGAAAGAAAAAAGATGACAATTCAATTGAAAGAAGTTGCTTTAGCGTAAACCTTCTTAGGATTAGAAATCTGTGATTCATTAGTTTTAAAATAAATTATATCCCATTTCGTAATCTATCTTAGTTTGTCCACAATTTCCAAAAATCCCGCAGAGAAACACCACTTATATGTGAGAATATTTGAAAGATATTTTTGTATATCCAAAACATTTTCCTTAAAATTTCTAAACGGATTACAAATCTGTGGTTCATTAGCTTTAAAATGAGGTATGTGAGAATATTTCAAAGATATTTAAAATTTACAAATACATATGTCACAAATATGAAAAGATATTTACAAATATGTATGTCCCAAATACGACAACATATTTGCAAATATGTCACAAATACTAAAGACGTATTTATAAGTATGTAATTACGCAAGTCGTTATGTCGAAACATCTTTAGCTCGACATCTTTATCTTCACTCACTTCCATAATATTGAGCTGAGCAGACCGCTTATTTGAGCTGAGAAGACAAAACATTGTCTTGTTTGAATTATTACCCTCCCAATTTTTTAGTAATTCTGTAGAATGTTTTTTTTCCGAAAGAATAAAAAAATTACCTGCAATATTTGACTTGCTTCAAAAGCAGTTCCTGGCAGTAGTATAACCGGTGAAGAAACATGGCCAGCCTCAACACACAACATATTTGGAAATTCATCATCTCCGAAATCACCAATCTCTCTGGCCTTATCAATCCACGGATTCCAGATAACAGTATCTGGAAAATTATATTTGTGTATGCGCATTTTGCGACCTGATACAACATTTGTTATAATGTGTTCTTGAGGCGTGTGCTGATAAATGCGATCGGTCCATTCATTAACCGTCACAACTTCACGACCTTCTTGATACATAGCACCATCGCGAGTCTAAGTAGAGCAAAAATTAATCTTAATTATTAAGGCAAGCTTAAAAAATATAAAAAAAATAAAAACGCAAACCTTATCCATAAAGGTACAACCATGCAGTCCAGTTATTTGACAACGTCTAACATCAGGAACTTTTAAATACGTATGCAGTAATAGATTAAATGTAAGCGCTAAGTCTTTACTAGGATTATAGACACCTATATGGAAATGTAATTCTTTTTCACGCAATATCAAACGATATGTGATACGAAACCTGTAAAATTCAACATTTAATTATAATTTTATCTTTCTAATTTCACCACTTACTGATAGTTCCACATTGATCGTGTGAATTCATTATCCATTAATGAAAATATAGCCTCTACATCACCATTGTGCAGTCTTTCCGGTGGCCTCTCTAAATTCCAACGCGTTATGCGTGCAAATCCGTGTTGAGCACCAAATGACCATGGACCAAATTGAGCTGTTGAGAAGAATGTAAATTATCAGAGTGATTTTTAATGGTGGATTATATTTGAAGACACTTACGGAAGACGAATGGTATGCCGCCGCGTATTGCCTTTTTCCCATCAAAAGAGGCCAATTTGCTGTAAGTATATGAAAAATAGAAATTATTTTTTTTAATATAAGAGTTCTCAGGATTTATTTAATCACATTGTTGTTTCATTATTTTAAATAGTAGTGGAACAAAGTTATATCTAGTTGCTTTGAGTACTAAATAAAAAGCTTTAAAATGATTTTTTAATCACCACTTAAAATCTTTCCCTAGAAATATTTCTCTTCTCTCTCACTGATGTTCTAATCGTGAATAATTTCCTCAAACATATTTCATGTCAACAAAGTATTTCTCCTATTGTGAATGGGTTTTTTCACTCGAAAAGTTTTCACTTAATTTTTTCTGGGGAACTGTATTCATCATGTAAGTATTTACTTCTTCCAATTAGAATAATAAAGTTAGTAATCAATTTTTTTTAGGACAAGATCTGTTACTGAAATGCAAAGCGATATTAAACACTCGACAGAATTTCAAAAGATGTGGTGATGGCTGCACTGAACCAAATTTCGTAGGTAATATTAACGAAAAAAAAATAGTTTTTATTAAAATCTATATACGATTTATTCATATAAACTAATTTTATTCAACTCAACAGAATATCCTTTTTTAAAAAGATATTTCAATAAAATCTGATATTTGAAAACAAAAACTAATACAAATTTAAATAAAATTCTGGTAAACTAAACAGTAGTAATACATTCTAAGAAAAACAACTCATAAAATTAGTTAAATTTACATCCCTAAAAGAAGTTAATATAAATAATTAATATCTTGATTTGACTAATATTTCGTTTATTGTACAAAGTTTTTTTATTTATTTATAAAATTTTTTGGGATTTTTAATATTAATTATTTAATTACCCATAATATTTTATAATAAAAATGCAATTTATTTGTTGGGGGAAAAGAGCTAGTTCAAATACGTATTTCACTAGTTGCTAAGGCCAGATCATCAGGAAACCTTTTTCCTAATTTTAGAGAAGCCAAAAATACTCTATAAGTAATAAAATTCTACAAAACACAATGAGAAGTGTATATGTTAATATAATAATATCACAGAATATTAAAGCTTTTTTATTTTATTATTGAATAAAATTCAATATACTCGTATATATCCAGCATAAAATACAGTTAATAAAATAAAAGTGTTCAATAACATCGCAGTAAAAGGTGTTAAGGATTTTAAGGATTTTAGCAAGCTTATAACAAATGATGAGGAGTAAAAACAGCTGTTGCTTCAGATTATTCAAGCTAATCGAAAACAAGTTCCGACTGCACCAACAAAGAAGGCTGTTTTAGAAAGGATACAGAAACGACCCTTTTCCAAAGACAACATTTAAAGACTTCAGTTTCAAAAATTGTAAAAAAAAATTCCCGTTTTCATTTTTAGAAGAGCATTGAGCACTGCCTGCCAAGTGTCTTATGACCTTCACATTTTGGCTTCTTACTTCTTTTATCAAATAGAAAAAAATGGGATTTCCCTTGGCTTACACATTCACCTTAAGATGTTGGACCACCCAAATGCGCGTCCAGTGGTTAATGATTGCGCTATTGCAGTTTATCTAAAGTAATCGCTTCTGCAATATTGCTAGGGGTAGAGATGATAATCTGTCTGTAATCTGTAAAGCAAAAGAGTAGAGTTTAACGATATTTCCTGTTTGTTTCTATCAGCAGTGAGGCCCTTAAAACCCATTTCAGTAGTTTTTTATACTCGTATATATTTGTTTGTCTTTTATATGCCTACATGTAGCACGACAGAAGTAATTACACATCGATTTAAGACCTGTTTGCTTCACTTAAAATTTAGGTTTAACTCATTTTTCGGATATACATAGGTAGTTAATTATACCTACAATGAAACTATTTGAATGAAGCATTTTAATTTAATCTTAAGACCGCGTGTATATTTTTATTATTTTAGCTACTAAAGAACCTTGTATCTACAAAATATGATTATACAAGAGGTATAACTAAGTATATACATAATCACATATACTTGCTAAATGCATATTCACTTCAATAGAACGTGTTGTGAAAAACTATTCCAGACATTAAGAAATTTCGCCTTTTTTTAACAAACGTTAAATACTCGAACGCTCACATAGAAATAATAAGTTTAAAAAAATCGTCTGGGTTTTTTCGTTTTTTATTTGCCTTTTTTTGCCATTTTTGCTTGTTTTTCTTTTTATTCTTAACATAAATTCTCTTTTGAAGTTTAAATGAAGTAAAAGTTTTTATTTTCTTTCATCAAAATAATCTACTACAAAGAATCAACACACATGAATAAGATTTGTATGCATGCAGTGATGTGCAAAGCAAAAGCAGTACAATTTCGACAGAGTACCCAAATGTTCACCCACTATTCATTCAAACATGAATGAATGTGTACATTTTATATTTTAGCTGCATCTTCTCATACATGTGTGAAAGACTACAAAATATTTTGTGATTTTTCTTTTATGAATGAGATGATTTATTTTTTCTTTTTTGGTAAATTTTTCTCATTTATTCAAAAGTGAATAAATGAAAAAAAATTTTGTTGTTCACGAAAGTGTTCATGTTTGAGTATTTACAATTTTGATAATTTTACATAAATGAAAAGATCGTAGAAAAATGTGCGCTAAACATTCGCATACATAAATGAACGCACATATTTTGTAATGTGCATCTGCCGGCGTATGCAGTAACAAAATGTTTTCTTTATTTCTTTCTTCGGCATGTGCGATAGTAGGCAGAAAATTCTGGTATGTTCATTTATGATAAATTTTATAAATATTTAACGTTCATGAACGTTCATAAATGAACATGTACATGTATGAAAAATGAACATTTACATTTATGAAAAAGAACATTAACGAGAAAAAGTTAATTTATCACCATTCATGTAGTATGTAGTTTATTACAAAAAACAAAAGGGTACACACATGAAACAATTTTTTGATGTTCGTTTATGAGCGTGAAAAAAATATATTCTTTCTAATTTCTCATTTATGGCAAATATTATGAATGTTGATTTTTGAATATTCATAAATGAAAAATTCTGAACCCTGAATTTAAAGATAGTTTTCATACTAATTATTAAAGATTAAAAGGCTAAGTTTATTCATACTTTTGATAACTTCAAAACCAAATGGTTTGTGTCTCTCCATAAGTATATACTTTCAATAAAAAACGAAAGAGTGTACAAAACAAAAGCATAATAAAGAAAATAAGTTTATACAGGGTGCGGCAGAAAGGTCGAACTCTTTTTAAATCGCTAGTACTCACCACCTTTTGTGGCAAAAGCTATGTGGTAGGTTCTATCAGGTTCGCAACTTCTTAGCGTTTCCAGTTAAAGCCATAGAGCCGTGGACATTTAATCGCCGTATTTTTTCATACGATAGTTTTGTTAGATGTAATAAGTTGATCACAGTTGATCAGCTCTTCCTGAGACACCACAACCCTTCGTACACGAGTTTTTTGATATACAAGGAAACACCATTGGCTCCGCTAACATCTCGATCCTCTCAAAATGTTAATATAGTACAACAATGAAGGATGTCCCACGACGAAGCAGAATCTGGCAATACATTTTGTAGTCAAATTAACGATTGCATGTTGCATGATTGATTGAAAACCGTACGTCTGACGCAACCTGTATAAAAAAACTACAATAACCTAAAATGTATGAAGGGACACATGTATTTCAGATTTGTCCCAGATTTAAATTTGCGCGGGAGTTTATTATTTGGAATGCTATACTTTTGAACTGTCCCAAAAGACACCCTTCTCCTTTGAACATAGATGAAGTGCAGATTTTAGTTAAAGAAAATGGATTCGACTATTGTTGCAAATTTTAGGTAGTTCTATACAGCGTAAACTCCTAAACCTGCACTGTCACTTAAACGTACCCCATGTTCAATTTGCACAAGAAATAAAGCCTTATAACCAACAAAGCCAAAGAGAGTTAGTTAAATAGGTTTTTAACTGTAAATATTTTGAACAAAATAACCTAATCGATGAAGTTAACTTTCACTTTGAACGATTTTCGAAATTGCAACATTTAGGGTTTCGATAACCTACATTTGATTTTTGCAAAGCTGATGCATTCACAACGGGCCACTGCTTGGTGTGGACTCTTTCTTCTTTACATATAAGGCCAGTCGAGCAGTGCTTTTCTGCCTAATTTGGATTCGTCAATTAAATTAATCCGTATGATATATTACTCTCTTGTTAAATTGATCATAATTGTTGTAGCTCAACACCATCAGTGGTTTGGTTTTCTAATTTGAAGTCATATGTCTACGTCAACAATCCCATATTCAAAGCCATAGAGGCAATTAGTCGGATGTGTTATTCTATACATAACCTTATTTTATTTCAAAAACTAAATACGATTAAAAGCTGTACATATGTATTTTCTCTTTAATTTATATCTAGGGACACTTCTGTTAAAAGAATGGTTGCAGTGGAATAGTCGCTGAAATTGGAATTATGAAATATTTTACACAGGAACATTGAAAAAATAATAAACAAGATGCAGTCTTATTCCTGACGAATTGGAACTTCTAATTTTGAACTTGAAAAATGTTAGCGGAAGATTTGTTTTTTGCTTTAAATAAAAATAGTGTTTAGCGACGGCGCTACATCTCTCGTAATAGTCATGTTAATAAGAAAGTAATGTTCATAAGTTGAGCATCAAGACTTTTTAATCAATTTAGTGAAGTGCAAGGCAGAAAGAGATAAGATGCGTGATCGTTTGCTCCTAATAGTCGTTGATACAGTTGAAAAGGTCACCGAACGCTTTAAATTACGTAGCTAAATTTTACGCATCCTTAGTAACGCTTCCGTTTTCCTTCGATCTAACCGGTGTTGGATTGTTCTTGAGGTCGGACAAGTCAACTCGTTAGCTTAATTTGTACAAACTTAATTTGTATTATAAAAGGCATTGTTGATGCGCTGCCCTCTTGTTCCTTTTTTCTTTACTTGTACCTGGCTTTGTCAGTTCATCCGCATTACAGTTGCCGGAAATAATACCAATTCTCCACACCCAGTTAAGAGTGTATGTCGAATTTTTAGAAATCACATTCAATGTTATCCGACACACACACATGCATGGGACCTAATTGCGGATTATCTATTGGCAGAAAGATTGATATTCATATCAATGAATTGTTAATGTTAGGCTTAAGTTCTTTTATTCTCTCTGCCTACTAACAGTAATTGAAGAATATTTTTTCAAATAAAGTGATTAATTTATTCAAAGAAAAATGGGAAAAATTTAATTAGACCCTAGCCGTCTTTAGCATTCTTCGTATCTACTACTTTGGGTAGTGTTTAGTTATAAGCATCATCTATTTAACCGACCAAATTTAGATAAAGGAATACGAGAAAACTATATTCAATCATTTTTCGTCAGATGGTCTACCACTACCTAAAGCTTCCCTCTTATTTGATGTTTTTTCTTTATTTTTTACCACCTAATGCTGGGAACATAACTGGGACGAACGACGAACTTTTGGCCGCGAATATTCGTCGCCAAAAATAACACATTTGTATATATGAAAATGCACACAACAATGTCTTCGATCGAAATTCGTCATACGCGGTGAACTCTGAATTAGATTTATTTCTAAAGGATGTTTTTTATAGAGTTATAGATATTTAAGTTGCAATAAAACAACGATGGATTATTCGATTGACATGAATTTTATTTATCCGAAAGATAATCTAATCTGGCATTACATTTTAAATATGATTTCTGGCATATGACCGCCACGGCTGGCGCGGATGTAGTCCAAACTGGACGTCCAATTTTCTATGACTTTTTCCGTTTATGGTTTATCCGCATAGTCAAGCGGTGTTAAATCACAAGATCTTGGAGGCCAATTCACAGGTCCAAAACGTGGAACTAGGCGGTCACCAAACGTGACTTTCAATAAATCTATTGTGGCACGAGCTGTGTGACATGTTGTGCCGTCTTGTTGAAAACACATCTCCTGGACATCATAGTTATTCAATTCAGGAATGAAAAAGTTAGTAATCATGGCTCTATACCGATCATCATTGACTGTAACGTTCTGGCCACCATCGTTTTTTGAAAAAGTACGGACCAATGATTCCACCAGCCCATAAAGCGCACCAAACAGTCAGTTTTTCTGGATGTTACGGTGTTTCGACATACACTTGAGGATTACCTTCACTCCAAATGCGGCAGTTTTGTTTGTTGACGTAGCCATTCAACCAGAAGTGCGCTTCATCGCTAAACAAAATTCGCTTATGAAAATCGGGAACAACGGTAATCTCGTTTTGGGCCCAAATTGCACTATTTGGAAGCGTTGTCCAGGCATGAGTCTATTCATGATGAATTGCCAAACCATACTGAGAATAAATCACTTGACAGCTGTTAAATCGGTCGCCATCTTGAAAAGTAATGCCAACTTAAAGTTCTATACCTCTATGAAAAAAACACCCTTTATTTCTTACTCCGACGTACAACGAGAACATGTTTGGTTTTAGTTTCAAGTATTTTAGTAAATAAAGTTTTTTTACTTATATAATTAATTTATTTTTATTTTATAGCATTTAAAATAAGTGTACAAAATAGTAGTTAACTGTTAGTAGTTAATAGTAGTTTAATTGTAACAATTATTATTTTATATGGTCACTCTATCAGATCGTTTTTTATTAATGTTTACTGGCCGTGTCAACCTCCTCATTCTTAAACATTTACATACAAGCAAAAAAGTTTTTTTTTATTTTAAACATTATATTTATTATTTTAATGATTTTCCCAAAATTATAAATTTTTTTTTATTCATTTTTTTTTGTATTTTTTCTTTCTTTGCACAAACAGTATGTAACTTTACCAATTATAACAGCTGTTATTCTTATTATCGTTATTGTGCTTCATACGACGAATTGACACAGCGAATTTTTACCGACGAATTAGTGGTGTTGGACGAAATTCGTCGTTTCTTGTTGCTTCAACCAACCTTCGGTTAGCAATGAGAACAACTTTTTTCCCTTTATTTGTTTAACCAACATTATTCTTTAGAACTCAAGCCTAAATAATTAATTAATTCATTATTCTTTAGTTGATACTAATTTAGTATCAAACCAAACTTTGTTAGGTAAATATGTTTACGCGGTGCCTTGCAATTTTTAATATTGAATATTTTAAATTAATTCACAATTTATGTACATATATTCAGTATTCTGCGGTTCCTCAGCCATTTTTCGCCCGTTTGTTAGGAGATTAGATTTGAAAACTACCTTTGTATAAAGTATTTGCGACAGAGGGCGTGACGCTTTGCACAACTAAGATAAAGTATCCTAAAGGCAAGGGTTTCGGAGTGAAGTTGTCTATGGGATTGGGTGGCTTTCCGTACTCTTTATTGTTCAATGAACAGTATTCATCATAAGTAGATTCGAATTATTCGATGGTTGTCTAATGTGAGCTTTAGAGTACATAATTGAAAAAACCTATATGGTAACAGATTTTGTTTGTTTGTTGCTTTTACTTTGTACGACAGTGTATAATCAAATGAGTACACTGAAAATAATTTCCTTAAGATATATTTTAAATTTATTCTCAACAATTAAACTATATAAACCAAATTTAAATTAAACCATGTACGATGTATATCCAACAAATAAAAAAATAAAATAAAAATCGTAAAATTGAAAAATGAATTGAAAACATAATTTTGCGAAAAAAAAACAATTTCTATCTATATTTTTGAAAAGTTAAGTTTGTACCATAAAAAAAATATTTTCTGAGTGTACAAGCATAATCAGATGATGGATGGATGGTTGATTTTCTGGTCCTAAGCATGCATGTTTAGCAACATTGTTGTTGTTTGTTTTTTAGTTAAAAACAAAATCTCAAAGAAAAAGCACGACAAAAACAAGAACAACAACAAATCCAAAAATAATGAAAAGAAAACTGCGCCAACAATTGAAGGGAATTCATACTCACATATTGGATATTCTCACAAAAATATATTAAAGCAAGAAACAAAAACAACAAACTTAAAATTTCAAATGACAAATATGTATCTATGTATGTACATATGTATGTATGTATGTGAAAAAAAAATTTAATGAAAAAAGTTTTAATAGATTGTATATGAATCTTATGATCATGGACAGATAAACTTTTAAATATTTAGTTTTAATGGGAAGTGGATAAGAACATACAGACAATAAAATAAATGCGATTAAAGGGAAACAATTTTTAAAATACAAGATTACAAAGGGTGTCGTAAAATTAACGATCGATTTTAAATTAAACAAGAACAGGATTATGCATGGAATAGCACATCAGGCAAATGGCCTACACGGTTAATAAGCATACTTGTCGAAATTTTCATTTAATGTGATGTATCGTTGTACTTCCTTCTTCAGTGTCAGCTTATTGGCATATAAAGAAATCCAATAGTGATTAATCACACGTTCTAGAGGGGCAATTCTGATCACCAAAACATGACCAGGCTATATCTGATACAGTAACTGAGTTGTTCGACGGTCTGTAAGGGGTGTAACACCATCTGTATCTTTAATCTATATGAACTAACAACAATTACTCATATCTAAAGCCTAAAATAAAAACAAATGTCTTTGTTAAGTCCAGCTAGAGCTAGACAAAAACAATTTGCGGGTCATCCCCAGAAAAACAATATCCCATCTTCCTAATCGAACGTAACCACGATCATTTAGTATGTTAAGGGCCAATTTAGTTGGACTGCTTTTAACTTCATTTGCCTTAACTTTGATTGTATATGACTTTTCCCAAGTACGGCACCGATCGAGATATACCGAGGTATTTGACTTATGAAAGGCGCGCTTTGATACATCCATCCGTAAAAAATACAATAAAAACTTGAAAGAAAAGTATGGCTAACCTTTAACTCGAAAACGCACGCTATTTTACGACAATACTGTTTCATTGTATATTCAAGGTACGACGACCACTGTTCCCATCCATTCTGTCTTTTTCTAGACTATGCGTAACAACACGATAATAATATTTTATGGGAGGTACAACGCCCACTATCCTAATCCAGCATGTATTTTGCTATATTATGCACATTTGTATGAGGGTTTCTTGTGCAAATTGTTAAGACTCTACATATTGTAGTTCTCTAGGTACTCAATAATAATTTTTCACTCTGTATTGCAGCTACCACGCCCACTGTCGTAATCTAGTGTACATTTTGTTAGACTATGAAAATTAGTCTGATGGTTACTTTTGCAAAGTTTCAAGAATCTAACTATTGCAGATCTCCAGGTAGACGATAATAATTGTTCACTTTGTATGCGAGGTACCACGCACACTATTCAAATCCAGCCTGTGCTTCGCTAAACTATGTATATTAATAAGGGAGTTACTCGTGGAAATTTTAAAGATCTACTTATTATAGTTCTCTAGATACTTAAAAAGTGGGCGTGGTCACTTTTTCTTTCCTGAAAACCTAAGTTGGGTTAAGATGAAGATTTAAAAAAATGGGCCAAATCGGTGCAGCCGTTCTTAAGTGATGCGATTAGTAACGAACGACATTTGATTTTATTTATAGATTTATGCGATTGGGGGGGCATGCGAAAGATATGAGTACATTTTTATTCAATCACCTTTATTATCTATTTCTTCAACCATTTTTTTAATTATTTTTTTTTTTTAATTGAGAACGTGGTCTTGTAAATATCGTGATGCTACTTGGGGACTTGTATACAATAAGTGCAAAATGGGTAATTACATACTAACATGAGGAACTCCGGCTACAAAGGAGGCCAGCTTGGCCTCAAGGTTACGCCATGTACACAATAGCCGCAACAATTTATGTATATTAATGTATTAATTGAAAATTTCGAAAATAAGTTGGTGAAAACAAGATTCTACTTTAATTTTTGTAATTTAATAGCGTGCTATTAAACCAAATTATAAATTCACCAAAAATTATTACTGGATATGTATGGCCATTTCACTAAGTGCTTAAATTAGCTCATCAAGAAACCTTTACCCAAATTTTAAGTAAGCTAAAGCTATCTTTTATGTTAAAAATTTCCTTGACAAAATGTGAATTAAGTCAAAGAAATTAAAAACAAAGTAATAGTTCGCTATTAAATCAAAAGTTGGAATCATCCAACTCTATTTGTTTGGGTATTTTTAAAATGTTAAGAAAAGAGACTTATCCTTTACTTAGACTCCAATCCATTTTCAGTTGACCAGAGGTATCTTCGATGCAATACATTGCAATTGATGGAAAAAAATAACCGAAACAGCATTAAATCTTAATATATATTCTTAATTTTAATTAAAGAGAATATATTATTTTAAATAAAAAAGAAATCAACACAAATGAAGCTGTGATGAAAAAGATTTTCTCTTAACGAACCATAATGCATACAACTTACATTTTTACCCCAATAACGTGTATACGGAGAACATTTTTAAATATCATTAAGTCCAACAAAAAATTGAATGAATATAAAAGAAAAAATTCTTTTACTAACTCATGTATTCAAACTTATTCTTTGTATTGACTTACATGCATGCGAGTATAAGCAAAGTAGAAATAGATTTCATTTTCTTTTTATGCTTTTCCCTTTAATCAGTTTGTTTTTCTCAACACATTTTGCTACACTTAGACAGGTCATAAAAGACTTAATTCGTTAAAGATAATTATTACCAGTTAAATTTATACAATTTCTACAATTGTGTTGAAATTTTGATTTTTCTCGCTTGAGGCAGTTAGCAGGTCGACTACTGAAGCATATGCTAACGAGTTCGATCCCCAGCGGTGCCAATTGCAGTGTTGCCGAAACTGAAACTCCTTTACTACAAAATTACTTAAACCATCTGTCTCATCTACTCCAATCTCTTGCCAAAAAACATTATATTTTTTGCTAAAATTTTGATCTTTTAGCGATGCTTTTGGCTTGTCTGTAGAAAATGACCATAGCCTTTGGCGGGAATCGAACCTGACAGCTGGATGGAGAAATTTTTAAATGGAATATTTGATTTATGTCTTTGTCAAATAAATGACGTTTTTATTAAATTTAGAAAGTTGCTTGATTTGTTTTTTGTAAATGATCCTATGATGAACTAACTCCTCGCTAATTCGTGCTCATCCAATAACTAGACCTCAGAATCGCTACCATCAGCTGTAATATATTAGCTGTGGATTCTTGTAAATTGAAAAGAAAAAATGGAAAAAGATACTGTTTTAAACGAACAAATTTTGACGATTTAAATAATCTCTCCACAAGTACAAATTGGCTGTATATTTGAAATGGTAACCCAACTTCAATAGATAAAAAGTTTAAAATATTTTAATATTATTTATACTCTGTAACCCCTTCAAAATATAATATTCTAAACAATAATCTTTATATAAATTATTTAAATAACATGAAGCAGATCTTAAAACGAAATATTTTTTCAAATTCATTAATTCTAAAAGAAAATCTACCGGTTATCCAAGTGTTATGAAGTATCTAAATGATGACTCCAATGACAACTATGTAATATCTAATATGTTTGCTGACTTTTTTACGACAACGTACTCTGATGAACAATTTGACCCCATGAGCGGATGTCAGTTTCCTGTAGTTGAGTGTCAATTAATATAATTTCCACCATTTCCTAGATTTTTGACTGCATATAAACCATTAGGCCATCTGTATATAACGGACATGGCGCCATTCCATCCTGCATTCTAACCAATTGGGGCTATTATCTACCCACACTATTAACAATATGAATATGATTCAATGTATCGTTAAAATATGGTTACTTTCTAACTGACTTTCTTAGCTATAGAATGCATTTATTACTGTCACCATTTCAGCATGGGTTCAAAAAAGGTTGCTCAAAAGTCACGAACATATTGCACCTTACCAGTTTAATAAATCGTGGATTTAATGATGGTCAGACAACAGATGTCATTTATACTGACTTCAGTAAAGCTTTCGATGAAGTTAACCATAATCTTCTTCTTACGAAACTTAACTTAATGGGCTTTACTCAAACTACTTTAAGCTGGATAAAATCTTATTTAGTTAGCAGAACGCAAAAGGTTAACCAAAACTATCTCTAAGAAAATTGTTGTAAACTCTGAAGTCCCTCAAGGAAGCTACCTTGGTCCTATTTTTTTTTTCTCTTTTCTTAAATGACTTGCCATGTAAATCAGTTTTGCAATGTGTTAATTTATGCAGATGATGTGAAGTTCTTTCTATGTTACAAATTGTCAGCAGATGGAATCTTCTTGCAACAGGATTTTAATCGGATCTAAAATTGGTGTAAAATTAACTTAATGGACTTAAACTTAAAGAAGTGTAAGCATATGCGTTTTTCACGGAATTCAATGTCTACGCTGCAATATTCCCTTGATGGTTGTTTATTGAAATCTGTAACTTAATTCTAAGATCTCGGTATCATTTTTGATCGTAAGTTAAACTTCCGGAAGCATATTACTATGATAGTAAACAAAGCATTTACATTCACATTGATCGTATAGAATCAGTCCAAAAACAATTTCTCTTATTCAGCTTGAGAACTTTATTCCGTGGTCATGGTTTTAATCTTTCGTCGTATACAGCAAGGCTGGCTATCATCAAGCTCACTACTTTAAAAAGCCGAAAAACAATGCTGTGGCGTTTTTATTGAAATTAAATGGTGATGACATATCGGAATTTCTTCTTAGTAATAAAAATTTTTATTATTCCTCGACGTTCTACCCGCTTCTGGACACCGTTATATCTTCAAGTTTTAGATGCTGATTCGTTTCGAAGGATGTACGTGCAAGCAGTTTAATGAACTATTTAATCTTATTCAGTCTTATTACGGATATCGTTGGCACCCATCGACGACGATAATATTGTAATAGAAAACAATCAGAATTTTCCGAATTGTTATCAAAATTTTCAGAATTTTCTGATTGTTTTCTTTGATCTATTACAATATTATCGTTGTCGATGTGTGACAACGACATCCGTAATAAGGCTGATTGATTTTTCTGTAAATGTTAATATTGTCAAACGTAATATTATATTGTTTTAAAATTCTCATATGTAATATACTTAATTATAATTGTAAATAAATTTTTTCTTTTCGCCTTACAGACGGCTTTTATATCCACAGATTTTTAATAAATAAATAAATCTTCAGGATTATGGACTAGCGAACTACCAATCAGTCTGTGGAGGCACTCTAGAGTTGTTTTTTCTAAATTTTCAAATCAAAAAACAACCAATAAAATAATTTTGTTGATTATCGATGGCAAACATTGCAAAACTTTACCGGACAAATGGATTTTTTGGAAAATCGATTGATGACGGAAGATTACGGCTTCCGTATAGTAACTTCTGCGGAAGTTGTCAGAAGCAGACCAGTCTTTTTTTAAATCTGCGGGCTGCAGGAAAATTCAGATTAATTGGTATGTGATATTAGAAGAATAAATTCATTCAAAAGTATTGATCTGCAGGTATCCTAGGGCGCTCCTACAATAATAAAACAAAACATATCATAACGAGCGAGGTGAAGCTGCAATATGTATCACAGGCAGGCGTATTATCATATTCCTCACAACAGACTTGTTAGTTAAATACTTAATTAATGTTAAGTGCTTATGTATGAAAATAACATTACAGTACGAGCTCGGTTTGCTTTTACCGAAACGTTGCAATAGCCGACTATTAAGTAATAAAAGCCAAATTATATAAAATATCTTACCCTTAGTACGAGATCTGTACATTTATCTGAAAATCTAAAGACGGTTTGGTAACTAAATCAATGCGTAAATGTTCATACCGGGCGTAATTTTAATCTCTTCTTGTATTTTGAAAGGGACTGTAATTGTGCAGCATTTTAAAGCAATCACATATATGCAGACAAATAGGTGCAGTTCCTTGTTTGGCAATTTCGTCTTTCATTTGTTTCCTTATCTAAAACATATCATTTAAAGATATAAAGATTCGATGATGGTAAAAAAGAGTTTCTGACACAATATTTGATATAAAGTTGCAATATTTAATTTAATTTATAATTTATCTATATACATAAAGCACAAAATGTGTTTGTTTGTATGTTTGTTTGTCGGAAAGCTATATCTGCCTACACCAGTGACCCGATCTTTCTAAAATTTTTACAGTTTGTTATTGAATACAGGGATGGTAAAATAGGGTACTTATTTTTTTGATAATCTACGTGGGCGTGGCACCTCCCATACAAACTAAATATTTATCACCGTGGTGCTTGGCAACAGTGCTTGGTAGCGCCTTGAACTTTTGCACCAGTAACCTCTATATTAACAAGCATAGTTTAGAGAAAAATAGACTGCATTGGAATAGTGGGCATGGTACCCATACAAAGGGAAAAAATATTATCGCGTATCTAGAGAACTACAATAGACAAGAGTAACCCCTATGATAATGTGCATAGTCCACCAAAATAAAAAATGAATTGGGACAGTAGGCGTGGTACATCCCATATAAAGTGAAAAATTATTATCTTCTATATAGAGAACTGCAACAGGTACTGTTGCAATACTGTTGCAGGAGAACTTCACAGACTGAATTGGACTAGAAGGCGTGGTACCTCCGATACAAAGTGAACAATTATTATCGTGTATCTAAAGAACTACGATAGACAGAGCCTTGAATATTTACACGAGTAACCCCTATGCCAATGTGCATAGTCCACCAAATTAAAAAATTAATTGGGACAGTGGGCGTGGTAAATCCCAAATAACGTGAAAAATTATTATCTTCTATATAGAGAACTGCAACAGGTAGCGCCTTGGAATTTCACAAAAGTAACCATCATATTAACGTACATAGTTTAGCAGACTGAATTGGACTAGAAGGCGTGGTACCTCCCATATAAAGTGAAAAATTTTGATCGTGTATCTAAAGAACTACAATAGACAGAGCCTTGAATCTGTACACGAGTAACCCCTATGCTAATGTGCATAGTCCACCAAAATAAAAAAATAATTGGGACAGTGGGCGTGGTACATCCCATATAAAGTGAAAAATTATTATCTTCTATCTAGAGAACTGCAACAGGTAGCGCCTTGGAATTCCACAAAAGTAACCATCATATTAACGTACATAGTTTAGTTAAACACAGACTGAATTGGAGTAGAAGGCGTGGTACCTCCCATACAAAGCGAAATATTATTATCGTGTTCATGGTGAACTGCATTAGATAGCCAAGTGATTTTTGTATTTTTTGTGGATGGGTGTAGCGAAGTGCACCGGGGAAAGCTAGTATTTATATAACGTTACAATCTTTAATTTAAGTTGATATAAAGTTGCTATTTTTAATTTAAACATAAATATCGATTTTTTTAATGACTCTCTTTAGCTCACCTAAAATTTGGGTTAAGATTTCCCGATGAGCTAAATTAAGCACTTTAGTGAAATGGCAATAGAAACTAGCTCATCCCGTAGTAATCAATTTCAGTGAATTTATAATTTTGGTTAATAGAGCAAGCTATTAATTAAAAATTTGAATTATAAAACTTTTAATACCCAAAATATAAACTATGACTATACAAAATGTTCTGATTTTCGGCTCTCCACGTTAGTATATTTTGTACTTATCGAAGCTAGTTTTTGAAAAAAGTTGCCCTTATAAAGACATCAATGTAACAAAATGACATGTTGCGGTAATCGGGGTATTGCACTAATCGGTAGTTGCACAAGTCGAACTCGCACTGTAAGATTGTCCATTTTAGCGGCATGTTTACGAAA
Source organism: Phasia obesa (assembly GCA_949628195.1). Lineage (NCBI taxonomy): Eukaryota > Metazoa > Arthropoda > Insecta > Diptera > Tachinidae > Phasia > Phasia obesa. Next base: position 123,057,448 of record OX451216.1, read on the forward strand.
TGTTTTTTTTTTTTATTTTTTATTTGCTTACATAAAATGAAGAGAATTAAAAAAATATACCTAGTTCACAACGGACAAGTTTTCATGCAACAATTCCGATTTTTGTGGAAGAGAAAATACTAATTTTAGTACTCTCTTTCCTCTCACAAAAATCAGACTTGCTTCAAGAAAACTTGTCCAAACCCTATGTTATCAGAGATGCAAACAAAATTCTTTTAAAGCTCTGCTAAGTAAACTAGTACACAAACCATTAAACCAGTCATCGTTTTTTTGTGTTGATGACTAGTTTTTTTGATCCTAGATGCGATAGTTCACATCTATACATAAACAAAAAAAAGGAAAAAGTGTACAAACAACAACAAACAAACCTCAACATAAAAGGCGGGCAGAAATTGCCGTTAGTAACTAAAGGAAGAAAGAAAAAAATTGCAAAAAAGCAACAAAAAAAGCTGACAAAAATAACGACAAAAACAGCAGCAACTTCCAAATGAAAATGCAACAGCTAGAAAAAAGTTCTACACCATGTGGAGCCATATCAAATGCCAACACATAAAAAACTGAAGAAAGAACTAAACAAAAGTTCAAAAAAAGCTTCCAATCGTGAAATACAAAAACTTATGAGAAAAAAGCGCCAGAAAAGCAGCAACACCAAATACAACGACGACAAAAAGAATATAAAAACGGCAACAAAAATTAAATAACACAACAACAATGAAACGGAATCTACAAAACGATAAAAAAAAGCCTTTGAACAACAAGCAACATACAAAACCAACAACGACACGAGTAGCAGCACCAAACAACATTGCCGCATTCTACTCATCATCATCAGCTCAATTGTAAATACTACGAACGAAAAAATTCATACCATCCATATAGAAGAAGAGCTAAACAGGATTGCACGAGTACGAGTAGTAAGTGTAGGGCCAAAAACCAAAGCCAGCCAGCCAGCCAACCAACCAGTCAGTCAGTCAGTCAACCACATGAAAAACTCAATTGGAAATAAAAATGCGAATACAACAGCAATGCTCGTAGTATGGTCAACAAAATTTATCGATTGGTGTAGAAAACAATACAAAGGCGCGAAACTCCATTCATAAAAACTTAAGACCAACCGAATACTTTGCTTCATCCAATAATAAAGAAACTTCGGTTAAAACACAATCCAGTTTAATTTCAAATCATATTTTGCTTTAAAGAATTGTTCATTTAAAATCAAGAGAACAAATTTCAAGAAAATATTGTCATTAATTGTCATTGCGTTTCCTTGAGTCTATTTAAAAAACAGGTACAAGGTATTATATTCAAAGTATTATTTATAGGAAGCTACGATTTTTGCCACCTTTTAGATAATTCGGGTTATTCTTTCCCAAATCAGGACAGAAACGACTCAAGCCAATTTTTTAAGTGTATTCCGTAGTGTAGGCCGAGAATTGTTATGATGAAAAAGTATGAAGTTGTGGATCAATTGCATTTTAGCACAGACTCAAATGATCGTTTTGCTCGAATTTAAACGACGTTGTTCTGATCACACCAAATATACATAGAAATAAAAATCAGACCTATCTCTGATGAATGTGCAGTATGCGAGAAAAACTAAGCGATACGTGGGTAGTAGAATTGAAGCCACTTAACACAAATAAAGCCAAACAGCTACTCAATGTTTAACAATTTTAAGAAAACACTGTCTTGGAAGTTTCTGGCTTAGTTACAAAAACACCCAGAGTCTTTGGCGGCAATCGAACACGCATTACCCAAACGCACTATCAGTTTATGAAGGTACCCAAAAAAAACTTATATAAATTAACGATACCTTTGACATGCTAGAAAGAATAAATTGGTTTCCGACGCTAGACTTACAGATGAGTTATTGACAAGTTGAGATTGTCGATAGAGAGGAAACTGAATGGAGAACAAGAGGTTCAGGGAATACCACTGGATTAAGATGCGAAGTTGACAATTGGGGTGAATGAATGTCTTAAAGCAAAAATAACCTAAGAATGATCACTAGCTTCCTTACAGCCCTTTGAGTGCCTTCATAGACTGATTGGTAGTGCAATAGTCTAACAGTCTAGCGGTTGCTTGGTCGATTCCCGCCACCAAAGACCCTGGGTGTTTTCTACTTAGAAGCAAAAAGACCCTGACTGTTTTATGCATAAACGCAAGAAGTTTCGCAGGTAGTGTTGTCTTAAAAAAAACATTCTGGTAAGAAAAAATCTAGAGTGGCCTACACTCAACTTTACCATACCCGATGGAAACAGATATTTTTATGTATATTCAAATCGAAAAGTTAATTATTTTCGGTTTTCCTGATTATGCCCAAAATTTATACAGCACTTCATCTCCATATACCAAAGGCATATACTGAATTTCATTTTAATATGTCATACGGTATGACCTTTAGAGCGTTCACAAAATTTGGGGGTAAGGAAACTACCCCTTGTCCCCTTCCGATTATGCCCAAAGACTATACAGCTCTTCATCTCTATATACCAAAGGCACGTACTAAATTTTATTTTGATATGTCAAACGGTATCACCTGTACAAACTCCACAAAAATAGTGACATACACACCCACCCACCCACAAACATCGTCGCGAAAATAGCCAAAATGGATTCAGGAGACCTTAAAACGTATAAGTCCGTGGAAATCCCAACTTCGATTTTTTTCACGATTACTATATTTTACCTTATACTACGTATGGTAAAGTAAAAATCCTGCTGGACATTGAGAGAAACAACCGGTGTAGATTTTGGGATTATGACGATGAATATATTATGAAGGATTATGTTGCTTTTTGTCACAGTAAGATACAACAAACTTGCCAAGCACCTACCGGAAGATGAGGCCAAGTATAGAACCAACTCAAATAATAAGATTCCTGAGAGCGGGTATAGATAAGGTGACTTAACACCTGGCAGACGCAGTGTTCTGTTTTATTATTAGTCCATTATTCATAGAACAACACACTATACATTATTCGGTTTAATGCTTTTGACAAATTAACAAAATTTGGTTGGTTTGTAACAACACCGAATAGAACCTTCGTGTTTTGATATTGGCCACAATGAGAATGAAATATTAAGGAAATACAAACAAAAACATTTCTATATGTATAACAAACTTACATGCATGCATACATACATACATACATACATACATACATACATACATACATACATACATACATACATACATACATACATACATACATACATACATACATACATATACATAGTATGTTTTTGTGCATAAAGAGTAACTGTGGAATCGGGAGAAAACATTGAACCAATGCATGTTTTGTTTTTGTAATTTCTTTGTTTGTAGATTTTGTTGATTCACCGCAGGACAACCAATGTTGCATGGACTATCGACTATCTTCTTAGTAAATGTTATGCTACTGATTTGTGTGAATTTTGTAGTTTTAAAGATAAATGTCATCATTTCTACGGCAACACTCTGTGTACATCCATGCATATATGTATGTATAGATACAGACATTTATAGATATATTACATGTTAGCATTAAATCGCTTATGGTTGCTCCTTGTTGAGTTTATTTTATTTTATATTTAATTTACATTTCATTTAACATTTAGTCAATAGGTTGCGATTTGTCTTGCCACTTGTAGGTTTTGTTTAAATGTTTTTTTTTTTTTTTGATGAAGTTTTTTTTATATTCTAAATCAAAACCTTTTTAAAAGTGTTTAAGTTTTATTTTATATACTAGCGATGATTGACAATTAAACAAATTAGTTAAAATATACAAAAAAATTCTCATAACACATTGTTCTAAAAATATATGGCTACCAACGGTAGATGTCGAGCTCCCTCGAACTGATTTGAATAAACACTTCAAACTAGCTGCCCATTGTACAACCCGGATTCGTTGAAAATCCAATCCAATAAAATTTATTTTGTTTTTGTGAAACTTCTGTTGACTGGAAAATAAAAAATGTCGAAGATAGCATCTATCACGCAGATATGGTCACCTAAAAAATCTGAAACAGCTTTGAGAACTACTAGAATCACGAAAATTGCATCATAAGACGAATCTCCACAATTGAATTATTTATTATCGCGTGCAACAAGACCTACTTCGTGAAGAGGTTGGATAAGAAATGATATCGAAACGCCCAATCTATTTGTAAACCTTTTAAAAAGTGTTTTGCGCTCTAATATACTTATGTATATACTGACATAGTTGAGCTCGAAACTGTGGTAGTGCAGCAACAATTTTCCTTAAATATAAATTTTAGGATATTGAAAAGGCGATTAAACCTCAAAAAGCCTATTGTTTTGATGAAATAAGTAATAACACGCTAATGAAACTACCCCGTGTAGCAAAACAAATATATTTTTTATTTTTAGTGCCATTCGACTCCTTGAGTACTTTACACCATAATCGCAGGTTCCTCTGATTATAATAATGCGTAAGCTAGGAAAACATCACACAAAGGTAAAAACATATAGAGCTATTATCTACTGTTAAACATGTATAAGTTTCTCCTTCTCTCGTCTGCCTGTCTAACTGTGTCCCTCCCTCTTCTATATCGCTACATCTTAACACTTTCTTTCTTTCTTTCGTTTCGCCTTTTCCTTACTCTTTGCATATAACACAAAGGAACTAGTATATGGACCCAAGTGAGCTGCATAAGCACGGCTGCTTGTTTAACCTAACCTAAATAGGAAACAAGTAATAACTAGGCTAAGCCTAGGATCGAAAAAGTTAGTAAGCATATCTCCATACCGCTCACCATCGACTGTAACGTTCTGAACATTTTTATTTTAGTTAAGACTTGATCATCATTAACATCGTCTTTCGGATGGGTATTATCGTTAAAACAAAACGTATTCCGAAAATGCATTAAAAGTTTCTCGAATTGTTTGCTCTGATGGACAATTATGAGCACCATAAAATGCTCATAATGCCCCATGAGTTTGTTGTTTGAACCTTGATTTTCAAAATAAATTTTAAAAATTTTGCAAACGTCGCTCTGGCCTGATATTTTTTTATTCTTAATGCTAAACATGTCAGAGGTAAGAAACCAAAGAGCCACCTATACCTTCGTAAAAGAAGTGAGAATTCCCAAAATAAGCTATTTAAAATTAAAATCAGTATAATTGTGCTCCTCTAGTGAATAACTTGAGTTTAATGGTGCTCCTCCACTAAATACATAAGTTTAACGAAAGTGCTCCACCAATGAATGATTTAATAATTAAAATTTGAAAGGTTAGACACTATAACCAAAGGGTGCTGTAGCTTAAGTGGTTAGCATGTTGACTACTAAGCAATGGTCACGAGTTCAAATCTCAGCCGTGGCAACATCAATTTTTCTGATATGTATTAATTTTTCTTCATAATAATGCGCCCTCCTTCGCCGATTACCACATAGCACTAAATCGCCGGCGAAGTAAAATAATTATAAATTGGCTATGCTAGCTTCGAACTAATTCGCCTAAATAACACCAGAGGCGCTGCAATCGAAGCTTTACTATCACTAACCATCTCCCCCCGGGGGTTCCAAATGTCACTGCAGTAATGGCAAATGCTTTGACGCGGTCCACTCGGGGAAAATAGGGGCACCAGACGCTAGGGTTCCTAGAGCCTGAATCTGGAAGAAAAGGTCTGTTGTTTTAACACGGGTCCTCTTCGAGGCCTGACCAGTGCCCAAAGGACTGGTACCACGGGAATCGGTAGCCCCACAGAGAGCCTATCCTCTCTGTGACCGGTTATTGGTGAGGTCCCCTTCGGGGGTACACGTGGTGGTTGTGGTTTAAGATCGATTAAAGTAGATATGGTGCATGGTCGATCAAGTGTGCTGTTGCACTCTCAACAGACGGAGTTTGGATAGTCTCCAAACCCCTAAGCAAGAGGTTATAATATGGATCTAGGCTTGCCTTGGAAAGGCTTGCCATATTGTATAAATTGCTACTCATTGTGACTGTATACACACAAATTGCGATTGGTGGCAATCGTAAAGTGTTGTTATACTACACAATGGGGGCGCTAGTCTACGCCTAAGTTTCACTCGGTGGTAAGACCACCGTGAGGTTAGGCCGAGTATGGCAGGTACTCACGTTAATCTTGTTCCACAAATCACTAACCATCTGTCTTATCTACTACTATACCTTTCCAAAGGAAGTACCACAGTTTATGTAGGCACAGTTTTAACTGCCTGAGTGGTACTTCTCTTAAAAAAAAAAAAAAAAGCGAAAGCATGTGGCTGATTTGTGCAACCACTAATTACTGTACCACAATAAAGCTATTTGAGAATGCTAATCAGCCAGTACGAGAGTGAGACGCAAGCCACTCAAAGGCCGAGAAACAAGGACGCAAAAGCGCAACCGATTATATTGATTAGAGTTAATTTTTTGGCAAAATGAGCACGTTTTTCTTAATTTCTTCTCGTTCTTCTTTATCTATTATTAGTGAACTTTATTCGATTTTGTAAATACTTAAAGACTTCGTTCGTCAATCACGCATTGCAGAAACAACACTCTTTTGCTTAAATGCTATGCTCCAACTTTGTTAGTTTGCTTGGACTTCAAGAATCCCGCATATTATTTACAAAGTTCATTTAGTTTGAATTTTGTTGCTGTTGCTAAAACTAAAAAAAAAACTTTCAAATAACTTTTTTGGCTGCTAAAATACTATGGTATTCTCCGTTAGCTAGCCATGCAAATTAAAGTTCCTTAATAAATTCCTAAAAAAACATTGTTTTTGTTTTAATGAAAATTCATTTAAGGTCGAAATCAAAAATTTGCTTTACCCCTTTATTATTTAAAGCGGTTAGAAAGAAAACGAAGAACCATGTTGAACTGAGTATGTACCACTTTTTCAAACATATTTGTATGTAGATTTTAATAAAATATATTTTTTTACAATTTAAAGCGTGTCCCAAAACTTACGCAAAATTCAAATTAATTAAAATAAACAGTTTATCGCTTACAAACCTTATTACGTATGACAAGATATTTGCTGGCGATGTCTCATTTTAAGCCATTTCACACCAGATTACAAAATTGAGAAATATTAAACCCTGACATAATGAATTGTTACTGTCAGGGTTGCCATGATTATATCAGGATTGAATTTTATTCAAAAGTATTAATACTCGTGTTATAGTGTGAAACGGCCTTTAGTAGCATTTTATTTAAAAGTATTAATACTTGTATTATAGTGTGAAACGGCCTTTATACAATGTTTCCACGACAAACGAAGCACGCACGAAGCAAGTTGTTTGGATTTTAAAATTTTTACACGATTTAATTTTTTACCACTTTATATATTTTTGTTTGTGATTTATTGATCTATTTTAAGTTGTATTTTAATTATTTGCATCTGTCTATATATATAATAATTTTTGAAAAAAAAAACCGACTTCAAAACAGATAGAAGGGCACCAATTTTAAACTAAAAATATAAGAAGTAATCTGTAAGAATTAGATTTAAACCAAATAATAGATGCGCCAAAATTAGCGGAAAAAAGTAAAGACTATGTGAATGTCAAGCATCTACCTATTACTGTTCAAAATTGAAGCTATTTTCACCAGCATCCGTCTTTTATGGGGAACGATTCAAGCCTTTGTCTATAACATAGATGAAATGACATCACCTATTCGGACACCCTTTAAACTACAATTTTAAATTAAAGACCTGTTGTTATAGAGGACTTGGCCACAAAGATTCTTTGTAAATTTCAACTATCTGTCTATTATGGTGAAAAACTTTAACCATATATATCAAACTACATTAACTATTGGGACACCCTTTACTTTATAATTCCATATATTTATACTTGTTATCATACCAGAGAAAGTAGTGGACATTCTGACTAATTTTCAAGTATTTGTGTTAACGGTTCGAAAGATAGGGCCATATTGATCAAATTACATAATTTATGGGGACACCCTTTAGTTTCTAAATTCAAATTGTATACTTGCTATAGTGGACTTTGCAATACAGGTTCCTTGTAAATTTCAGCTGTCTGTCTATAACATTTCAAAATTTTGGCCACATACATAGAATAACATTAACTATTGGGACACCCTTTTATTTCCAAATTCAAATTTTATACTTTTTATTATAGCGGACTTAGCAATACAGGTTCTTTGTGAATTTCAGCGGTCTGTGTACAACTGTTCACAAGTATGGCCATATACATCAAATTAAATGAACTATTGGAGCACCCTTTAAAATTTTGAATATTTATACATTTTAATATAACGGTCACAGGAATCGACATTCTGTCAAGTTTTCAAGGTTTTGCCTATAACCGTTCAAAAGGTAGGCTCAAATAGGTTAAATTACGTCACCTATGGGACACCCTATAAATTTAAAATTTTTTTTTTTATTTATTTCTGCTATTGGGAACTATAGCGACACGCAATTTTTTCAAATTTTAATTTGGTGCCCTTTACGGTTCTTAATACACGTAAAAAACATGTATGTTGTATGGGGACACCCTTTAATTTTTAATATAATGAACTGTTTTCAAAATGGGACCAACCTGAAGGCATAACCTTTCAAATAAAGAAAAAAATTTTAAAATCGGTTCATAAATGGCTGAGTTCTGCGGTTACATACATAAAAAAAGCAACATTCAGACGAGTAGATAACCTCCTTCTTTTTTGAAGTCGGTTAAAAATAAGTTGCATTGTGTTAGTAATTGATGTTCTCTGGAATGCGTGAACCGATTTTGTTTCTGCAAATTTTATATGAAAGGTGACGTCAGTACCAAGGTTTTTATGTATAAACGGTCTCTGTATGTGTATTGGGTCATGAGTTATAGCCGGAGTAGTTGGCGTGGCACCGCCCATACAAAGTGAAAAATTGTTAGCGTGTTCCTGGCGAACTGCAATAGATAGCGCTTTGAATATTTGCAAGCGTAGCCTCTGTGCTAAGGCGCATAGTCTGCCAAAATACAGAATGAATTGGGACAGTGGGCGTGGTATCTCTTATACAAAGCGAAAAGTTATTATTGTGTATATTGAGAACTATAACAGGTATGGTCTTCAAAGTGGGTACAAGTAAACCTCATACCCATGCGTGTACTTTAGAATTACATAGACTGAATTGGGACAGTGAGCGTGATATCCCCCATACAAAGTAAAAAATTATTATCCTGTATCTAGAGAACTGCAATATTTAGCACCTTGGATTTTTGCATCAGTATCCCACTTATATTAAGATACATTATGTAGAGAAACACAGACTGAATTTGAATGGAGGGCGTGGTACCTCCTATACAAAGTGAAAAATTATTATCGAGTTAGGTATTGTCTTGAAACTTTACACAAACAAGAGTAAAAAATTGCGATCGTGTTAATACGTATAGTCTAGCAAAAAGCAGGTTGGATGGGAATATTTTTGACTTGAGAATAGAGTGCGTTTTCCCGTTAAAGGTTGGTCATAGTTTTCTTCCAAGTGCTTATTGTATTTTTTGTGGATGGGTGTTGCCATGAATTTTATGTTTTTGTTTACATTTTTATATACACAAAGAGAGCTAGTTCAGATAAACTTGCGATACCAATTAGAGAAGATATAAATTATTAATGCTTTGCAAGTCGATGCAAACTGAATCATCTCAAATCAAGATACTTCGCTCTCAAAATTTTATGTGTTATATAGATTGGAGATGCGAAGCATGAATATAATGTTCCGTGGAAACGTGCTATTAGTAGCATTTCCTTTAAAGATATTATTTCAGCGCAGTGTAGACGTTCTGAAATCATGCTGTTATGTTCGTAACCCGTCGTAAATCACTATGGGAATTGTAAAAACTACCATGTTTTTTTTAAACATAACATTCTATGTCATGCAAAACTGCATTTATTAAGATAACATACATACATATATTCGTATGTGCTTAGTATTGAGAGCTTTTTTATGGCAGAAAACCTCGAAAATTTTTTGCTGGGAAATAACACAAGTTACGCACATAACAAGTATATACTATTATGTGCGTAGGTATATATATTTTTTTAAATAAGCAAAAATCGTTATAAAAATTTGTTACAGAAAACGTAATAAATAATTGGACCATTTTAAAGCTATCTTAAAATAAAATTACGGTAAATAGTTTTATTTAATTTTATTTTATATTTCCAGTGGGCGTGGCACTTAAATACTAAGTAAATATTTATTATTGTGCAACTAAATAACTAACTTTAAAATGTGTTAGATTGATGAATTCCATTATTGATCAATAATAAATAAGATCTTTATACTTTTTGTGTATGATCTTCTTGCCTCTTAAATTATATTATTATGCGTGATATTTTCTATATACAACATAGGGTAAGGAACTTTGGCTGTACCGCGACACCTTACGTTTTTTTTTTTTTTATTGTAAACTCTCTAGAAAAGAATTATGTATGGCATATAACTAACTGCGATGAATATTTTCATTAATGCATGAATAATTGGGCGGCATTAAATAATCCAACAAAGAAATATTTAATGGTAGAAAATCATACCAATTATGATTACTTACGGAATAATTTTTTTTTTAACTGGCAGTTGACACCGTCTGCATTAATATCATTCAACTTAAGGAAGAAGAAAGCAATCTGTTATCATATCGAGACATTGAACTCAAGTAATAGCTACTGCTTGACCATACTCAATTTCGCATAATACGGTCCAATAATGCCTCCAAATTCGCACAAAGAGCGAAACATAGCAAATTATTTTATTTTTTGACAAGCTAAATTCGGCATTTTGATGATCAAAAAAGTCATTAAAAATTACCCCTGATAGTATCTTTCAACAAGATGGCGATTCCAAAAAACTCAATTACACGCGACTTGCGACTTTCTTATTAACATGGGAATTGGAAATTAAAAACGCTTTAATTTTGTTGAATTAATAATATACTTCCTGATTTTTCATTGTTGTACTTTTAGAAAAGATAAACTTACCTGACAAATAGCTGTTCTTGATTGTTGACCCGCCAAGATACTACAGTTGCACCTGAAAATAAGAAAGTATTATTTCTTTTATCAATTTATTAATGTAAATCTAAATTTCTAAATATTAATTAATGCATTAACAAGCTTAATTTAAAACTTGCTGAAATTGTAATAGATTTTGCTTTGAAAGTAACCTACACCAAATTTTAAGACTCTTACGTATTTACTTTATATAAAGGTACCCATTCCTGGATAAAATTCTAAAATTTATTGTAAAGCTCTGTAAAAGGTGTTTAAAATATTTTAATAACAATGTAATTCTACAAATTAAAAATATAAATCAAATACAAAAGTTATTTAATTGGCTATTTGGCAGTAAGTAATTCATATTTTGTCATTATTTTAAAACAGTGCTTTCTGTTGTGCAACCGTATTTAAAATATCCCGCTTTCAAAATTAAAAGATGCCTTAAAGTATGCAGTACCCATAAATCGGTAAAAAAAAATCGGCGTACTCTCACTGCTTTTTCTCCACTTTCCCTTCGATTTTAACCAAATCAAGATACAAAATTTGGTTAAAATCCATCCAGTAATGCAAACACAGACAGAAAGATAGATAGACAGACGGGAAATGAGTTACTGTTTTATTATATGTATAGATACGAATTTATATAATTAAAATATAATTAATATTCGGGTATGTTCTGTAATCCGAAACCGAGTGAAATTGAATCCGAATGAAATTTTAAATAGTCGTAACTTTTAAATCTTACAACATTTTGATATTATTTTTTATACATTTGATTAAAGACCATTCACATAACTTCCTTGATTGCTAATGTTTTAAAATAATAGGCGCAACTAAGTTATATTTTTCTTTAAAAATTTATTCGATTTCAATTTCACTCGGTTTCGGATTACAGAACATACCCGAATGTATAAGATTTTTGACAATTTTTATTATTTATAGTTTTCATTTATTTAATATCCATCAAGTGTCGTCTTAAGATAAAGCATGATTTCAAACCAAACGCACAGGTGGCCTTTGTCGCTATGGAACAGCACACCGAACGCACCACCTAAGCAATAACTAAAATCTAGGGTCCCGCAGACCTAAAGTTCCTTCTAGTTGTAGGATCTTGCATGCCCTGTAGTAACGTTACAAAGCCGGCGATCTACGAGATAAATATGAGCTTGGGGAAATTTGCGTAATGTATTTAGTTCAAGGTATCAAAAGACAGAGTGTAAGCTTACTCAACATGATTGTCGCGCTTGCTCCGAGCTTATCCGAAACAACAATACAGAGGGCTTATCCAAAACAAAGAGCTACTTACAACTCTTTAATAATCAGAATTTGCTGTGTCAATACTTGGATCTATAACTATACACCATATTTGAAAAAAAGAATATTTTCAGCTGAGCAGACCTAAAACTCAACCGTCAGCTGGCAAGTATGGTATCTGTATTTTCGGATCCGCATAGCATTTTTTTTATCAACTATCTTCAGAGAAGTAAATCCGGTAATGGTTATTATTAAATAGTGTTATTGGATCGTTAAAGACTCGAAATAAAAAAGGCGTATTAGACGCAAAATAAAAAAGTTGCTTCTTCCGGATGTTACCCCGTCACCGACGATAGACAAATTATAGTGAAATTAAATCGTGTGTTGATTGGTTTGCACCAAGAGAGTCACAAAGTTTATTTAAGCTTATTTTATAAGCAATAACAAGTCATTTTACCATTTTTCATCAAACTTTTTAAGAATAGTATCTTGATACACATTTATGCCTTTTCCTCGTGTAAAATAAATAAATTATGTTTCCGCTGCTGGCAAAAGAACTTAAAGGTGGATAAACTAAAGAGTTAATTTAAATGTCAAATATCTGCTTAACTGTAAGAGATAACCCACTGTAAAAAAGGAAATCGATAAAAATACAAATTGCTTAAGTCGGTTAAAAAATTTCTCACCTTGAGGCAATCCTCTCACTACCACTTAAAGGCTTATAGAGTCCTAGTTTAAAACTTCTTCTCCAAAACAAAAATAGATAACCCAGACATGTTAGCACATTTTTTGTATATATTTTCAAGCATGGCCCGAATTTATAAAATCTTAACACATGAGGTTTAGATACATTTTTTTAGGACGTTTCAAAAAAATGTATGCCAAAGGTAACCAGCTTCGGGGGTTTATCCTTTACCCTAGCGGGCTGACCCTCCTTAACAGTACTCAGAAATAACTCGGCTTTACCTATGAGGAATTTCATTAACATCTTTTCTTTTGTGGTTCATGAGCAACCGAATTATTTCCGAAATAAAACCTTTTAAACCACTGTGCAAAGTGATTGATTATAAGGATGGCGCTAGACTTTTTCTTGCCGTATTTCTGAGCCATTAAGCTGCAATTAACCCTGGACATCACTCAAATTCAACCGTATACTTGAGACTAAGTAATTTAAAATTGGACATCTCATTTCAGCACTCATTTTTAGAAAAGCCTAATTAGCATGTTAGAGAAAAACTAAGAAGCTAATATCCAATAGAGAACCCTGAAAATAAAATTAATGAAAACGTTTTCTTTATTTTGATTTTATTTTACAATGACAAGGGTATGCAAAATAGTTGGACTCATTTAAATTAAGTAATTCAATTTGATTTTAAGAATTAATTTTCATTCCTTAAAAAACAAACTCACGACGATCATCTAGAGTAGTTTTGTTGTTTTTTTTTTGCTGAAAATAATTTCTAACACTGTTAGAAATCAAATTTATAAAAAAAAAACAAAATAATTCATTGATTCTTATCTTAAACAAATGACAAGTAAAACACATGGATTAAATCAATGAAAGCGATTTTGAATTGAAGTAATGAATGAATGAATAATAAAACAAAAAAAAAAAACTCACTCACTCACTCATACGATTACATTCCATGAAGGTTTGACGCAACACTTCCTTAGCGTGAGAGTATGTGTGAACAAGTGTGTGTGTTTATGAGGGTTTGCCAGTCGATTATAACGTGATCGTTATAAAAATTAATCGCATCAGTCATACGTAATCGCGGTTGTAAAAAATATAATAATGTGCTTTGTTTTAAGTGAAATGTGTTTCACATTTAAAAATGCAATGGAAAGTCAAGATATTTTTACAAGAACTTAAAAGAATCAGTATGAATTTAAAAGAATAGTTTGGAAATAGATAGTTCTAGTGACCAAGTAATTTCCTGCTGATTTCTATCACACCCGATTCCTACAATAAATCTGACTGCATCTTCAAACTTGTATCTTTCTCCAACCAAATTACACATAACTTCCCACGTCTAGAAGGTTTGCCTCGAAATATTAAGTCTGGGCAACATGGCCCATGCAGCCTTGATATCCTCTGGGTGTTTTCTGCAGACAAGCAAAAAGCTTCGCAGAGGTAGTGTTGTCTTAAAAAAAAACTGATCAGTTCTACCTTAAATGAAACTATTGAGTTAACTGTAATAATGACTGATTTATCTTTTACACGTCCTCTATTTCGTCAGCATTCACATTCCCCTCAATGTCGTAGTGACACGGTCCTGTGTTATACTTGTATAGTCCTGTGTTATACTTGCCAATTATTGCATCAAGAGCACTTGCCTGCCCTCTTTTGTACTTGCCTACCGGTTTTAAATTTATATTATGACTCTTTAAAGCCTTCAGCACTACCTGAGACTCGAAATCTGAGTTATTCAAACATGCTAGAATCTCTCTCTTGAACACACTACAGACATTTGAAAGTATATACTACCTTGAAACGTCCGTACCCAAGCTCTAGCGCCTACATTAATATTCGAGCCATCAATAAGAACTCAGTACATCGAATTCAGCCCACAAATCCCTTTTCTATTCGGGGTGATCTGTCAAAGTTAATTTCAGATGCAGAATTAAGGCCCTTGAAACTTAACTAATACAATCACCCAATGTCTTTCTAAATCTTAGAAAACTCCTTGCCTTCATTTCTTCTACAATAGCATCAATGGGTAATATATGCAGAATGATGCGCAAGCGCTCCTGAGATAAAACTTTTTATGGTACCTGTGATGCCCAGTAAAGTAGATTTTTGCGGTCTTTACAATAAGTAGGACTATGTGTTTTCACTGCCTTTCACTAAACAATGCAACCAACTGTAAACTTTTGACAACCGATGTGGAAATCCAGTTTACTACCCTTGGTTGTCTCTACTTCTTACCTTTGGAATTCATGCATAAATAGTTGGCATTAAGGCCCTTTTTAAGCTTTTCCTGTGTGCCTTATTGAAGATGGTTTCTTATCCAAGTATACACCCAGGTATTTTGCGTCCTCTTCTAGTTTCAATCTAACCCCGGTTTTTGTGGGCGGAAATTTTCTACCTTCTGGTGAAAAGAAGTAGATTCGTCTTGTTCGGGTTAAATTTAAAACAATGAAGATTTTTGATATCTTTTAAGAAAATACAACACTTCCTACAAATATACTATTGACTTGTCTGTATAAAAATATCGAGTTGTTGATGCACCCACCTAATTTGTCTCTCAGCATTCGTTTTCGCTTAACAAACTTATAAAGAAATGGCTCCGTGGGAAAGGATTTTTAGAGTCCAGCTTTACAAACTTACAAAGAAATGGCTCGGTAGTAAAGGATTGTTTGAGTCCAATGAGGAGATAATCTCTGCAACAAAACTCTTTTTCAGAAACTTTTAAAACTTTTTTTTGGAAGGCTTTACAAGTTACTAGATAAAGAATATCGAGCTAGAAGGAGAAAGGTACAGGTTTGTAAGAAAGTAGTGCTGACAATATTTACTACTTTCAATTACCCGATAATATTCAATACTTTTCAATTGAGCACTCAATAGTACTGAATAGTGGTGGCAATTTCTACTACCTTTTAGTTTTTAGTCGATACAACTCAATACTTTTCATTTGGGTACTCAATAGTACTCAATACTTCCATTTACATACTATCGGAGGCAATTTATCGTCGTAATTGTCAAATATTTTTATAAATTTATTTTTAAAAATACTATCGTAAAAGTATCGATTAACTGCTTTTGTGTATTGAGTACCCAAAAAATTATCGAGTATCGAGTACTCCGTACCCACTACTCAATATTTTGCCAGCACTAGTACGGAATACTTTCGTTTACAGGTAAGAACGTAAATTAAATTAAATTGTAATAAATCGATAGTTCCATTTAGGGAATTTTATTTTAGTCGTAATAATAATTATTACAACATGAATTTACATGCAAACCCTACTCTTTAT
Source organism: Phasia obesa (assembly GCA_949628195.1). Lineage (NCBI taxonomy): Eukaryota > Metazoa > Arthropoda > Insecta > Diptera > Tachinidae > Phasia > Phasia obesa. The sequence goes on from OX451216.1 coordinate 123,073,625, forward strand.
GTTATATGTATTCATAGACACTGTACTTACTTTTAAAACAATTACGCTCTAAGATACCGACCCACGTAAATTTCAACAAAAAAGAAACACGTACTTGTACAAGTAATTCGTACACATTTATTGAACAAAATAATTTTTAAGAAAAAAAAAAATACAGCGGCGGACAAGTTTTTATGTCTGTGTTTTTTTTTTTTTTTCTTCTATATTTTCTAACAAAATACAAAGCAGTAACAGCTAAATGAGATAAAATAATGACACATAACTACAAAAAATACATTTTTACGTAAATTTACATTTACGCAGACACGTACATACAATGAAGAGCAAAATTTTAAAGAAGTTATTGGATGTAACTACATATATGTATATTTTGACAGTTCGTTAATTTTTTTATAGTTCGATGTCAAAAGTGTAAACATGTAACCCTATTAATATCGCTTCGGTGTATTTCCGACTTTCCCTCTATCACAGGGATGTACATACATATACTTTGAATCGTATTTGATAGACACTATATTTTCAAATAATAAAAATAAAATAATTTTAATTGCCAGTTGAACATATGTAGGGCCGTAGTATGAATAAATATATTTGCCTGTACATTTAGTGTTATGGAATTCAATTATGAGGCACTGCCTCAGTTAGTAATGTAGAAAATATTCAAAGGCGCCTAAATAAGATGATAAAAATTACAGTTGCTTCCTGGTTTACAAAAAAACTCGAACATCTATAAAGATTTGAACGTTAAGCAGAAATAACGAAACAAGCTTGACACTGATCCAAATTCTTTGGCGCGTAACATACTAATGAACCTGTGCTTCGTTTCTGTAACTGAAGTGAGAAACTTTTCACATGAAAATATAATAGCCATTCCGTTTTTCCAGGTTGTCCCATAGCAAATCCAACAAGTTTTAAAATAATGTAATAAAAAAATTTGTGATTATCTCTAGCTCACCCTGTGTAAAACAAGAAGACTATAATAACTTGATGTGAAAAGTTTCTCACATAAGTTGCAGAAACGAGGCACTGGTTACATTCGACTAAAAAGTAGGGCGATTGCTTTTCTTGGGCGTACATCAACCGCAAAACAATTTTTTTTTTCTAGCACTGGCTGGACTAGGGTTTGGGATTTCCCGGACTTTTTCACTTCCCGGGAAACGGGAAAAAATATTCGCATTCCCGGAAATTCTTGGGAAAAACAGAAAATAACTTTATTTACCGCAACAGTATTAAACAATTCATAGTTTTATTAGTATTGACAGTTTATAAAACTTAAAAACAATTCAGGTGACAAAAACAACAAGATATAACAAATTTTTATAAATACTGAAAAAGTATTTCAATAATTATTTTTTTAGAAAATATGATTTTAGAACTGTTAGTGCGTTTAAAAAATCATTCTTTTCCTTGTTTTTGTTGCGAAAGTCTCGGATTAAAACTTAGTTCCATTTCGTTAACATCCCAACTGCTAATTGACGGTTCTACTAATTCGAGTGGCTTACTTGAATAATCTGTTCAACAATTGTGCTGAATGAAGTTTTATGACATTTTTTGACACATTTGCAATTTCACCACATTTTAAATACTTAAGTATCGCAAACGTTTTATCATCCCTTCGTTCATTTATTTTTCGTTTCAAAAATCTGAACATATGTATTCTTCAACCCACAACTCTGCGCAGTTCAACTCTACCAGAGTATTTTATAATGCTTTCTTCGATTTAAGAAACGATTGAATCATTTCAACCATACATATCTTATTTTTACATCATGAATTAAACGCGACATTTTGCCATATTATTGTTTCTTATTTTTCTCGAGTCATGATGTTTTTAGAGGACTTTTTTTAAATGTTTTACAATTTGTCTTGCACGATCTAAAGCATATTTGTATGTAAGTTTCTTAATAAAATATATTTGAAACTTTTTTAGAACAAATTTCTTATACAAATCTTGTTCTAAAATATATATCAAGAAGGTTTTATTTATTATGAATATGGGTATAAAAATATTGCAATTTTAAAAATGCTTTAATTCAGCACAATAGCGATGAAATATTTGTGATAGCAAAAGAAATGCTTATTTAAAAATAATAACCACTGAATTTTCTTCAAAGTGCTCATGATTTTAAACGTTAGTATCCATCGGTTTTGAAAAAGTCGAATTAAAAGCCAAAAGCTGCTATTAGAGGATATGAATAATAACATCCGTTATTAACAAATTTATGTCCCTGCGTCTCGAGGCCTCTACTGCATTTTTAATGATATTTAAAATGGCCACTAAATTGTCTAAAATCTTAACATATTCTTCTACCCACAACTCTGGGCAATTGAAATCTATCAGAGTTTTTTTAAATGCGTTCTTCGATTTAAGAAACGATTGAATCATTTCAACCATACTTATCTTGTTTTAACATCATGAATTAAACGCCACCATATTATTGTTTCTTACATTTCTTGAGACAGCCTGTTTCTAGAGGATTTTTTCAAATAGTTTTACAATTTGTCTTGCACGGTCTATAACATATTTGTAAGTTTCTAAAAATATTACAGTTTTAAAAATGCTTGTTTTTATTCAGCACAATAACGATCAAATGATAGCATGATCAAGTGATAGCAAAAGAAATGCTTGTTTAAAAATAAGACTTGAAGCTTAAGCTATGAGTAATTACAAATATAAAATGTGCTGTCAAGTTTTCAGAATTTTTAAATCGGTAAAATTGCGTACTTTCTCTATTTTCTCTAGAAAATAAGATATATTTGAACCATGATCTTATAAGTTTTTACGTGATGCGATTAATATATGTATAGATACAATTATATGTATAGATACAATATATAAAATATAAAAACTAGAGAAAAAATAGTTGTGATTTTTGCACTTTAAATTTAAGAGAATACAAAAAAAGTGTTGTCAACTATCATTTCAAGTTATTCGCTTCTATAAACGAGCACACTTTAGTGTGTGCCTGCTGGAGTCCACATTTAAATACAGTGTTCAGTCATTTAGGCAGTTATACAGCTAAAGGTATTCTGATTTTACACAAGTATATATAGCTTTCTATATTTAAGCTTGTCCACAATAGCTGTCTCCTGCCGCCTTACATGCTAAGTGTATTTTTTACTATACAGAATTAATTGAAATTAGATGTTCTCGCTTACGGTTCGTATATAAAAATTAAACATATTTTTTTTTATTTAAATAAGATTGGTATTTTTTAACGTTTTTATTATGTGAACGTTATTAATAATTATTGTAATTAAATATTCTTTTTACAATAAATGCTTCAAAAAGTAATAATTACCTATTATTTAATTACTTGATTAGGAATGTAAATGTAATTTTTTTAATTACAATTACATGATCTTGTAATTAGAAATTTTCAATGACAAATTAACCTTCTCTTTCATGATGGGTAGATAATGAATTTATCAATTGATAATATCTAATAGGTACTATAAGGATACTTATTGCAGTTTTAAAATTTAGAAATATCGGCACAAATAAAATCTCGAGCCGAAAATCGTAGATGGTATACCATAAGTTTATAATCCAGACAGTAATAGAATTTATTTTAGGTAGACTTTATAACTAAACTATATATTTTAGGTGAACTGATCGCTGCACGCAGCAGTGAAGATGAGTTGAAAGCAAATGAAGAGCCAAAACAGGATGATATATGGCACAATCAAAAGGGTGGATGCTACGGAGAGTCTAAAAGAAAGAGACATACTCGTCAAGAATGCATCAAATGTAAAAAGCCAAAATGTACTGCACATTGCCCAAACGACGTTTCAAAACTGATATAAGGGATTCAGTTCGCAAAAATACACCTTACGAGAAAAATGTACTAGTTAAGTAACAAATCCATTATAAATTAGCATAAAATTTAATGTATCTACCTCGGTATATATTTAACGAGTGATTTTTTAAGAGCTTGAGAACTTTTTTTTAAAAAAAAACGCATAAAATTTGCAAAATCTCATCGGTTCTTTATTTGAAACGTTAGATTGGTCCATGACATTTACTTTTTGAAGATAATTTCATTTAAATGTTGACCGCGGCTGCGTCTTAGGTGGTCCATTCGGAAAGTCCAATTTTGGGCAACTTTTTCGAGCATTTCGGCCGGAATAGCCCGAATTTCTTCGGAAATGTTGTCTTCCAAAGCTGGAATAGTTGCTGGCTTATTTCTGTAGACTTTAGACTTGACGTAGCCCCACAAAAAATAGTCTAAAGGCGTCAAATCGCATGATCTTGGTGGCCAACTTACCGGTCCATTTCTTGAGATGAATTGTTCTCCGAAGTTTTCCCTCAAAATGGCCATAGAATCGCGAGCTGTGTGGCATGTAGCGCCATCTTGTTGAAACCACATGTCAACCAAGTTCAGTTGTTCCATTTTTGGCAACAAAAAGTTTGTTAGCATCGAACGATAGCGATCGCCATTCACCGTAACGTTGCGTCCAACAGCATCTTTGAAAAAATACGGTCCAATGATTCCACCAGCGTACAAACCACACCAAACAGTGCATTTTTCGGGATGCATGGGCAGTTCTTGAACGGCTTCTGGTTGCTCTTCACTCCAAATGCGGCAATTTTGCTTATTTACGTAGCCATTCAACCAGAAATGAGCCTCATCGCTGAACAAAATTTGTCGATAAAACACATTTCGAACCGAACACTGATTTTGGTAATAAAATTCAATGATTTGCAAGCGTTGCTCGTTAGTAAGTCTATTCATGATGAAATGTCAAAGCATACTGAGCATCTTTCTCTTTGGCACCATGTCTAAAATCTCACGTGATCTGTCAAATACTAATGCATGAAAATCCTAACCTCAAAAAAATCACCCATTATTAACACGTGTATACAAAAACATAAAGTTAAAAAAAATCCTTAATCTTACTATAAATTTTTTTTTTATTTATTTTCTAAAAAGTCGGCAAATTTTGATAACTGATCTGAATGCAATTTGAAACTTGATGAAAACTATAAAAGCGAAAGTTAAATGTAATGTGTCAGTGAAAACCCCCCAATTACATTTACAAATAGGTGAATGTAATTGTAATTGAAAATTTACAATAACTGGGAGATGCCCAAGTCTGTGATATATTAAAATTAATAACTATATAAATCAATTTTAAAAAATTTTAGGTGGCAACATAAATTATGTGTAAATTTCAGTTGTCTATCTAAAACAGCTCAACAGATAAACATACATCAAATTTCATTAACTATAGGGACACCCTTTCATTTCCAATTTTATACTTGTTGCTATAGTGGACATATTAATATACGGTTTGTGTAAATATCAACTGTCGCTCTATAATTAATGTCATATACTGCAAATATACATCAGGTATGAGGACATTCTTTATTTTTTTTACACTTACACTGACATAACAAAACACAATTTATTTAAATCTCAAACCTCTGTCTATAACGGTTTCAAAGATAGGGCAACATAGATCAAATAACATCACCTATTGGGACACCCTTTAATTTACACTTGGCAACAAAGATTCTTTGTAAATTTCAACGTTTCAAAAGTTTGGCCATATTAAGCAAATTACATGAACTATTGGGACACGCTTTAATTCATAATTTTAAATATTTAAACTTGTTATTATATCAGACAAAGTAGTGGACATTGTGCCTAATTTTCAAGTGTTTGTCTATAACGGTTCAAAAGATAGAGGCATATAGGTCAAATTACATCAATTTTAGGGACACCCTTTCATTTCTAAATTCAAATTGTATACTTGTTATAGCAGAGTTAGTAATACAGATTTCTTGAACATTTCAGCTTTCTGTCTATAACGGTTCAAAAGTTTGACCACATACATACAATTACATTATCTATTGGGACACCCTTTTATTTTCAAATTCAAATTTTATACTTTTTGTTATAGCGGACTTAGCAATACAGGTTCTTTGTAAATTTCAACGGACGGTGTACAACTGTTCAAAAGTATGGTCATATACATCAAATTAAATGAACTATTGGAGCACCCTTTAATTTATAATTTTGAATATTTATACATTTTATCATAACGGTCATAGTAATCGACATTCTATCCAACTTTCAAGGTTTTGTCTATAACGGTTCAAAAGATAGGCCCATAAAAGTCAAATTACGTCACCTATGGGGACACCCTTTAAATTTTAAATTTATTTTTTTATTACTTTTTGCTGTTGGGAGCTATAGTGAAATGCAATTTTTTTAAATTGGTGTCCTTTACGGTTCTTAATAAAATAAAAAAAATTTAATCGGTTCAGAAATGGCTGAATTCTGCGGGCACAAACATAAAAAAGCAACATTCAGACGAATTGATAACCTTCTTTCCTTCTTTTTTTGAAATCGGTTAAAAGTACAGCATGATTCTAGTCACACCATAATTTATTTTTTTCTTTTATCTTCAGTGACAACTTCAAACTAAACCACTTTTTCAGCTTGTGTAACATTTTTTCCCCACTGTTATATTAAATACACAGACACACAATTGATGATAAAAAAAATTTACACAATTGGAAAACGAATTCAAATTTAAGGTGTCTCTCAATATAAATAAGTACAACAAATTAGGTTACAGTTAAATCTGTCTTATAGTAAAGATATTGAGAAATTTTTACAGTTGTGGTAACAAAATAATAATCGGACAAATATGCCTCCAAATTCTAAAAACTAAAAAAAAAATAATAAAAACTTTAATTTAGGTCTAGAACAGTTAAAATAATAAATAAATACAGACGAAATTAAAACTTTTTTCTATATTATTAAATTAAAAGACTGTTTAGTGTCGCAATGATGCATTAAACACATAGACGACTACAACCTGTCAAAATTAAAATACACACGTTTATATGAAGACGATTATTTTGACTACATCATAGCTACATGGCTACACGACCACTGTTGTGGCTATAGCTAACTTAGGCTAATTTCTAATTTTGTTTGCGACAATTTTATTTTATTCAACAGAATGAAATGTCACACAATTCAATTAAAAATACAAATTCATTTACAATCAAAAGGTTTTGAGCAAATATATTTATTTGTTTTGATATGATAAAAACTTTTTTGAAAAAATAATTTTTTTAAAAGAGAAAATATGTATTTCTACTAGATTTTCATAGTTTTGAAGTATGTAGCTGTCGTCTTCAACGTAATTCAGTAGTTGACTACACGGCGACGATTGTAGCCAACGGCATTTGTAGTCGTGTAGCGGTGTAGCCGCTGTTGTCTATGTGTTTAAAGCTTGAGTGCAAAATAAAAAGTACAGGAGTCTTGGGTTCACTAATTGTCAAGGTCCTTAATTTTTAAAGTATTGCGATTTTACTATAGCATTTGTTAGTTTTCCTTGAATAACCCTACTAGATTTAATGGGTTGATCTAGTTTTTTTCTTTCGTAATAAGTACTCATATCTAAATCTAAGGTAAAATAGACTTGTAAAGTCCAGCCAGTGCCAGACAAAATTGTATGTTATACGGTTGCTTTGCTTGCCAAGAGAAGCAAGATTTTTCCTTCTTAGTCGAGTGTATCCATGGTCGTTGAGGATATTAGGAGCCAGCGGATTTGGGTGCGTTTCAAGCTTTTTCAGATAACTTGCTGAATGTTTTACTATTTCTTCAGTGATTAATAAAATGTTTAGATCTTTATGAATGATCGAGTTTTTTATATACCAGGGTGCGACTGTTATCATCCTTAAAATCTTATTTTGGCGCCTTTGAATTTATTCTAATTTTGAAGCTGTGGCAGTGCCCATAGTTGAATCCAATAGCACCATATAGGTTTGAGGATCGATTTGTATAATAAAAGTTTACAATCTAAGCTTAAGGTTGAATTTCTGCCAATCAACCAATTAATTTGTACTGCTTTTAGCTTCATCTGTGTCAATTTATTCTTCGATGTGACTTTTCCAGGTTAAGCGACGATTAAGATGTATACCAAGGTATTTATCACAAGCATTCGCTTTTGTTGGCAACGGTAACTTATTGCACGTTTATTTTAAATGTAAATATTAGCACTTTTTGATTAGATGAATGGTGGAGTTCTGTAAAAACTCAAAAAAAAAATAGTTAAGCCCTTAAACTCTAAAATAAAATAAACTTGAATGTATTTTCAAAATCAGTTATTATTTTCTTTGGAGTCAAATTTAAACTGAATTAACCTGTCATTTATAATTAAAAGTTATTTAATTTTTTCTTTCACTGTCTATTTTTAATTTTGGAAGACATTTCATTTTAATTATAAGTTGTTTTTTAATATTTGATGTTCTTGTAACGATTATATAAAATTCAGAGTGGACGCAGCAGTTCTGTTTCCTGCTGTGTGTCGAAAATTAAATCTTTCTTGTGCTGACGGCCTTCGGTCTACTCTATAGTCCGAAATCGGCTTTCAAAGCTTTCTGTATTGTAAGAACCCGAAAGCAGAGTTTTTAAGATCGACTTTCGTTTCTAAAGCTCTCCTGGTTTGCCAGCCTTCAAGGGGATGAAAGTTTTATTTTATTTAGGGTTGTTTAAAAACGGCTTCGTTAACTAAATTTTAGTTTTAGAAATGAAAAGTGATATACATATATGCCAGCAAATCTTATATAGTTTTCATTTCCCGATAAATCATCGACTCCCGAACAATCTTACGAGCCGAGATTACAGTATTTTCTTTTTACCGTTTGTTTTGTTAAGGCTGAAATGAAATTCCATATGACAAATGCATGTAGAGTTAACATACCTAAAAAGTTCACTATTCCTTATTATATTGTTTTGTATTATGTCACTCTCTATAATTTTGACCGCAACTGTACAGGCTTGTTAGATATGTATGTATGTGCTTAGATTTAAAGTTCGTATACTTTTTAATTAAGATTATACACTCAATGCTAAAAAAATTGCTTTTTATATCCGTATATCGGTAACGAAAAACATCCTCTTCTTTAATATAAATCATAAAAAGGTTAACTTATCAAAAATCTTCTGGAAATTTTTACTCAGTTGAAGAAGCTTAATAATTCTTATCACCTGAATATTGCAATATGTATGTGTCTAATGTCTAATGAAAAATAGTAGACATTTTAGCCTCATTTTTTTTTTTTTTTTTTTTTTTTTGAAAGAGACTGCAACTCTAAAAAAAAAGACTCCCAGGGGTGACAACAACAAGCGTCACAACTTTTACAAGACCACAACAAGACTACAACTTTTAAAAGACTCAATTTGGAAAAATGAAGAATAAAGGTGAATGAACAAAAATGTACTCATATAACTTTCACACTGCGTAGGGACTCATGCTCTCCTATTTGCAGCTTTCAGCCGTTAAATACCTGGGAATACATCTTGACCATCGCCTTACTTGGAAAAGCCACATAGATTTTAAGTTAACACAAATAAAATTAAAAGCAGTATAACTAAATTGGCTTAGTGGCAAAAACTCCACCCTGAGCTTAGATTGTAAACTTCTTCTGTATAAGCCGATCCTCAAACCAATTTGGTGTTATGGCATTCAATTATGGGGCACTGCCTCAGCTAGCAATGTAAAAAAAATTCAAAGGCCCCAAAATAAAATTCTACGTATGATTACAGTCCAACATCCACAAAGACCTAAACATGCCATCAGACAAAACAGAAATAGCGAAACATGCAGTAACGTATCTAAATATGAACTGCAAATGATTTCAAAAACCGTGAAACACACAATATTTTTGTCTAGACTGGACTTAAAAAGTATATTTTTTTATTTTAGACCTAAGATATAAGTAATAATTAATAGTTCAAAAATATTGAAGATACAATAATAATAAATAAACTCAGGCTGATAGACTAGCTCACTACCAATCAGTTCATGAATGCACCCAAATTCAGATCTGTTCAAAAGAAAAGGAAAAATTTTGAATTTTTTCGGAATGTGTACTTTTGATTTTCCATTTTTTTTTTTTTTTTTTTTTTTGGCTGATAATGCCAACATACTTATGACTAACACATGTGTGCCAACATAACAAAAAAATGTAGATAATCTAATGTACACAGCGCGCAAAAATTCAAAATTTTTCTTTTCAATTCTCCTTCTATTTAGCTGCTAGAAGACCTTGCAGGCTTATTAAACTGTAACATTAAAAACATAAATTTATTTATTAGAGCTTCGGGATTTTTTAACAACAAACCGACCGTTCTTTTCTACAGGTATTACATAAACTTGCTGCCTTTGTTAACTAACCTAGCCAAACAACTCTTAAACTTAGCAAAATCGGCACAAATTCAAAAAAAGGTTGCTTATTTCTGACAATATGTTTATCAAAGATATTGTCAGAATCTAGGGGGGCAAGCAAGTATCCCAACGGTACAAATAGCCAACACTTAAAGTGGCAAAAACTACAAGGAGAACAATTCTTAATGAATATAGGACGTACATAAAATGAAATATAGGAAACATATTGCGGGAAATGTTCTACTTTGGAATTCTCTGATAAGAAAGAGTGGACGAACGTTCACGATGTTCATTTAAAACTTTTCAAATGGCCACCAAGTTATTTGCACGGTAGCACGGACCAAAATACCAGATATTCGATCAACTAACCATGACCGGGTTTAGTTGACTTTGCGGCATAGAAGATCGCAAACATCCAGGCTGTCACACGATCTTTATGGATTAATGTGATACGTCAGTGCCTAAGTTTTCGTCTTAACCTGCCAGTGGTCTTACCATAACATGCAGCAGTTTTAGAACAAACTTGCAGGACCGTACTCATACCTTTTGATTAGGAGTTGGATATTGTCTAAACTACTGCCTCTCGATGTTTGTTACAATCCTCCTCGTCACTAAAGTTCTATTTGGGGCACAACGTTTACAGCAAACTTAATTTTATGGTTTGAGTATCCGTAAATAGATTTAACAGACACCGCCCCGTTGGGCATTATACACTGACATCATAGAAAACCCCGATATAATAAAAAATTTCATGCTATATTAGCATTAAGGTTTCGCCTTTATATCTATGATAGAGATTAAGCATTGTCGTGAGTTGTATATTTATTAATAAATAATAAATAATTTTGCGTAGTTTAGACAAAAAACTTAAAAATCTAATTGTATGTAAAAAATTTATTGTTTGAACCTTTTTTTCTTGTTACCAAAACCATATGCCTACTCATTCGTACTCTGTCTCAACTTTGGAATATGTACTGCGGATACAGATGTAAATGCTTAAAAAATCTATGCAAAGTTGTTGTTTAAACTTTCGCATACAAGATTTTGAATTAATGAAAAGTAATATTAAAACTGTGTTGTAAAACGTGTTTATTCGTTTGTATAAAATTAATGATTCATTTTAACTAATTTGTAGACGAATATTTTTATTTCTCCCTGAAGGAGACTACTTTTTTTTTTTTTTTGTCTGAAAGATTGATCATTTTAGGGGATCTCTATGTAAAAAGATTTATTAAGACACTACTTTCAGGCTACATACAACACCTCGGCCAGAATCGGTAGACTCATATCGAAAAAATCGTCCTTATCCCTTGCCGATGGCATGCTATGCAAGATCATATATTTTTTCCAAAAAAGAGAAATTACACTCAGGTAATTTATTCCTTTACTTTGGAAAGGAAAGGATTGGAATAGATAAGACAGATGATTATTGTGATAGTAAAGCATCTTTTATGGCAACACTGCAATTGCACGTTATGATTATTTTTAGAACAGTGTTGCAGCGCCTCTGGTGTTAATTTGAAGCTAGCATATCCAATTTATAAATTTTTTACTTCGCCGGCGATTTAGTGCTATGTGGTAATACCGGCGAAGCAGGGCGCTTTGATGTTGCCACGGCTGAGTATTGAACTCGTGACCATGCTTTAGTAGTCAACGTGCTAACCACTTGAGCTGCAGCATCCAATATTATGTTACAAACATATGACTAGAGAATCATACTATTGCAACAACGGATTTGCATGAATAAAGAATAGGAAACCTTCTTCAAGCCGTTCGATGATATTCTCTCAATAAAACCATTGATTGATGCGATGTGTGGGAAGTGGCGTCGACTTGCTGAATTCAAATGTCGCCGAGATCACGAGCTTCAATTTCAGCCATCAAATAGTCGGTTATCATGGGACGATAACGGTCGCCATAGACGGTTACGTTCGCTCCAACATCCTTTTAAAGAAATATGGACCGATGATTCCACCGGCCCACAAACCACACCAAACCGGTGTTTTTCTGGATGAAGTGGCAGCTCTTGAATCTCTTCAGGTTGCTCTGTTTGTTTGTTTACATACCCATTGAGGCAGAAATGGACCTCATCGCTAAACGAAATTTGCCTCGAAAACGTCGGATCTTCTCGGAACTTTTCAAGAGCCCATAGAGGGAAGCGATTCAGGCGTAAGTCTTTTCATTATGAAATGCCAAGCAATACGAAACAAAAATAACATGACAGCATGACACGACTCACACGTGATCTGTCAAAAAAAAGGCTATTGAAAAAAGTACCTCGAAATGGATCACCCTTTATTATGTGTTTTAGTATAAATAGTAGTGGGTTCAGGTAATTCTTCATTAGGGTTGTGTTTATTTAAATGGTGGGGTGCAGGTAAATTATTTGTTACCTGTAAATTTAATGTGAGGTTAGTATACATTTACTATTTACGGCTTTTATTATTAGATATTTAAGTGTGTCCGTCTGAAGGTGGTTTTCGTTTATTTTGGAGTATTACAATAATTTTAGTGGTGTAAAAATTATGTCTGAGGTTGTATTTTCCTGTTCGTTAATAATATCTCCGTTAAAAGTTCGTAGTTTGTAAATTTACATGTTTTCAATAATGTCTAGTATTCGTCCTTTTTTGCTGGGATGTAGTAATGTCATACATTCATCTATTCCCCTTGGTACATGTCCTTAAGTATCAAGGTGTAATGCGAAGTTGGATTCCTCTCTTTTCCGTTTGTACAAGCATATGTGTTCTGTTAATCTTGTTTTTAGTGTTCGTCCCGTTTGTTCTATATATGTATGTGTGGTTACAGGTGCAAGTAAGTCTGTATACTCCGCTTTTGTTAAATTTGTCGGTTGCTGCTATTGATGTCTTGAGATTTTGTCGTAGAGCGTTGCTAGTTTTTAGTGCTGTAAGTACACCTTCCATGTGAAAGAGATTAGTTAATCTATATATTTTTGGCCCTGTGTAAGTAGAACATGGTCATTAAAAGATTTATATAATAATTATGTTTAAATATTATTAATCTCTACATACATTATTGAGTGTTATGTGCATTAAAATAGACTATTAAGAGATTGTGATTGAGCGTATCATTCATGTTTTGCCTTTTGCTCCCAACCTTTAACTAGCTTGGCTAACTAACTGTATGGAGACAAATGACAAATAGTTGTTATATATAAAGTATCCGAGATAGAGTTAAGTATGGAAAATTATCTTCATTTTGCCACGTATGCCCTTTTGTCGCAATTTTACATGATCATTTCAAATGGTATTAAACGCTTCAACCCAGAGTAGCTTTAGTAAATGTTAATGTAGGAACTGGTATCTTATGGTGGTTTTAATCCAAAGGCCCCCAACCAATAAAAGTGGTTTAAGTGAAAATGCATTGGTTTGCTAAATATTTAGCAAAGTGACACAAAGCTACCTTGTTGAAAGCTGGTATGCTACAGATTTAAAATTTTTACATATTTTGTTCTCTTTGTGAGATTCTCGTTGATATTGTGTATGTGCTCACAGTCCCTTAAAGACTTGCGTGGGGGCTCTTGTTTTAATATATTACCCAGGAAAAGTGGATGCGGTGTTCAAAAGAAAATAGATAGAGTTTGTGCAAGTTTGGCGTTATTTTTCACAATATACCACAGGCAGACGTACATACTTATATTCCAAGGGCAACCTTCTAAAACAATCGCACGGGATTTCATGACGAGAAAAAATCGACAACTACTAATCGGTAGTAAAACTCACTCTAGTCATTATTAAAGACGTCGACTGCCAGAATTAATGAAGAAAAACAAGGAAAAAAAGAAAAGAGCTGTTTCAGTAGCACAATACATAATTACTATTCTTTTTTTAATGTCAAATATTTTTATTTAAAAATTAAAAGCTTAAAAAATCACCCTTTACACTTCAGGTTAATTGTCAAAACCTCAAAAATACGCAATCAATATAAAATTAGCGTTAAATTAAAAAACATATTTTTTATTTCTTAATTATCTTTTTATAAATATTCTCGCTAAAAATTATGATAATTAAAAGAGATTAATCACAAGCCAATGAAATATATTCACAAACAAAAAATAATTAAGTAAAAAAATGTGCAAATTTGTGAATTGTTTTCTACAAAAATTAAATAAAAGAAGGAAGTAAACATTTTGAACAAAACAGAATATAAAAATAAATGGTGCTTTAAGTTGAGTTTTCACATGAAAGTGATGAAGTAGAATCACTAACAAAATGAAATTAATTTTCGAAAAGTTGGACAAATTTAAGGTTAGGAAGTAAATTGACTTAAAACCGGATTTTTTGACGAATTCCGCTTTATAGACAACAATATAAAATAGAAATACAAACAACATTTTTGAAAGACCTTTCGCGTATGTCGTCAATGCATCGCCGAATATTACCTTATAGAGCTTCAGTTGTTTGTGGTTATCTTACGTAAATCCAGTCTTTAAAACATCTAAAAAGACAAAAGTGCAGCGGCGTTGTCACAATAATAAGGCGGCCAAATTATACCGCCAAATCGGAAGGAAGTTTGTGCTTCCGGAAAAATTTTCATGCAATAATTATTGTTCTTTAATCGGCTCGTGACACTGTCTTGCTGAAATCAAAGATCACATTAGCCAATTTATCCACAAAAAAAAGATTACTTTAGTTTTTTTTCCAATTGTTAGATTATGTGGGAAAAAATACTGTCTGCCTAGGCTGACTGACTATTCTGTTCTACTGCGGGCACTACGAGTATATTGTTTTTCGGTTTCTTATCATTTTCAGTACCATGAGCCTCGAAATTTGCAATTATATTATGCACAGTGGTCAATTCATGCTATTAAATCTGCCAATCATTTAGGTATATTGTGCTTCACGTACATATTTGGTGTACATAATCTACCTATTGAATTTCATCTACAATAAAAGTTAAATGAATCAGTAGATATCATTAAAACACCTCAGCCTTCCGATCAGGTCTTCCGGGTGAGAATATTAATAGAGTTTTTATAGGTATTACCTAGAAACCAGTCACATCCATTGATTGTCGATCAAGCTGTGGATGAACTAAGACTATTTTAAAGAATATTGAATGTTTAATTCCACTAAGCAGCGACTTTTGACAAAGAATATCCATTTACAAGCACACAAGATCCAAATCACTTAGGAAATTTATATCCTGAGATTACCAACAGCTTGAAAGTCAACTTTTTCCCACTTCTAACTCGTATCGGAGTTAAATTTGGTAGGAGCGGTAAGTTACTTTGAGAGCGAGGTGGGAAGTCAGGCAAAAACTAAAGCCATAGGTTCAAGGGAGAGTTTCCCCGTACAAATGAGAATTAATTTTAAGGCGTAGTACCACTTCACGGACATGGTGAGTGGTACTCCCCATATAACGTTATAATTAAATATCTAACATCATTATTTTTTTTTTTTTGTTTATCTTTACTTTACCATACGTGGTAAAAGGTAAAGTATAGTAATCATAAAAAAAACGAGTTTGGGATTTCGACGGATTTATACGTTTTGAGGTCTCCTGAATTCATTTTGGCTATTTTCGCGATGATGTCTGTGGGTGGGTGGGTGTGTATGCCACTATTTTTGTGGAGTTTGTACAGGTATATGGAGATGATGAACTGTTTAGTTGTTGGACATAATCGGGAGAGGGCAAGGGGTAATTTCCTTACCCTCAAATTTTGTGAACGCTCTACAGGTCATACCGTATGACATATCAAAATGAAATCCAGTATGTGCCTTTGGTTTATGGAGATGAAGAGCTGTATAAATTTTGGGCATAATCGGGAAGGGGCAAGGGGTTGTTTATTTAACACTTTATTTAACATAAAAATATCTTTTTTCATTGGGTATGGTAAAGTTGAGTGTAGGCCACTCCAGTTTTTTTTTTAAGACAACACTACCTTCGAAGCTTTTTGCTTGTTTGCAGAAAACACCTAGAGTCTTTGGTGGGAAACGAACCCGTAACTCCCAGACTGATAGACTAGCGGGCTACCAATTAGTCGAACAAGGCATTCAAAAATATGGCGAAAGGTCGTTAAAAATACAAACGGAATGTACAATGTTAGGGGTACTCCACATCAAAAGTACAAGTTAGCTATCTTCAAATTTGGTACGATTACTATTAAAGCATACTGCGTTGTCAATAGAAATGTGGACGAAATAAAATAATTATTATCTGTTTTCTAGGATGCTATAGTAGAAACGAATTTTCTAAACTGAAGGACTAGGTACGAGAATAGCCACACTTGCTGTACAAAGTATTAATTAATTTTCTTTTATCTGGAGAACAACAATAGTGATGTTCTTTAAATTTGCTGCGACAGACTTTTAAAGCATGCGAAGAAGAACGACCGAGGGGTACAAAGCATAGGTTAACTAGTAAGATAATTTTTCTAAAAAAAAAAATAAATGTATTCTATAACAATAATAATTACATATGAGTTATTTTAAAACTAAAAAATATAAATAGTTAAAAAATTGTGCTTTTTAGCACGAACTTAAAATAATCAAATTGATTTGGTATAAAAATACGGCTTTCTTAAAATCTTAATATGGAAGCTCTAATTGGATCACCATTTACTAATTATAACTGAGCCATGCTATTGAAACTCAAAAACAATTAACAATACTACATAAAAACTTATTTTTTAAATGTAAAAGAGTATTAACATACTTATATAAGTGTATTTACATACTTATGTACATATATAAGCAAATACATACTCGTCTACTTATGCAAAATTTTACAAATATATATTTTAACCAGAACCACCACTTACCATGCAAATTGATTGTACATGTTGTATTGTTGCCACGATCCAGAACTACAACACTTGTAGCAGCTGCTCCCCCTCCTCCCGTAGCGGCCATATTACCGGAGGTGGTGGATTTACACTTACGTCCGCGCGGCAAAGTGGCGATTATTTTAACAATTTGTGGGGAAAAAAGTTCAACCGACGTGCGATCACTTGCGCACGAATATTTCCTTAAGAGTGTGAATTTAGTTACGAAATTAGGAGGTTAATCGACGGATTTGGTTTGACGTTTGAGATTTAAAAATATTTTTAATTAGTTTACACAACTAAGCTGTGTATGTCGTATTGTTGTGGGTTAACAAAAGGCGCGACACGTTTACCTTGAAAGAGCAAAGTTTCTATTATTTATATTTTCACATTTTTATGTATCTGTTTTTAATAAAATAAATTACATAGAGTGTTTGTGATATTATGCAAAGTTTGGTCAAAGGATTTAATTATTAGATATTTTTGCATTGAATTTTAATTTATTATTCAGATATTTTGCATTTGTTTTTTTTTACATTTGTAAAAAAATAACACAATTCACAATTAGAAAAACACATGCTGTCAAATGTGCAGATAATTTTCTTATATTAAAGTAAATTATAGAATTGTAAAAAAATCAAATGATATTGAGTCTATTGTTTAATCTTCGCACATTTGCTTAAATCTTGAAAAAAGTTTAAATATAATAATTTCATATACAAACAAAAAATATTGGCTGTCAAATGATGAAATATCAAGAATTGGACTGCAGTATTCTGAAATTTATTAAGTGCAAGCCTAGAAAATTTTGAACCATGGGACATTGCAAGAACCAATTTAGAGTGTTAGTTTTTTTAATTATCAAAATAGTGAAAATTTTAATATAACTACGATTATCTTATCCACGGCATCAGGCTAAAAATCCAAAAATATTCTTAAGTATTTTATTAATCGGTACTTTAATTTATAAAAAACTAGCTATACCCGGTGCGCTTCGCTACACACATCCATAAAAAATACAATAAACACTTGGAAGAAAAGTATGACCAACCTTTAACGCGAAAACGCAATCTATTCTCAAGTCAAAAATGTTCCCATCCAACCTGTTTTTTGCTAGACTATACGTATTAACACGATCACAATTTTTTACTTTTAATGGAATGTGCCACTCCCAGTATTCTTATCCAGTCCGTATTTTGCTATACTATGCACTTTAGTATGATGGTTACTTGTGTAAAGTTTCAAGACTATACCTAATGTAGTTCTCTAGGTACGCGATAATAATTTTTCACTTTCTATAGGAGGTACCGCACTCTCCATTCAAATTCAGTCTGTGTTTCTCCACACAATGTATCTTAATATGGGGGTTACTGATGCAAAATTCCAAGGCGCTAACTATTGAGGTTCTCTGGATAAAGGATAATAAATTTTTTACTTTGTATGGGGGTACCACGGTCACTATCCCAATTCAGCCTATGTTTTTCTAGAGTATACGCATCGGTATGGGGTTTACTTATACCCACTTTGAAGACCATACCTATTATAGTTCTCTATATACACAATAATAATTTTTCACTTTGCATGGCATAATTCATTCTGTATTTTGGCAGACTATGCGCCTTAGAACAAGGGCTACTCTTGCAATGTTTCAAGGCGATAGCCTAGCGCGCTACCAATCGGTCTAACGAAGCACACACTTCATCCAAATCTCCAATCTTCATCCAATACTCCCCCAAGACACATTCGACAGGACTTTCGTCGCTATCGCAATGATATCTACGACTTTATTCCACCCTACGTTGACCGGATGTCCATAGTGATAGGCCTACAACTATTGTATGAGCAGGCGGTCACTGCTACCATGAATGTATAAAGAGGCAATAAAGTAAATTTGGGCATATGGGCTTGGTTTGTCATTTGTACCTATTTCAATAAAAAAAAAGTCCTAAACGAATATCTCCCCGCAATTTCAGATAATGAAAACTCAATCAACCCTGGCACAATTAAGAGCCGGATGGTGCAATATACTCAACTGATATCATAACCGAACAGTTCGTAGCACTTTGAACTGTTACCCCATCTGTTCACAGGCCAACAGACTTACACCTCACTGACCTATGGTCTAAACATAACTGCTTCTTAGAATATATTTTAAAAGGGGCCAGTTTAGGTGTCCTTTCGCAAATTTAGTGCGAGTAATACAATTCGTTTCAGATGAGGCTTTTATTCTGCACAGTAGAAGTTAATATATATGTAGGTGTATTTTCCTCAAATATTTTGTTATTTTGACATTTTAATGGTTAATTCAGAATATGTATAAAGGCCAGTAACTCGTATATTTTTATTAAAATTAAATTTGTATACTCTGAAATACATATATTCCCATTAGTTTTTATTTAAAGCAAATTTACAATTAAAAATGTTTACTGGGTTAGAGGCGGATGTGCAGTTAGTTTTTTTACAAATAAAGTATGGCAACATAGTGTTTAACGGAAATAAGAGATGCGTGTTTTCTAAGCACAATCATTTTTTTTTTTAGTTAAGGAACGAAAGGAAAAATAGGAATATATATTCAAAGAAAAGCAAAACATTAAGATTGCAATAAATTGTATGCATTCCACTTTTTGCTCAAATAAAATTAAAGCACATTTTTGAAAATATACGTTTGCGAGCGCTTTTATGCATTTATCTTAAAGGAGATAAACACATTTTTATACTTCATCTTCATATGTATGTATGCATATAGTAAAATGAAAACAAAAATATGTAAACTTAGACTTGAGCATGCAATGTGCCGCATTTATTGTTGTTTTTGTTATGTTATTATTACATGTAGTTGTTTTATTTCTGTCTTCTTAAACCCTTTGCAATCGTTTTTTCAGTAGTTACTTTGAAAACACACGAAATTCTTTTAAAACTCTCAACTACAGCAGCAGCTCATCAAACAAAAGCACACACAAATTTACACAATAAAAGGAAAGAACTGTCATCACTGTATATTTTTTACTCACACATGCAGATCAATTACTTGAATTTATTCTTTTGTATTTTTTATCTGCTGCGAAATTATAAAAAATTATCAATTCATTAAAAAAATTATAATAGTTTTTGTATAACTGCATTAATTGCGATTATTGTGCGGTATGTACATACAAACAAATATGTACATTAATTTGTTTATATTTTCATTATTCATTTAAGTTATAGACTTATTAACGTTAAATTTCGAATAATTTGTTCCGTCATTTTCTATACATTTTTTTAATTAACAAAAAAAAAACTTGCGAAATTTTGCTGGTTTTTGGTGTATCTAAAGTTTAGTTTTTGCTGGCCTTTTTTCTACACGAATTATATCTTCCTTTACAAATTTATTCGCGTTTTTTTCTAATGTATTTTACCATTTAGAAAAACAGCTGCGTTCGCTCGTTGTTGTTGTTGTATGTTGTGTTTTTTGTTTTGGTTCGTTTTTTTCTGAATGGAAAAGTTCAAAACAAAAAAATACACATGCAAAAAAAAAAGAGCGGCGCATTTAACCGCACTATACTCTCGCCCCAAACGAAGTTGAAAGGTCCAGAAATTTAACCGTACATACGATGCAAATTGTTTGAAATTTGCAAAACAACTGAAAGAACAACAACTACAGATTTGTTGGTGGAGCCCAAGGCGAATTCGTGTTGATTACTTTTAATATGCCATGGTGGAGCCATCATTTTGTTATTTTCTGTGTTCATAGTTGCCAGATAAAATTGGTATTAAGTAGTAAAATTGAAAAAAAAAAAATATCTTCAAAAATTGTTTTGAAATCGGAAAAATTTGTTAATATAAAATTGCAAACATTTCTAAATTTTTTATAATTACCGTTTTAAAATGTAGAAATATGGGTGTTTTAAAGTCAATATAAAAATCAATGGCTAACAAAGTTTAAAAACTATTACATACTCTTCGTACAAACAAAGCATTTTGCAAAATTACAAATCATTTATACTTCGAAAAAAATATCGGATTTAAGTAGTTTTTTAAATTTGAGTAACGGCACTGCTGCTGTCGAAAGTTCACTACTGAGTAAAATGTTCGTTCCAGAACGAAAATCCAATTGTATAGGGAGCGTTAAGTACTAGTAGGCATATCTGTTGCAGTAAACTACTAGAAAGGTATTTGATTGCTATTTTTATTTTTGTCCTGTAAAGTAGCTTTATTTTACAGTGCAGTCGTAAAGGAACTCGTAATTTAATAAACACAAGTCAGAGTCATTAATTATTAAAGCTAACTTGACCTGTTTATTTCTCTTTCTTCAATATCTTTGTGTCTTATTCTTTCAGGTTTTAATAATTAGAACTCGGCTAAGTGCAACGAGTTGCTGCTTAAAATATTTTTGCACTAACCACATGAATTCGATATAACCCTTACTTTAAGATAAACGGCAGTACTGTGTAAAAGGAAGCAGAATTTAAAATTCCCTATTTCATATACAGAGATATACAAATATTTCGACATTGAAATAAGTTGGAAAAAGTATATTTGTATTAAGAGGCTAGTAGTGTTGAGAGGCGCATAAAAAGGACCATGTTATGTTTTAGTTTAGTTAGAAATAAAGATATCGTCGGAGGTCATAAGTTTTGTTTTGATATGTACAGTACGCAAAATTCGTACACCCTTAGAAAATTCAGTATTTCCTTAATATCATAAATCGTTTTAAAAATTAATTAATTTACATAACTTTTTTAAATTGTATATTCCCATCGACCGTTATAAGTTTCTAGATCTGGCAACTCCGATTGAATATTTATTTACAAAATCCAGCTGCTGATTTGTTTAAATGTTGTCATTTGGGCAAACATCCTAATTTTGTCCAAAACAGAATGTTTCCAATTTCACTAAAATCTTTAAGCGATCAAGAACGCCATGATTATATTTTAAAAACTTTTATATTAAACAAAAACTACACAGTCCAACAAAGAACACATAAACGAGACATTGATGTGATAAGAGAACATCATCGTTTTTTGTGGGACGAAGAAGACACGGAGGTTGAAGATTCTTGGGAGGTGCGTTTAGCCAAACGTTATTACGACAAGCTTTTCAAGGAATATTGCATAGCGGATTTAAGCAGGCACAAAGAAAATAAAGTTGCATTACGATGGCGTACAGAACCAGAGGTGGTTTCTGGTATTGGACAATTTCAATGCGGTAGTCGTAAATGTTTAGAAAAAGAACATCTAAGGAGTTGGGAAGTTAATTTTGCCTATCAAGAACACGGAGAACGTAAAAATGCTCTAGTTAAACTAAGACTGTGTCCAGAGCATTCCGACCAACTGAATTACACCTCAAAGAAACGTGAGGTGAAACGTTTAAAACATGTGGAACGTCAACAGGCCAAAGATGCTAAACGTGAGAGGCGTAAATCCTCCAAGTCCAAAAGAAGTAAAAATAATGAAAGTGGTAATGAAATTAAAAGAGAAGAGTTGGTCAATTGCACAAACATAGAAGAAAATATAAAGGAGACTGAATCGGAAGTAAGCGAGAATTTAGCAACAACTTTAAGTGAAGATAATCAAAATCTAGATGAAATGGAGACATCGGAAGATATTTGGAACAAGAATGCTGTTATTGAAGTGGAACCAATTTCAAGAGAATCTGAATTTGAACGTTATTTAGAAGACTTGCTTCTATAACTAAGTTCATAAGTTTTTGATGTCGTTAGGTATCTATATTGTTGCAAACAAATTACTGCGAAGCAAAAGTTAGCATAATACCTCAAAAATGTTTTTGTATACTTTTATAGAAGACGCTTTTATGTTGCTTCCAAACAATTTAATCTTTGTTTCATTACTCCAGAGATTTAAGCTAAGCATAAATAAAAATTTATTGTGAATGCAGGAGAAAGGTGTAGCAATTCTGCTGCTAAAATTGTTCTCTTTATTTATTTGAAAAACAAGTCTTACTATTAAGAAAATAACTAAAAAAATAAAAACCCGAGCCTAATTAAAAATTATTTATTGATAAAACCTACATATACATATCGCTTCTTTATTGCAACGTAATCATATCTCAAAAAAAATCAAACTTAGCAAAACGCAATTTAAGTTTTAAAAGTGTAAACACTGCTATCTCATTGCGTAATATATATTCGCTATAATATCGGTTCAGATTAAGATATAAGGCAACATTTTTTTAAAAAATCTATCAAGGAGTTATTTTGCATAAGTAACTTAAAATTTTTGATTTTTCGAGATATGTATATTGATAGATTTGGTAAGTTCCCAATATTAAAAATAGTTGGCTATATACAAATTCTAGAAGATGACAAAACTCTTGTCATTCAATATGCTGATGATTTTTTAATTCTATCCTTTGAGCAATATTTTGATTCGGCGGTTGCCAATCTTGAAAACAAAACAGGAAAATTTAGCGAAATTTGTTCACATCTCAACCCAAGGCATATTAATCAGGTAGCCTCACTACTGGGGGGAGATATTAAGGCGAAAATAAACAATTTTTTTATATGTATTTTGAAAGTTAAACTTACAATTTTAAATAAAAATAGAACTATCAAACTCCATATAAAAAAAAATTTAAAATTTTCGCCTTAATATTTCCCCTTTGTAGTGAGGTTACCTTATGAATATGCCTTGTCTCAACCTAAGCTTTAACCCATTAAAGACAAAGTGCATGTTTTTTGTTAGACCTGCCAATTTCGACATCAATCTTACAATAAATAAATGGCTGTCCCATTAATCAGGTTAAGTCTCTGGAAATTCTTGGTGTGACCATCAAACACACCTTAAGTGTGAACGATCATTTTTTCTTAAACAGAGTCCCTTTCAGATTTTCATCCTTGACTGGAGAACTAATTGCCATCAAGAGAGCTATTGATACTGCCATGGAAGATGGTGTCTCTCGGCTCGTCATTTACACTGACAGCAGGAATTCCTGTGATTTATTGCAATGTGTTAATTCCAAAAATTATTTATTTTGATATTGTTAATTTTATTAGAAATTCTCAAATGCTAGAAGTGAATATATGTATATATAATACTGCTATAGTGGTGTCTATCTTCACATGATTCGTAGGATACCATCTGATATGTGTGATTTTTGTAACATGATCGACAACTCAGAACATCTAATTTTTCATTGTTCTCAGTTTAATAACATAAGAATTAAACACCAGTTATTTCGTAACTTCACAAACCTTTTTGATTTACTTAACTCCCATGATATTGGTATATATTATCAACTAGTTAATTTCATTAAAGAAGCTAATATACAAGATCGTTTTTAATTATTATACAACCGTCAGTCACTTAAGCGTTTATATTATGAATTAGGCATTTTTCAATGCCCAACTTTACCCGAGTTAATTTTTAATCTTTTGTATTTGATACCCTGGCAAATTTGCGAACTGCACATGGCATTTAGTTATTTATTCAAAAACCAAAAACCAAAAATATAAAAATTCTCGTGGTTTTTTATATTTGATCAAAAATTTTTAATTTATGATTTGGGTTAATAGTACGTTATTAATTAAAAAAATTTTTCTTTATTGAAAATCAATTTTAATCAATAATACAAATATGGACCATTATTATCTATGACCCTATGCCATTTTTATATACATATAACGAGTGATTTTTTAAGAGCTTGAGAACTTTTTTTTAAAAAAAACGCATAAAATTTGCAAAATCTCATCGGTTCTTTATTTGAAACGTTAGATTGGTCCATGACATTTACTTTTTGAAGATAATTTCATTTAAATGTTGACCGCGGCTGCGTCTTAGGTGGTCCATTCGGAAAGTCCAATTTTGGGCAACTTTTTCGAGCATTTCGGCCGGAATAGCCCGAATTTCTTCGGAAATGTTGTCTTCCAAAGCTGAAATAGTTGCTGGCTTATTTCTGTAGACTTTAGACTTGACGTAGCCCCACAAAAAATAGTCTAAAGGCGTCAAATCGCATGATCTTGGTGGCCAACTTACCGGTCCATTTCTTGAGATGAATTGTTCTCCGAAGTTTTCCCTCAAAATGGCCATAGAATCGCGAGCTGTGTGGCATGTAGCGCCATCTTGTTGAAACCACATGTCAACCAAGTTCAGTTGTTCCATTTTTGGCAACAAAAAGTTTGTTAGCATCGAACGATAGCGATCGCCATTCACCGTAACGTTGCGTCCAACAGCATCTTTGAAAAAATACGGTCCAATGATTCCACCAGCGTACAAACCACACCAAACAGTGCATTTTTCGGGATGCATGGGCAGTTCTTGAACGGCTTCTGGTTGCTCTTCACTCCAAATGCGGCAATTTTGCTTATTTACGTAGCCATTCAACCAGAAATGAGCCTCATCGCTGAACAAAATTTGTCACATTTGAACATTTCGAACCGAACACTGATTTTGGTAATAAAATTCAATGATTTGCAAGCGTTGCTCGTTAGTAAGTCTATTCATGATGAAATGTCAAAGCATACTGAGCATCTTTCTCTTTGGCACCATGTCTGAAATCTCACGTGATCTGTCAAATACTAATGCATGAAAATCCTAACCTCAAAAAAATCACCCATTATATCCGTCGGTGTAGAACTTGATAATTTGGCTGTTAGCTAATTGTTTGACCACCAAGAGAGCTTTGCAGAGACCGAAATAATGCTAGTCAGCCAGGGACACTTCCCAATCAAATTCCGTCAATTTATTTTAAGACATCAAAAATGTGTTTCCGCGCTATGGCATGATCTCTAGAACCGTGCTATGACCGCTATAACAACAAATACTATAAATTATAGGGTATTCCGATTCACGTTTATGGCCATAGGTTTGAAACGTAATAGGCAGATATTTAAAATTTACCTAAAGCAATTAAAACTATGTTGACTATATTAACAAATTTAAAAAATAAAAGGATAGGATTTTTACGAATCAGTTTATTTTTAAACAGTAATAGGTAGACTCTTGAATAATTTAAGGGCTTTTCGCTAAGACATAATTTTATGATCTGTTATAGACTTAGGGGTGACAGACGTACTGTTTTTAGCAGTACATGTACTGTTTTTTTCAATTGTACTGTTTTATACAGAACACCCAAAACAGTACACAAATGTACTGTTTTTTAGACTTTGTAGTTTTTTTGTTTTACTAATTACCTAAGTATTTTTATAAAATAATGCAAAACATATATTTGTTTTATTATTTGATAACAAAAATTTGGTGAGGGTACAGAAACCCGAAAATTGTTATTTCTTTAATGTATTTATACATATTTGCAAAACTAGTTATTTAAAGGAAAAAATAGTACATACATAAGTATATACAAATATTAAAGTTACATCTGCAGATCACGGTAAGATAAATTAGAGTTGAATTATTAGATATATATATATATATATATGTACATGGTCGCATAAGTTCATGAAAAAGTTCTTTTTTAGGAATGGATGATGAAGAAATAATTTCCGACGACTCTTTAACAGATAAATCGACTACAGATGCAGAACAAGTAGACTTTACAAAATACTTAAAACAAAAGAAGAAAATTGTTAATCGATGTAAAAATAAATTTAAAGAAAGTCGGAAAAACGACTTTAATTGGCTAGCAAGGACTAATGGCCAAATGCTTTGTCAGAGGTGTTTGTTTTCCAATCGCAAATGGTGGTATTTCGGATATCAAACGCCATATGAGGACAGCAAGACATCTGCGTAACTTAGGCAGCTATAATCAAAAATCTGTAAGTCACTTCTTCAACCAGAGTTCCAATAACGAATCGGAAGTTGGAAGACAATCAAACGTCATACAAAGCCACAGCTACCAATCCGCAGACTGCAGTAGCAAGCTTTTTAAGCTAATGTTTCCAGACTCAAATAAGGCGTCTAATTTTACATGTGGCAAGACAAAGTTATCGAAGATCACCACTAATATTCTGGCGAAGTATTCTATTGAAACTATATTAAAGGACTTGGCTGATGATCATCCTATTTCCATTTCAACTGATGCATCAAACAAAAGAAATATAAAAACTTTTTCAATTGTTCTGCGATACTTTTCTAAACACACAGGAGTAAATAGAAAGATGTTTAGCTTTTATGAATCAAATTCCGAAATGTCAAATGATATTGCTAAATGTTTTAAGTCGAAATTGGAAGATCGCAAATTAAACTTAGCCAACGTAGCTTTTGTACAGATAATGCAAACGTTAATTTTGGTTGTAAAAAAAGCGTTTTTGTTGAGCTCAAGCAAAGTAACCCGGACATTATCGGTATGGGATGTTTGTGTCACATCATTAATAATGCATTTAAAAACGCATTAAAACTTTGGAAACTCGATGTAGAGAATATTGTAATCAAGGTTTTCAATGAGTTTAGCTCATCAACAAAGAAGACTTCAAGTCTAAAATAAATATTCGAGTTATGTGAACTAGAATGGAGCGAAAAGCTTCGTCACGTGCCGACCCGATGGCTCAGTTTATCTCCAGCTATTGAGAGATTTTTGAAGAATTATCCAGCCTTAAAAACCTATTTTATTTCTCTAGATAGTTGTCCAGCTGCTTTAGAACAATTTTTTGAGCTTGACACTTCGGAGGCTTATTTGGGATTTGTTCACAACACAGGTACTGCACTATTGTCATCAATATAGAAACTGGAAGAAAAGAACAATCTAGTTATAATCGACATTTATAAAATAGTTGAAATGCTCCGTGATAAATTGGAACAACTAAAAAATTAAAAGTTTCATGGTTACATAGCCGGAACCGTTTGCAGTAATTTTGATAACCCACAGGAGGTTTCTTTATTTAAAAAACGAGCTGACGCTTTTCTATCATATGTAATTAAATACATTGAAGATCGCTTTGACTTAAAAAATAACAAACTTGAAAAACTGAATATTTTCAACTTAAGTTTAGAGATTTTATTTCAAGATTTTACTGATGTTGTCAATTTTTGTAGTAATTTCAATAACTCTAATTTGTAATTTATTTTTTAAATTACTGGATTTTTTAACTATAACACATTTTGTGATAAAAGGAATATTTGTATGTAGAATTGACATGAATTGCAAAATATGTAAAAGCATTGCCCTATACAATCTGAACAATTTAATTTCACACACAATACAACTCAGACCAAAAAACGAAATATTATAATCCAAAAGGCCTTTTATTATTTATAAAAATATTTTACATTTGATACAGCAGATATGAACATTTAAAATGAATTTACCTTTGTGCAAAAAAGTTAATAAAATTTGTTGAAGATCTCATGTATTTTAAGTGTTTTTTAAGATATTATTTTTTGCTTAGTGACTTGATAGTTCAAAACATGTAAAGACTTGAATAAATAGTTATATTTTTGTTAAAAAAATGTACTGCTTTTTTCTTAATTGTACTGTTTTTTTGTCCCAGGTGTACTGTTTTTTCCGAATTCCAAATCTGGCGACCCTAGTTATAGATAAACACTTTAAAATCAAACTGAGTATGTAAAAATGTGTCGGCTATAAGAAGTATAATAAATAAAACTAATAATTAATTTTACTTTAAATTCACAACATATGGTTTATATGATCTGCTATAACAAACAGTATCAAAGATAAAATTAATAAAAATATGTAACGGATTTCCTTAGAATATACTAATAATTGAAACCACCTTGTAGATAGATACGAAGAGTGCTGATAAGGGACGTAGCTGTCTAGAAAATGCATATCACTCTGCTGTTGTCTATTTTTTCTTTATCTCTTTATAATTAAGAACTTATTCCTAAATAATTAATTTATTCATTTAAAAATAGTTCAAATAAAATTTATATAATGACATTTATTATACTTGATTTTTTAAATACATAATTGTTTTCATTCCAAAAATTGATAATATAGGAAGAAAAATGGGTTTTTTCACAATAGGTTCCATCTCCGCTCTAATGGGTCACGTTTTTAGGGACATTGGCTTCATTATCTCGAATTCAGTACTACTTACGTATTTTTTTAATGCATATAAAATATTATAAACAGTATCGCCTTCAAATTGATGTATGACACGCGCAAATAGCTTTAGCCGTTTCAGAGATGTCTGAATTTTTTTTTACCCTATGAGATAAAACCACTAGTGTTGCCCGATATATAGGCAACAAGACTATGTAGTGGCAAGCGACATTTTATATGATCCAATATTTTATTAAAACAACAAATTTTTTTTTAACATTTATATAAGATGTATATTGTTATTTTTATTTATACAAAAGTATATTTTTAACTTACGATATTAAAAATAAAAAATACATTTATTTTAGTGTGGAAAAAATGGTTTAAATAGAATGGATGATGAAAAAAATATTTGTTGATGGATAATTAAATAATTTAATTTCCATTACAGTGAGATTTTTAAGTCAGAATATGTATGTATATTATATATAATATTAAACAATCATAAATTACTAGTGTCCGACCAGAGTCAATAATTTGACCAAAACCGATGTTCACCACATAAAAACAGGCAGTGAATTTGTGTACATGATGATTCTTGGAATCAAAATTTTTTTCTTAAAATTGCAACAGTTAAGATTCTTCTCTGCTAAAAAAAACTTTATTTTTTAAATAACAAATACTATACAATTTTCTGCTTCCCATATCCTTATTAGGTCGAACACTCAATATCATTTGTTTAAACTTCTTCAATACATGGTGAATTGCCACCACTACCACGACCACCACCGTTTGATAAGCTCTCATTATGATGGTAGCTTTGTCTTTTATTTTTTGTGTCGTATTTTAGGAAAATATCTTCCAATGTCGTTTCATTTACAGAGTACTCTTCGACAACATGTCGTGTTGATTTTGAAAACAATTCACAGTTGATAAATATCTCGGACCACACTAGGTTATTAAGGGATTTTATGAAATAAGTCAAAATGCCAGCGTGATTTTCACGCAGAATACAATGATCAAAATAGTGTTGTAACTTTTCGGTTACATAGGCCACATCAGAGTCAGAAGCTTCAGAGGTTTTAAGTTTAATGCTTATAGTAAAACCAGAACCATAAAGTTGCTTAAGTTCAGGAACATAGCCCAAGCATTTGAATTGACCCTCAGCCATAATGGCTAAACGATTACACAAATACTCGCACTCATCCATACTAAAAGGTTGTTAATAAAATAAAAAGTTTTTAAGTTTTAGAAATTAAAATTCATATGTATATTTTAACTCACCTGTGAGATGTAAGTACTAAAGTTTTATCACGTTTTTGAAAATCTTGCATTGATTTCCATAGAAAACGTCTTGATATGGGATCCACACCCGTTGTGGGTTCATCCAGCAACACCAAAGAAGGACTGCCAATCTATATTGAAAAAAATGATAATTTAACCTTAAAATTACTATAAATCAGAAAACAAAACTCACCATAGCAGCTGCTGTCTGCAATTTACGTTTCGTGCCGCCCGAATAATGTTTAACTTGTACATTTTCATATTTGCTTAAATCTAATTTCTCTACCCAATACATCACCTCATCGTGAACATGTTTTGTTTTAATGCCACGCAATAAAGCCATATATCGTAGTGTTTGATATGCTGTCATGAAATCGTTTAGACAATCATTCTGTGGACAATAGCCAAAACGATAACGATATTCTGATTCATTGAGTCTAATGTCGACCCCATCAATTTTAATTGTACCCTTTGAAATGGTTTGATTCGCTGCAATCATTTCGAATGTAGTCGTTTTACCGGCACCATTTACGCCCAACAAGCCGAAACATTCTTTTTTGCGTACAACGAAATTTAAGTCACATACAGCCAACTTCCGGTTAAAATTTTTGCGTAGATTATGAACGATTAGAGGAAATTCGTTTTCGCCATTATCTGTAATAGTTTAACGTTTATTATATTATAAATTTTCTTTTGTAATGATACATGTCATGTAAGATTGAATAAATATTTATAAAAATAGTGCTTAAAATATAAACATAATGGACCCAAAAATATACTTACTTAGATCTAGATATTGAAAATAAATAATGCTCGAATGAAAATAAAATAAAGCTCGACTTGGGAAACAGCGTCGAAAAAAGACTGAACACTTCTTTATTGGCGGTGTGTAATCAGCCCTAACAAAATTTATTTATCGACTAACTTAACAAAATGTATAGAGTTGTTTAGTTTCGTCGTAAGAATGTAAGGAGATGGCAGCGTGAAACAACCCAAAAAGCCTTACTTAAGGCTCTTAGCGCTCTAACAGCTAAGTTTTTAACGCGCTGGTTTTTAAGATGGAGATTTAGTCATCCTTAATCTTTGTTTTTAGTTTTTAAGATAATCTGCCCTATTCCCGTTGGCGTTGTAGTTTGAAAAAAACAAATAAAAACGACAATTTGGCATTACCGTTGGCGTTGACAACACTCGTCGTAAATATATCGGTATTCGCTATTTCGAAACGAATATAGAAAAGACAATAACACATTCGTTTCTGTCGTCATCATTGTGTGCAACGAAATTCAAACGACTACAAGAAAAATAAAAATTAAGGTAAAAAAAGTACATTAAGTTCGAAATTTTAGTTTTTTAAATGGAAAAACATCTCACTTTTCGAAAGGGCATAAAACTCTAAAGTTTTGTGATTTTTGAAGCGAAAAATTAAATCCGTTTGGGCCTCCAGCCCTTCTCCATTAAAGGTTGGCATAAAGTAAATAAAACTAAATTAGGAGAAAATATCCATTAAAATGTTTTTTTATTAAAATAAATCAAGATAAAAAGAAAGCTCTGAATTCAGAGCAACAGGGGAGGCTGTTATAAACAGGTGCGATTGTCCCCATTGGAGGAAGATTGTTCCCATTGGGTTCATTGAAAGACAAATGAACCCAAAAGGAAACGTAGTGGTATACATGCTTATATGTCAAAATATGTATAAGCTTATAAAAAAAATAAAATAATTTTTTAGAAAACGTAAAAAATGGATAAAACATTTTTTTTATTAATTTTCAAGTTTAAAATAAACTCTATAAATTATAATAAATACTAGCAATTTTTTCTTCTTCTCTAGACAACACAGTGTTTTTTTTTGGCAATGGCATTTTTTGTTGTTCAGTATGGTAACACAACAAGGTTTAACTACCAATTAAAAACATCAACATCAGTTAATATTGGATTAAATTAAGAATAAGATTAACTAATTAAAATAGAATCTTGAGTTTAAACTAGTATTTAAAAACGCGCTCTTAGGATCTAGTGGAAATAAACGAAGTGGAAATAGTTTTTCTTGCGCACAATTACATTTAAATAAAACCAAATTTTTTAGGCTGCCTGTCACTTAAGACACCTAATTTCCCTTATGAAGCCGAATATTTCCAGTACTTGACTCTTAGAAATTTCCTGTCCAAATACAGAAGCAGTTTAGTTTTGGACCCGTCAGGTTTGGGCCAAATAACTCTCGTGAGACTTTGCCATCTTCTCTAGCCTTTCAGAACCGATTGGATTTTTTTAGTCAAATTCAATCGCCGTCTGGAGTTTCTTTAAGGTCCAAACTGAGAAGTCATCAAGAAGAGGATGGACGTTTGCCTTTAAATGCTGAGTTAATTGAACCTTATAAGCAAATAATTTGAGATCTTTGTGTAAGATTCTCATCATGGTTTTTCTGGGTCTCCAATGATTTTTTTCATTTTTACCAAACAAGGTATGATATAATAAAAATGTAATTACCTCGAATAATTTTCTCCACGCAAGATTTTTCTTCTTGTATAAATCTATCTTCTTCGTTGTTAATCGGGCATTGTTCCGACTTGCCATTCGATTTAGATAATTTGCAACAATTGCTGAATAATTGCCGACGACGTTTATTCTCCACAGCATACAAAAATATAAACTAAAAAAAAAGAAATTTATTAAATGTTTATATGAAATTAAAATTTTAAGCCTGATAAACACTAAACACTCACCATCATCAGAGGAAATACTAGAAAGACGTAAAAATAAAAACTACTTAAATTTAAAATCTCTTTACTATTTAATTCTTGACGTATGTAATCGGGCAAATGATCAGCATGATTGTTAACAAAACGTTCATTGACGATACGCAATTGTTGGCACAAATTGAAATCGGGCAATAAGCGTAAGAATATAATGTAGTCTTTATACTTCAACATATCAGCCAAAGTAAATGATACAATAAAAGGTGGTATAACTGAAAGAGAAATGATTAAAAAAGTTTGCTTTAATTCTCTCTCTCTCTCTCTCTCTTTCTCAAAAGATCTTATATTAAACTTACATGATATTTGAAATAATACAACCATCCAGGTCGACAGAGCCGAAACTGTTGTTAAGATGTTGGTAAAGCAATATATAATAGGCAAATATGTTAGGCCATAGAAGAATAATGAAAATGTAATGTTGCTTATATCCGTTACACTGTACAGTTCTTGGGGCATTATTACCAACTGATAAAAATACAAAGCCACACAAATCAAAAGTAACAGCATTAGATCGCATATTAAAACGCTGAACCAATAAATGTACGGTGACATGGCTTGCAAGTTTTTAAAGCCACTACGATTCTCCTTGAATGGCAACATGGCAAAATAAAACATCAACAAAAACATGCCTAAACAGGAAACCATTTTAAATGATAATTATTTATTTATTTAATAATATTGTTTGATTTTTCATTGTACTTACCCAAAGGTAATAAAGTGGCATAATAGGATAATTTCAAAGAACCAGCCGAAATATCTCGTCTATTAAGTTTAATGAAATTTTTAACTTTAATATTTTTATAAAATGACTTGCAATTTAATGTTACTTACACATTTACTGGTGCATATATGGTTGCCAATATCCGTTGCTTGCTATTTGCCACCCACATATAGATAGCATTATCTATTAAATTTATTAATATCGCTGAACTGTGCATCATATTTTCCGAATGAAGTAGCGTAACGGACGGTTGATTTTCTCCAGAGATTTGTATTGTACCCAGAACATTTTGTTGAAAATTATGAAAATCTTCTTTCATTATTTCAATTAATTCTGCAAAGAATAATATAATAATATTAATGTGAACACACGATTTTTTTTAGTCCTAATTTATACAAAAAGTTTACAGAGGGCGTCCCCCTTTTCAACACCCTTCATTCTTCAACAACTTCTGTTACCCTCTTGGAAATTGTTAATTTCCTAATTTGGTTAATTCTTCTTTAAGAAATGAAAAACGGACAACTAAACGGCTTTTCAATTCAGTGTTTTATTAAAAATTTGACAATATTTTGTTCGATTTTGCTTTGAAAGTAGTCCACACCAAGTTTTTAAAATCTTCCTTCTTTTCTTCTTGAAATTAAGATATTCCTGGGAAAAAAATATCCTATATTTGATCCAAGGCACCTCCTCACAAAATTTTATTAAAATCCATCCAGTAGTTTTTACATGATGCGAACGCAGACAGACAGTAAAAAAGTTACTGTGAACAAACCTAGGTGGGAATCGAATCTAAAACCCCGAACAAATGTTCATCTCTAACATGACAGAAGGCTCCTTCTGGTCTTTTCATACAATTTAAAAAAAAAAAAATATATATATATATATATATATATATATATATATATCGCTTATCCCTTCTACACAGCAGTGAATTCCATCTTTTAGATCATTACTTCTTTGTTGTTTGTCTATGTAAAACCGGTCTTTCAAATGGTTAGCAGCGTTAAATTCCAAGTAAGAGAGAATTTACGTGAACGGAAAACTTCCCTTCAACAACTGAATTGTTTGGCCGGATTGTGGCACCGTTTTTCTGAAGACAATAATCACCAATGTAGTTAATTCTAGAGACTTAGAGACCTTCAAATTTCCCCGAAAGATCCATAGATACTATTCTTAGGAAAAGCAACTTTTGCCGCTGCATTTATTACTTAGTAGGCGAGAGGAGAGAGAAAATAAAAGGGCTACACTCATTCGTAGTTTTAATTGTGAGGTTTTAAAAGGTAAACCCTTGTGTACATCGATGCAAATTGCTGCAATAAAAAATGCAATTTCAAATAAGAAAAGAGAAAGATTGTCCAACGACAAAAGTTGCTTAATATAATTGGGCACTTATTTGTCATTAAGCAACCCGAATTTAGCTTTGCATCCATCCTTATTCTTGCATTTTCCCATAAAGTGGTCCTTGCAGTTTCCAGATTGGGCAAAATAGCCCTTAAAATTATGCAATCATCTGTAATTATCTAGAACTGATCAGTTATACCTAAAATAAACCATGTGTGTGAAGATAAATTTTGAAATTTTTAGCTTATAGCTAGTATAAACGTAGAATGTTTAACAGTGCGAGTTGGTTTTGTTCCCAGAATGCCTTTTATAGTTAGTTTTATTTCTAATCTGTAACTATAATTGTTTTATTTGTAATCTGGTAATACTACCGCACTCAAATTTAAATTCTTTATCCGCCGTCTCATTTAAAGCGAAAGTATATTGTTACATAAAGTGTTTCTTTCGTTATAAGAGTAAAAGTTATTTTGTTACAAAAAGTTTGTGTGAAGTTGTATAAAATGAATAAAGAAGATTTTTTTATACTGTTTGCAAAATTATATTTTATAAATTTTAAAGAAAAAAAAACGACGTTTCATTAAGTGACTTCAAAGATTGAAAAATAAATGTTTTATTATCATATTTCTTGGAAAAAGTTAATAAAATTCTTGATTTGTTTGCAAAATACAGTCAAAAGAAGCGATTATATTCCATGTTTCAAAATATTGTAAGCATGAGTTTTAAGTAAATTTAAAATATTTATAACAAATTTTTAAAAATATTTATTAGTAAATAGTTGTTGTACAAATTTGGTATTTTTGTGGTTTGATGAAATTTCTTTAAGTGTTCATTTGTTACTTTTTTATCATCCTTGTTGTAAAACATTTTTCTGTTTTTAACGAGTAAACCGCTAACGGTGTACAAGAGTTAATGAGTTAATGAGCAACCTCTTGTGTTTATACAAAAAAGCTAACCTAAACAAGATTTACGAGGAAACGGCCAGAGTTTTAGATCTAAAAATTAATCAAACAAATTGTGTGCTTTTAAATACATAATAGTTATAGTAAGAAAGTTATATTCTGATCTAAGCCCTTCTTCGACTAATCAAAGATTTTCTTTTAGATTAAAACCCTATTGATATTGCAATCAACAAAACTTTGGAAAATGAGTATTATATTGACAATTCCATTAAATCCAATGAATTAAACGTGGATTTAATAGATTCATTTGTCTTTGGTCATTTGTCATTTACCATCAACAAAGGTCTCCTGTAGGAGCAATTTTACATCACTATCAACCACAAATTTAAACGACGGAAAAGTATTATCGCATCATTCGGTTGCTGAAAGGTCTTCTATATTAAATGCTAAGGTTTTTAATGAGAAGATAAAACTTTCGTCCACAAAGCATTTCATCAGCATTAATGCTTCAACAACAACGCGTTTAGATGTGAAGGAGTACAGAGTACTACGAAAGCATATTAAATGTAATAAAAACCGAAACGTCGTCATTCCTTCATCCATGTTAAAGTCTTCCAGAACATAATAGTTAATAGTAGCATTTATTTAAGCAAAGGTTGTGGGCGATACAGTTTTAGTTTTATGATTGAGCATAAAAGGTTAATTGGTAAAATTGAATCACACTCCCTTAAAACGACAACTAATTCGTAGTGTTCAGCATCAAAAAGCAAATAACTGGAGGAACCAAAAGCATTGAGAACAAAAAACCGAACTACGCAAGACTGGAAATTATCAAGTAGTTCGTTCAGGAGACGTCGCTAGAAAAATTAAATCGGAACAAATTCGTTCGCTCCATCGTGACAACGAAAAATTTATCGACCTATATAAAATGCAAATTCAAAAAATTTCTATCCCTTTAGAAATATATCTTTTTTCAGTGAAACAGCTTCAAATGCTACAAATTGAAAAAAAAAATCTAAAACTGAGTAGAAACACATTATTTTTTGATGCCACCGGAAATGTGGTGAAAAAGATGGATAAGGAATCCAATTGAGAACACAGAACGTAGTTGCTTCTTTGCAGCCATTATTCTGAAGATATTGAACGGTTTCTTTTGTATTTAAAAGTGTTTTGTGTCAAAAATTATTTTATTTTTCCATTTTGTAAGAAACACGATATTTATTATTTTCATACCACAATCTTTATAATAATAAGTCAGTCCCTTACCATTTAATAATAGATTTAGAAGAATTTAGAAGTTTAGATCCATCAATTTTAATAATGTAGTTGATATATATATATGTAAGTACTTTGTTAAAAGAAGAAGAAGGTAATTTTTTTTTTTAACAGAAGTAATATTCAATTTCCATTATAAAAATTTAGTATTATGTTTTTACTAATAATACACGAAAGTCATTATTCTTTAGCATACCTAAATATTGAAAAAAATACGTTTATTTCATAAATTCTATAAACAATAATCCACCAAATAAATCTGAAATGTTTAAAAACTTTATTAATGCAATAAACGACAGCTCTTGGTCAAATATGGAAAGAGAACACGACTTCCAAAAGGACACTTTTAATTGTGGTGTCTTTATTTGTTTATATATAAAAGCTATACTGGAAAACAAACCGTTAAAACACCTTACAAATCCTAATATTTATAGAGTTACCATGAAAACCTTGCTTGAAGAAAATGCAGACAATATGAATGAAGTTTGCGTTCATTGTGGTGATATAGCTAAAAACACGATTTTTCAGTTCAAAACTATGTGCTTTTAAATATTTATCACGCTTTATCAGTTTATGTTACTGATTTATGTTATGTTATGGTAACATAAACTGATAAAAGTGTGATAAATATTGTAATAAATATTGTAATACTCATATTTACGTCACAACGGGACCTAAGGGACCCAAGTGAGTCGGCTTTTACCCTTTTGCGTAGCCGGCGACCCGTGCAACCTAATACTCATATTTAAGAGCACATAGTCTTGAGCGTAAAAATGATATTGAAGTGAATCTTTTTTTGTTTGATAGGGAATGGCATCATTTATATTCATATATATAAAAAATTAAATATTACAACAACATTTTAAAATTTGTTACTGATATCTGAAAATTTCGAAAAATTATGGTAAAAACGGGCAAATTTGAGGAAAGGAAAAATTTAAATTTTATGCAATAAAATTTTCATAAATAAAGCAAATCAAATAAAAATTTCTGTGTATGAAATGGCAAAAAATCTGCAATATTAAGAAAAAGGAAATTCCACAATTCCCAAAATAAGGACCATAAATCCCAAAATTGGGATTTTTTACTCTTTTGCCCATAAAGTCTACATACGGGCTAGGGCTCATAAAATACTTTCAAACACAACTTGGAGCATATAAGTATAGCTTTATTACAGCAGTCTTCTTTTTTCGATCCCAGCTTTGGCATTTTAAAATATATATTTAGGCTAAAGTCAAACCATCTTTTACCTCCATCTTCTACAAAGATGATCAATTTTATACGAAATTTTGTTTAAACGTATACACATATAGTTAGCTTATACAAAAATATAAAATATTTATATATTCCTTAAGGAAATTTTTTCTATAAAAAAAAAAACGTTAAAAAATCGTCTAGATTTTAACTCAGTAAAGATACAATCTTCAAATTTATCAAAAATATTTAGAATTTGACTTGCTAACTACGATAAAAAATAAAAAAAAATTGGTAAAAATTGTACCCATTATTTTGAAAAAACTGGACATGAGTAGCGAAAAATTCAATCATTTTAAATTATTATATGCAAATTTAGACACAATTTTGTAGGCATTGACAAGACCTTTAAGACCATGTAAAATTTTTAAAAATCAGAATAAAACTGATGAAATGGCAAGCTGTAAAAGAATATTCAGGTGCGAGGTTCCCAAATTTCAGACCGCATAGCGCCACTCCTGGAGGGTGTATGGTACCCACCTTTAAAACTTAAGTTCAGATACTCCTCTGTTATGCTCATGTCAAATTTTAGATCAATCGGACTAGCCGTTTACAAATGCCAAAATATTTTGATTCTGCCCCACTGTGCACTGATTTGAAAAAAATTGACAGCTGCTCTGCCGACGTTTTGTTATGTACCTATCAAGACAAATTTATATCAGGTATAGATGCTAGGTTAGGATTAGCGAGTGGACAACCTGAAAAAACAGAATGACTATGTTTTCATGTGAAAAGTTTCTCACTTTAGTTAAAGAAACGAGGTACAGGATAGAATATTTAAAAAAATATTAAAATTGAGTTTTATTAATTTGTTTTCTTTAAAGAAACTAAAAAGATGTGTTGAATTAATGTGTAAGCTTGCCTTTTTTTTAGTTCATAACTTTGGAAATTTTTCCCAATAAAACAGTGTTGCCATTGGCTGCTTATTAAAATACCAATGTAAAACAACAAAAAAAGTATTGTGACTTTTCGATTTGATTTTGCAGAATAATTCGAGATAAGAAATCGGGTTTGTCTAACAATTTTAAGATTCGTACTTTTCAAAAATCTGTTTAAAACCCTGAATTAAAAAAAAAAACAGTTTTTCGAATATTTTTTTCACCGGTTCGATAACCCTTAAAATATTTTCTGCCAGCCTACTAAATTTAACTAAAGCAAATTATAATTATCAACTTACCATCTTCTATTTCACTAGCATTGAAACTTAATGCCAGTTTTTTCACTATTATGCCGGGATAACTTTCAATTTGTTGCTGAACCAATTCAGAAAATCTCAAGACATTTATGGATGGTTCTTCGGGCACACTCATATAAACAATGCCACTCTTGTAATGATTTAAAGACAATTGAAGTCCAGTACCAAGGTTTTTAACAGTCGAGTAATGTATAGTCACAATTGCAATTGTAGTCATAACAAATGGTATGGAGATCTAGGAAGAATATAAACAGAAAAATGAAGATAAAAAATACCTATGTGTTGAAGTTTTTAACTTACCAAAAATAATGCTAAAATCCATTCATTTTTCATAAATAATAACTTTTTATAGGCAATAGCTAAAAATTGTTGGATAAAATCAACATTCTTCAACGTATCCAAACGTTGATATGGTACCCGTATATTGCCATCCGCGTGACAATTAATAGAACCATCAATTTCATCATTTGTTTCTACTTTAGGTACAGAGCTAAAACAATAATTTTTATTAAAAACTTGAAATATCTATTAAAACATAACTTACTTAAGAAATACATTTTCCAAAGTTGTATCGGTAACTGACAGTGTATTAATACCCAATTGTAAATGTTGTCTTTCTAAGTTGGCCAGCATTTTTGGATAATTTTCTTTATATTCGTAGGGCAAACTAATTGACACGGTGGGCGGAACAACGTTCTAAAAACAAAAATCATACATGAAATTTTCACAATAATGTCGAGTCGAATAATGAAAACTTGTGGAATTGTAATAACACTCGGAATCAAACAAATTCGAAATTAAAATGTTTTGTTTTCCATATTTCTAAAAAGTACAAATGCTTTAAAAATAAAAATATAAATTTCCATATGAAATGCTTAAAAATTGTCCTAGCCAGCAAAATATTCCGACATTGTTCTGGCAAATTCTGACGTCTCTCTAGGTGTCACTCAGCTAACGCCACAAATGAACCTCTATTTCAAAACTCTTTATTTCTTACCATAATACTGGCCAGCGGCACATGTTCTCTAATCAACTCTAAACATTCATCTACATTGAATTGATTGGGATTTGTACACAACTTCAGTATATAACCACTGCCGATTTTATGTTTTAATTCCAAAGGAGAACCAGTCAATTGAAGACGTCCATTCGATAGTATACTTATGGTATCACCCAAAACTTCAGCTTCTTCCATATGATGGGTAGTTATTAAAATAGCTTTGGTTTTACGCAATTCCAATAGAGTATCCCACAGCTCTCGTCGTGATTCAATATCCAAGCCGGATGAAGGTTCATCCAAAATTACAATTCTTAAAGAAAAGGTCTCTAATAAATAATTTATTGAATATAAAAAAGTTCTGGGGCTTACTTTGTTTCTCCCGCTATGGCGATGCCCAGCGATAAACGTCGTCTCATACCGCCGGATAATTTTTTTCCATATTCATTGGCTTTTTCAGTTAAATTTAATTGTTGTAATAACTTATTGGCTAAAGTATTGGCTTCCTGGTTGGAAAGACCTCTTAGCTGAATAAGAAATGAATTATATTATTTTAAAATACAATTTTTATATTTTTACTGAGTGTTATGAAATAGATTTTACTTATTTATTTAACATATATTTAAAAAGAATTTAGTAACGAAGAGAGTAACGAAGAGAAGTCCGTAAAAAGGTTGAAATCAATTTTGCCACATCAAATCTCGTCCTAGAATGCCGGGCATCCTTGAATACGATGGCGGAAAATTTGACAGTCACCCTGAAATGGGTGCGGGGACATGGGACTAATCTAGGCAACTGTGTTGCTGATGAACTAGCCAAGAAGGGGACACTGCTTCATGATGACGCCATAGACATCTATTGCCGCATCCCTCTCTTGGCCTGCTGGCACCGCATTAGCTGTGCTCTCTACGATCTGGCTTAGGTCAGATGGTCCAATTAGTCTACTTGCTCAATTACAAGGACAATCTGGCCCTTACTGGAACAAGGCAAACTTAATAGCAACAGTCACTGCCTATTTGGGACCCATGCAAGAAGGATGGGCCTCCCTCAAGATGAGAAAGAGGAGGAAACGGTTGATCACTTTCTCTGCCTATGTCCTGCACTATAACATCGACGTCTTCAGTACCTGGGACGATGACGTTTGAGAGCCTTTTTGGTGTTTCACTTCTGGAGCCAAGCAGGATTAATTCATTTCTGAGGAGCTGTGGTTGGTTTCCTGGCCCACTCCCACTCGGCGAGACATAGATAATTACTAATTAACTGTCTTGACCAGTACAGCGTTTACGGCTTTTTCTCTCCTCCTTAGTCTATGTATGTCTGCTTACATATTCGCCTTTTTCTGGTATCTTCCCTCTTTATCTTTTCTTCCTATTCCTTTCTTTTTTCTTTGCAGGTATGCAGCTTCCTGCTTAACCTAACCTTGACATTTCATTTTGTAGCCTCTTCGAAGTATAATTTGTTACTAACTCTTCGATCATTAAAAGTAATTTTACGAGTTTTGAAATGACACCAATGCAACACCCTAAGTATGAAGGTAAATTAACTTATAAAGATGTATTAGGAAGGGTAGTGCAAAATTAGTTCAATACATCTCCACTCGGAGATCTATTGGCCCATTGCAATATCCTTCTAATTTCCACAGCTACTATTTTTTGAATAGCCTTCAGTATAAGTCTGTAAGTCACCCGATTTTCATAATGAACCTGAATCAAGCTTGAATCTTGCGTTATCGTTTCAGCTATGGCTTAATTGTTCACTCTTAGGAACGTTAGTATAAGCAAAGTCGGGCAATGACTGATAATTTGGTGCAGTTTCTAGGTCTACTTCACCCTCTCTTCCGAAGTGCCATTCTAAAATAAAGTAACCTTAACTTTAACCGAATCGCAACCATAACCACCATAAGAACTTTTCTGCATAAACATAGCAGTATACTGGTCCTTGTTATTTTCAGTCTGGGCCACACGAACCCCTAATATTCTACAATCCTCTCCTGTTTCTACAACTGATTAGTTTTAACTAAAATGGACCTATTGAGTTCCCTGTATGTGACTGACCAGTGATTTCATCTTTTTCTCCCTCATCCCTGAATTTATTGCATAACTCAAACTCGGCTGTTCATCAGCAATCTCATTCCCCTTGAATATACTTATTTTGCATTGCGCCTTTCGACACATTATTTTAAAATAGACTAGTACAGTTATTTACCTTAGCAAAAAATACCAAATGTTGTTTACATGTCATATATTGCATGTAAATACTATGCTGAGGACAATAACCGATTAAATGTCTATAACAAGATGCATCACGTTCACTGCACACAACAATTTTACCATTGTCCTTGGGTACCAAACCTAAGCACAATTAGAAAAGAAACGAATACATTTGTATTTTAAAATCTCAACAAATCAAATCATAAAAGAAAATTACCCATAATCATATTTATTGTAGTAGTTTTGCCAGCACCATTGTGGCCTAGTAGAACGGTTATTTGTCTATTTTTTATAACCATATTCAAACGGTCAGCTATTAATATATTCCGTGCCGAAGTTTTAAATTGTTTTTGCAAGTCTTGTATTATGATGGCATCTGCAGTGTTTTCATTCGAACACTGATATTCATTAAATTCTTGCTTTTTCCAATATGCAGGCTTTTAAAGAGAAAAAACAAATAGGTATGTCCTAATAAATTTATTTTTAACCTTTTGAATTATAGTTTAATACCTGTATGAAAAAGAAATATGGTTTCTTTATACCCCCTGGACCAGGAAATATATTGCTGAGATACATATATAATATAGAGTAAACTATACATTGCGCCAAAAGTATACAATATAATTCAAAAATGCTAAAGGAACAACCCGTTAAATGTTCAAATAAATAGGAAAATTCAAAGTCGGCATCTACAACGATAAAGTTTAGTAAGATTGAATAAATTTTAATTTTTCATATTAATTACTTACATTTATTGCCAAATATTTGAAAATTATTCCAAGCATCAACAAAAGCATTTAGGCAAAAAATGCGTATAAACAATTTTTGTACAGAGCTCTCTATAAAGGCGAATGCAAAAGGCGGTACTATTAATAGATAGCCACAGCTACTGGCATTAAACACTAAAGAAAATAAAATAATTCAAACAATTAAAATACAAATTACTTCAATGCAATTTGATGATTTTCACAAACCCGAATTAAAAAATACTGATATTAAATATGTGTACGACATACTGGCCACCAGAACGAGAAATATTAATATGAAAGCATAAGCTGCAGGTATTATACCCAAAGCATTATATAGTCCAGCCACAATTAAAACTGCTACAGCATACAATAAATACATAATTAAACGTACAACATAGAAAGATACACCATTAAGATACGACAAAGGAGAAGCTATAACAAGAAATTCCTGCAAAAA
Organism: Phasia obesa; assembly: GCA_949628195.1. Classification (NCBI taxonomy): domain Eukaryota; kingdom Metazoa; phylum Arthropoda; class Insecta; order Diptera; family Tachinidae; genus Phasia; species Phasia obesa. The sequence goes on from OX451216.1 coordinate 123,117,636, forward strand.
ACAGCACGAATAATTATTAAAAGTAATTAAAAAACAATTATTTATTTTACCTTTAAACCGTCTTGCTTCTCTTCAACCAAAGGCACTAAAAACGTCTTCACCAACAACATAATTAAAAATGTTGGAAATATTATAGCAAATGTTATGCCAGATTCATTTTGAAAATATCCGCCTCGCATAAAAGGCATTGAACCAATTGCAACAGTTATGTCCGGCTGTATATTGGTCTCTTGTATTATATAGTTCATGTCAACGGAATGTTGTAGTCTAATGAAATTCTTAAAATCTCGAGATTCTGAAAAAAGAAAAAAGCAATTTAGTAGGCTCGAGTTCATATCCCAACTATTTCTAAGAGTTAAAGTTTATTTTTTTTTTTAAATTAAGTGATTAATTATTAAAAAATAACTGAAAATATTTTTTTAAGAAGTAGATTTTCTGGACCATTATATTCTTCAGCATTCTTCGTATTTATCTACTTGAGAAGTGTTTAGCTGTACACATCATCTGAATAACACACAAAATTTAGACAAAGGAATAATAGACTTTATTTAATTTACGATAATCCATCGTCAGTTGGTTAAAACTAAGTCTGCCACTCACTAGCTAAAGCTTTTATCTTCTCATTTTTTTATCCACATTTGTGTTTACCTCTGCCAACTATTAGTTAAGGCCATGATTCACTATCATACTCAGTCGTACGATTTGTCAAAAATTGCATGTGTGCTCAAAAAGTATGATAGTGTGGATTAAAAGTGTATGTGTGTGATAATCTTTTGAAAAAAATCATAAAATAGTATTTTTCCATGCGATCAGAGTTGCAAAATCTTGTTTTGTATGATGGTGTGGCATCTACAACGCCATTTTGAAACGATTTTTTAGTAGGATTTTAAGTAGGACAGAATTCTGTCAGATTTTTTTGTGATTAAATCGTACGATTGTGTAGGATAGTTAATCCTGGCCTTTAGCAGTGAAAAGCAACTTGTATGCTTTTTCGCCATATCATTTTGAAAATTCCGTACCAAAAGAGTAAAAACGTAAACCTATTAATATCGCTTCAATGTCTGTCTGTCCGTCCGTCCGTCCGTCTGTCAGAGGCCTGTGGAACCGTAGTAGAAACTTCAAATCCTTTACAAAAGGTTTATTACTATGCCTGCTATAATAAAAAGTATAAAGAAGTTAAAAACTTAAGGGTCTCCCCTTAGATACGTAATAATGGGTGATTTTTTTGAGGTTAGGATTTTCATGCATTAGTATTTGACAGATCACGTGAGATTTCAGACATGGTGCCAAAGAGAAAGATGCTCAGTATGCTTTGACATTTCATCATGAATAGACTTACTAACGAGCAACGCTTGCAAATCATTGAATTTTATTACCAAAATCAGTGTTCGGTTCGAAATGTTCAAATGTGACAAATTTTGTTCAGCGATGAGGCTCATTTCTGGTTGAATGGCTACGTAAATAAGCAAAATTGCCGCATTTGGAGTGAAGAGCAACCAGAAGCCGTTCAAGAACTGCCCATGCATCCCGAAAAATGCACTGTTTGGTGTGGTTTGTACGCTGGTGGAATCATTGGACCGTATTTTTTCAAAGATGCTGTTGGACGCAACGTTACGGTGAATGGCGATCGCTATCGTTCGATGCTAACAAACTTTTTGTTGCCAAAAATGGAACAACTGAACTTGGTTGACATGTGGTTTCAACAAGATGGCGCTACATGCCACACAGCTCGCGATTCTATGGCCATTTTGAGGGAAAACTTCGGAGAACAATTCATCTCAAGAAATGGACCGGTAAGTTGGCCACCAAGATCATGCGATTTGACGCCTTTAGACTATTTTTTGTGGGGCTACGTCAAGTCTAAAGTCTACAGAAATAAGCCAGCAACTATTCCAGCTTTGAAAGACAACATTTCCGAAGAAATTCGGGCTATTCCGGCCGAAATGCTCGAAAAAGTTGCCCAAAATTGGACTTTCCGAATGGACCACCTAAGACGCAGCCGCGGTCAACATTTAAATGAAATTATCTTCAAAAAGTAAATGTCATGGACCAATCTAACGTTTCAAATAAAGAACCGATTAGATTTTGCAAATTTTATGCGTTTTTTTTAAAAAAAAAAGTTCTCAAGCTCTTAAAAAATCACTCGTTACAAAGAATGCTGAAGAAATATGTTTAGTATTTAGTTGTTATTTATCTTTATCTCTTTAATATAATGAACTTAAGAAAAAAATCTTAATTCAGTTGTACTTCATTTTTATTTTACGTTGTACAAAATTTTTTAGTGAACTTTTAGGTCCATATTAATAAAAATATTTATGGTTTATAAAAGGTTTATGTAACAAATTTCGTATGAAATTCTGTTTTATAAATCTTTTGTTTTTTTTTTTTTAATTCGATTTTAGGTGATATTTTGATTATTTTGTTAAAGTTTCGGTTTTTTGGTAAAATTTTGGTGAAAATGTATTATTGGTATAACTTGCTACTGATTTTGCTATTTTCAATTTATTGGTAATTTTCCGCTTTTTTTTAAATCCCTTTATAAAATATATATATACATACATATCGCACTTGTCAACAAGAGGGTATAACTCAAAATTATAAAATTTTCAGTAGAGGTAAACAATTTTTTGTGATTACATTTTAAGATAATTTAAAAATCCCAACATATTATAATAAGCAAATTCCATTTGAAAATATATTTACACAGTTTTTCTTTTAAATGTTTTGCAATTATTGCCAATTAAATCTATTTTTTGAGCCAATTAAATCTATTTTTTGAGTTACTACCATTTTTCTGAAACTGCACGATATATTTTTTGTATTATTTTGAGTTGTGACACTTTAGTAGAAATTTTAATAAAGTTGAAAAAAAGGCATTAATTCGAAAAAAAAAATAAATTTCTATCTTACCTTCTGATATTTTATTAACAAGATGGTATCAACTTAACATTTTTTATATCTTAAATACATGTCCTTATAATAGATATACTACTACAAGTAGTAACTTTTATTGTCACTGTATATATCCTTAGGAGGCAAAGACACATAAGAGTGTTGTAGGTTTGGTCTCATCATATTAAATATTAATTAACTATTATTTGATATAAAATGCAATAATTTTTTATATATAAATATTTTCATTATTACTGCTATAAGCAATAAATTTCGTTATCAGCAAATATTTTTTAAGTAAAGTATTATAAACAATATATTATTAAAATGGTTATAAGAAAAGAAGATTGAAGATTGAATTATTTCATAAAAAGAGTCACAATTCAAAAAAATGTGAACAATTTTATCATTAAAAGTCTCATTTCGAATTAAAATCATAAAGTAAAAAAAATATAAACAAAATAGTATCAACTCAACTTGAATAAAGACTCAAATCAAAATAATACATTTTTTATGAAAATATACGTTATATATTATATATTACTTTTCGGTAGATGGCTATAGCGATCGATATCTCGTAAAGTATCGATCAAACAACGGCAAATTTATGTTCGTTGTCAAGGTAACATTTCACACTAACAAAAATTTGTTTACTGTTTTTCGTTTTCAGTTGTGAGTAAAAATTCGGTACATCTTTGATAAAGGCAACACATAATTTCTTTTTTATTTAACTGATATTTAACAAACTACATATATTCAAAAGTAATTTTAATTTTGTATTATGATATGATTACGGTTTGTAATAAATAAATAAAATGTTAAAAAATTAAAAAATATGTTTTGGAAAAGTCAAATTAAAGCATAATTGACGAAAATGAACCTAAAAGCAGTGCAAATACATTGGCAGAAACTCTAACCTAAGTTTAGATTGCAAACTTCTACTTTATAATTCAATCCTTAAACCAATATGGTCTTATGGCTCTCATGGGGTACCACCTCAGCTTCTAATTTAGAAAAAATTCAAAGGCGCTAAAATAAGACTTTACGAATAATTACAGCCTGGTATATTAAAAACTCTAACATCCACAAAGATCTAATCGTGGCACTAGTTAAGGCAATAAAAGCGTAAAAACAACGTATCTGAAGAAGCTTGGAACACATCCAAACCCACTGGCCCGCAACATCCTGAATGATCGTGGTAACGTTCGACTCAGAAGTCACAGAGGTGACCAATTTAATTATAGCAACAACCGTGTTATTATACAGTTTTTTTATCTAGCACTGGATGGATTTCAATATACATATTTAAATTTTTTTTTTTTACTTCAGATTTGAGCACTTATTGTTAGTTCAATTTAAATATACAATAAATAAATTAAAGCGGTATTCAGTGTTTGATGCAAATGGTCTTGCAAAATTGCAATTGCATAAAATCATAGCTTTTTTGGGAAATCCAACAACAAAATTTTCCCAATTTTTCCCAAAACTCCTATCATGAATAATTTTTCCCTGTTCCCTTTTTCTGATATGTAATTCACTGAGAAATGTTATGTACAAAAATTAACAAATTCAAAATTTTCGCCTTATCGTGAACGACTTTTCCAAAGCTGTTTTTTCCCATTTTTGTTTTAGTTTGTTTTCCCTAGGGAATTGAATAAAAAATGTAAGTAATTTAATTTCTATTTTTATTGAATATTTAGATTATAAAATTATTTCTTAGGTCGAAAGCAATAAATAAAGTACAAAGTGAAATAGGTTGTAAAATAACAGATCCATAGCATGTGGTTTTATAAAAGTTTCCAAAGATGTGGTGCGCGAGACTTTGCTCTAAAGCGTCAAACACTTTAGAGAGCACAACACAAAAAGTGGATTGTGCCATTCCCACTTCGTAGTCTCATGCAACACCTTTTTTGTATCCGCCCTCTGCAAAAAACCGTAAACATGCACTAAGACTTACGACGGGCGGAATACCAAATGATTTTTTTGTTGCCGGCAGAGAAGCAGTCATTATTATATATTGATAGCGGGATCAAACGTTCCCATGAAATTAACGATAGCAATTTTCACCTTTTGGGGAATGAAAATTTCATGGGAACAAAAATTTCACATTTTATTCACGATAAGGGTGATTTTTTTTTTTTTTTGTTAAATTTGAATGATATAACGCATTTTCACTTTCGCAAGGCCATTTGTATCAAACACTGAATACCGCAATTATGAAAAAAAAAATGTTTTGAAAGCCAATACCGAATCACCCTTTATATATAATTTATTAATAAAAACAAAACTCGCACAAAAAACAAGTAAAAATAAACAAATCTAAAGAATGGGGGATAAAATAAAAACTCATATTACATCATTCTCAACAGATTTATGGTGTTTTTCAAAAATAAGCGTCATGTTTATGCTTATGTTGGCTGTTTTATAAATTCGTTTAAACTAATGTATGTATGAACATACCAAGACCTCGAAAAAGTAAAACAGACTTAAGGTCGAGTGAAAACTGGTTAACGTCTTTAAAAGCACAATTAAAGGATTTCAGATAATTCTAAAGTTTTGTTCAGTAGCTGCTTCAAAATAGATATATAAATAAAAAATATGTTCAGTAAAAAAAATCGTCATTAATATATAAATAAATACATAGTTATTTATTTATTTATTCATTTATTTATGACTAACACTATAAGGTTATATAGGCCATTTAACAATTGAATTATTATTTTAAATCTGATTAAATTAAAAATAAACTTATAGATTCTAGATTTAAATAAAGGTATATAACCCAATATCTATTAAAACATACGTAGTTCCAAAAGTTTTTCTCTTACGTTTCATTCATTCTTAAACGCAAATGAAATTTTTTTCCGTTTGAAACATCTTGACTATTTTCGACCATTTTCATTTTGCGAGTTTTTTTTTCAATCTTTCTCTCTTTCTATATTTCGCGGCCTCGAGTAAGGGATTGGGGGTTTACGAGGAAAAAACTGAATTAGTTCTTTTCACCACCAGTAGGTTTCAACCACCTAAAGTCAAAGGTTTAGAGTTAAAACTAGCAAGTGCGACTAAATACCTAAGAGCCTATCAAGGTAGTAAATTTATCTAGAATAGTAACATTCAGGAGAGGCTCAAAACAGGTCTAAATGCTTACTATGCCTGAAAGAACTTCAAACGTAAAAACTGGTAAATTGGATTTACTCATCGATTGTACAACACATTGTTACGTATGGCATTGAGAAAGGAGACTCTAAGAAAACTTTTTTTGACAAGGTCCAGAAATGTGCTTCGATTGGCATCACAGGTGCAAGTAGAAGTACATCTCAGGCAGCTTTGGACATCATTCTAAACTTATTTCCCATTTATGGCTTTGTGTTCGGAATGGTGGCAAGAAATATTAATTCATTAAGAGAAATAGTTCAAATAAAATTATACCAGAAAAATAGACATGACAAAACACTAGTAAATTCATGAGTTTACTAGTGATCTTGCGCTGATTCAATTTAGGTGAAAATCGAATGTCATTAGAGGTCATGGGTTCACATTTAAATAAACTGACTGTCATTTAAATGAGTACTTAGGACTATTACCTTTTACTTCGGAAGTGATGAGACCAATTATCTACTCAAAACCCTGGAGACCATTCCTAACATTCATGCTTACAGTGGAAAAAACAGTTACACACTCACAGATGCCTCTTGCTTTAGCAGTGGTTTTGAGGGTCAACGTTCTCTGAAAGAGCTACTTATAATTTCATCTCTAGTGAGAAATTTATTTTATCTATTTTGCTTTTCAATCGGAAGCGCTGAAGGCCTAAAAAAGGCAACGATTTTACTGTTGGTTTAGCCATTTACAACACCTGATATACCTTATATGTTATCAAATTAATAATTCATAACAAGAATATTAATGACACTAAAAATGTTGGTACTTACGACTAAACGATGTATCCAAACTATCGGTAACATATCTCTGATCTGTACGTATTTTCATACGATTTGTATAGATTGTATATTTGAGAGTATTTTCGTCACTTTTTGGCAATTCAAAATAAATTCCTTCACAACGTTCCTTACACTCTTCTATGGTTTTCATCATTGTCTCACGATGGGAAAAGGTTTTTATATTTAAATCGCTGCCACATATTTGTTCCATAAATGCCACAACTTCTGGTGTATCGGGAGCATAAAATGTTTGCTTATGACCTACTTCCACGTCAAATAAGCAGCCATTGTTCTACAATAAAACACAAGGAAAATTTAATATTCCATAATTTATTTATTTTTTTGCTCATTTTATATTTACCAATATATCTGGCTTTTCGGGATCATAGTATTGGGTTAATTCCTCTATAGGATGATACATAAAATACAACATTAAAAATTGTAGAACAAAAAAAGTTGTCACCAATGCACACAAAGATTTCCAGTGGAACCGTAGTATCATTAATTGTTTGTAAACAAACAGGAAAAATATATCAAGTTTTTTCATTTTAATTATGTTTTCTTTTTTTTCATCTAAAACATTAATTTATAGGGTCAACTTTATGGTTTCAAAACCACGAAACATAATTACTGTTAAATTATTATCTTTTACGGGCTACAACAAAATTAAACACGCCTTAACAACTACAAAAAATATCTACAATTTTATTGGATTACCAGTGATGGGTACTTTGAAGAAAGAAATAGTACCAACCAGGTAAAAAATTCTACCTCTTTTACGTATATTGTAAGGCATGGAAATTTATTCTGATATTTCTAAACTGTTAATCAGTACTTTTTTATTTTAATTGTTAAAATAGAAAACGTCCACAACTTTAGGCAAATAAACATGGCCCATATCAAGGAATATTTAAATTAAATACCGAAAATCTGGTAGTTATCATGCAACTTTCGGTTTGCTAGTAATCAACTTAACTTAGTACTTGGAAATTGTTCATTAATTGTGTATAGATGTGTATTATAACAATATAACTGAAACATGAATTGTCAATAGACAACATTTAATACTTTTTGCACCTTTTCATTATTATTTTTATTTATTTCTTTGTTTATATAATATGATTTAATTGTGCACATAGCACAAGTATTTTACTGAAATTCACTCAGAAGTCAATACCAGTACATTTTTACTGTACTTTTTATCCCTGTTTTGCATATTGTTTTTTTTTTCAAACCTATTAATCACGGCGAATTGAATCGTTTCCACAGTGTTGCCAGTTGTTAACTTTTGTTATGTTCGTGTCGTGGCAGTTTTTGCAAAGTGTAATAAATAAAAATAAAAGATCGAGCAAACAATGTCTGACACATAGGGGCAAGCTTAATTTTGATATACATATACTATGTGATAGAACATTGGCAACAAATGCTGCTTATTATTTCCATGTAGTCTAGGTGTAAATGAAAGAAGTATGTTTGCCAAGCCATTTGTGAGGTATATTTAGTCCTTAACCCAAAGACAATATGTCGCAATTTACATTAGACAGAAAAATGGGCAGACAGACGAGATTTGTGAGCAAGGGGTTGAAGAGGTAGAGTGTGTATTTCATGACTAGTGCACTGGACATTTTTTCGTTTCTCTTTTCTGCTTTTCGCTTTTTTGCTACTTTCTTTAATGTTCTCAACAAAGATATTAAACACACAGATTTTGAAACACACAAACATGTAAAGAATATAACACAGAAAATAAAATGTGCAAAAATCTGTCTGTCTTGTTTATGTCCAATGTAAATTGTTTAAGCAAGAGCAAAAGAGAATTCAAAAAATGTCTGCCCTGTTTCTGTCCTATGTAAATTGCGACTATGTAAAAAAACTTTCTCTGCAAAGGAATTCAAATTTTGCTGATTAACATAGCAAATAAAATGTAAATTCTATGTAACAGAAATTACGATTGTATTTAAAACTTATGATTTTAACATTTACTGATACTGATTATTATATTAAAGAAAATTAATTAGTTAGATATGTGACGATCTGGTTAAGCACCAGTGAAATAGCTATATGCTATATAGACATGCTTACCAATAGTAATCTGTTTTGGATTACTATATTTTTTGAAAATAAATATTTTATGATTCGCTTAATAAATTGAAAAAGGAATTATGCGTTTTGTATAAATAAATAATATGTTAATTATTATTAATTATTAAGTATTGTCTGTATTAAATTTTTTATTTTTTCACTTAATTTTTTAATTTGAAAATATTTTCCATTGTTAATCTTATGTTATAATTTAATTTCGGCCTTATAGGCTTTTGTATTACAAATTGTTTAATAAATAAATTATACTTTAAAGGTAAGTTTTCTTGATTATGGTTTTTAAAACTCAAGACATATAATCAATGTCTTATTTTAGTGTCTAGATCTGGCAAAAAATTTGTCTACACAAAGGTCGAACCTGACCCAGTCTCCATTAGACATTAACATGTCTTAACAAAAGTCAAAACTCATATAAAAAAACATTATTTTTAATACTGTTTTTTGTATGAAGTTTGACTTTTGTTAAGACATGTTGATAGCAAATGAAGGTTTATACAAAGAAGACAGTACCCAGTAAAAAATAATGACTTGTTCATCCATTTGGAGTAATAAGCGAGCTATCGAAATTTTTTTTGTAGTTTATGCCTCGCTTAATACTCAAAATCGATCAATGAGGGATGTATCAGTTCGTTTTTGGTTTTTTTTTTCTTTGACATAACTGTCAAATGTTGATGTTTTCGTTTTGTTTTTCTTTTTAGTCAGTTTAGTTTTAAAAAGTGAAAGACGTGTTATTAAAAAAAATCGAAAAGGTACGGGTATAGTAACAAATTGTTAAAAATATTTCAAAATTTAGTTTCTAAATTTGTATTTTATATGAATGTTTACTCTCTTTATGCTCTCTTAGGAGACAAAAACGATTACTCCCTTTGTGCTATTTTAGGAGACAAAAACGATTACTCTCTCTCTGTCGTCGTTTTCAAGATCAAAGGGAGTACTCCATAAGGAGCTTAAAAGGAGTACTCGTGTCTGCGGACATGGAGTTATCCATTACTCGCAAAGGAGCGCTCCAAGAATACTCTTTGGATGATCCTATTTTTAACTGGATATAGTAACACTAATACTTTTTATGTATGGAGTTAAAATTTTGTCTTAACAGATTTATGGTAGGTCTAGTTACAGTTATATGCCAGATCCAGACACTATTTGTGTTACAATCTGGCATGTATTTTATGTTTTCTTTTTTGACATTTTTTTTTTTTTTCATTCGTAAATTTACTTTGTGTTTTGTGTGTAGGTTGCGTGAATATTTTTCTAAAAAGAGAAATAAATAAAGAAAATTTCCCATTTGTAACTAAGTGTGATAATTTAATAACGTTATTATAAGTTGAAAGCAAAAGAAAGACAATGGCTAATTTCTATAAAATAGATATAAATCGTACGGAATGGGAAATACCAGAAACATACCAACAATTGCAGTCCGTGGGCAGTGGGGCCTACGGTCAAGTTTGCAAAGGTATACTTAGTTAAACTACAAAAGTTGAATTTATCTGTATGCAGGTTATTAATAAGATACATAAAACATATTTAATTTTTTAAAGCACTTGTACGTGGTGCAAATATGAAGGTTGCCATTAAGAAGTTGGCGCGACCTTTTCAATCTGCTGTACATGCCAAGAGAACTTACCGAGAATTGAGATTGTTGAAACATATGGATCATGAAAATGTCATTGGCCTTTTAGATGTTTTCCATCCGGGGCAACCTCCGAACTCTTTGGAAAATTTTCAACAAGTTTACATGGTTACACATCTAATGGACGCCGATCTTAATAATATAATTAGAACACAAAAATTATCCGATGATCATGTTCAATTTTTAGTCTATCAAATATTAAGAGGACTTAAATATATACATAGTGCGGGAATAATACATCGTGACTTGAAGCCCTCAAATATTGCGGTGAATGAAGATTGTGAACTAAGAATTTTAGACTTTGGTTTAGCAAGACCAGCTGAAAGCGAAATGACTGGATATGTAGCTACCCGTTGGTATAGGGCACCGGAAATAATGTTAAACTGGATGCACTACAACCAAACTGTGGACATATGGTCTGTTGGTTGTATTATGGCAGAACTATTAACAGGGCGCACGTTGTTTCCCGGCACAGATCATATACATCAGCTTAATTTGATAATGGAAATTTTGGGTACACCTTCAGAGGATTTTATGCAAAAAATATCATCTGATAGTGCTCGTAATTATATACGTTCATTGCCCGTAATGCAAAGGCGCAATTTCCGTGATGTTTTTCGTGGAGCAAATCCTCAAGCCATTGATTTGTTAGAGAAAATGTTGGAACTCGATGCTGAACAACGTATTACAGCTGAACAAGCATTGGCACATCCTTATATGGACAAATACCATGACCCAACTGATGAACAAACATCGCCTATGTATGATCAAAGCTTTGAAGACATGGATTTGCCTGTTGATAAGTGGAAGGAATTAGTTTTTAATGAGGTTTTAAACTTTAAGCCATTACCAGCTTTCGCTGATGTTTTAAAACAATCTAAATCTCAGGAACAACAACTACCACCCCAAGCTACAGTAAATTAGTTGAATAAGAAATTCAAGTAAATTTTTTTAACCTTAAATTTTGTGAAATGTACTTAACCTCATTTAAAGTAACTATATGCTATTACACACCTTTTTATTAAATTTTGTTAATGTAATAATTTAATAGTAGATTAAGAAAGGAAAACAGAAATATGCCTTAAAAATCGTTGTACGGTTAATTGCTAAATTAAGATTTAAAAATATTCAAACCTTTAATAGTTGTTGGTATAAATTTATTTTTTTCAATAAATTATTAAATAAAAGAGATCTTAGAAGCTAATTTGTATTTAAAATATAAAGGTTTCGTTAACGAACATTTCGTAACCTAGGAAAATTGTTGTTTAATTATCTGCTCTTTTTAACTTTACCATCCGTAGTGTTAGTTTTCTTGACATCCCAAACCGCAAATAATTATTTTTTCGATTCGAATAGACTTTGAACTTTTATTCTGTATGTAATATATCCACGAGGTATAGGAAAGTTGAGTGTAGTCCATTTCAAACTTTTTTACCTTTATTGCTAAAGTAGAGTGTACAAGAACCTAAAACGATAACAATTTTCATGTGTTACATTCCGCTAAAGTTACATTCGGCTAACAATGCTTTAAAGCAGGTAAGTTAGTTTCAGCATATTTTTATTCCAAACAACGCAAATGTAAATAATTTATATAAAATCTTTCAGGGCTGTTACGACAATTACGGCTTAAATCTAGTTTACGGACACATCATAAAAATTTAAAAAATTAGCCTATTGTTTGTAAAATTGAATTTGAAGCAAAAAATGTAAAATGAAAAAATTGGGGGCCAAAGTTTCTATGTAAAGTATGGTATATCTCCAGTATTTTATGACGAAATAGTGCAATATGGGTATCATTAGATTGGTAAATAAAAGTACTATCCAACTAAAGTGTAATTAATAAAAATTGAAAAAAATTTAAGTAAGTAGAAGAAAAATAATATGAATTTTATTTGAACTATTTTTGAATTAATAAATTAATTATTTAGGCTTAAGTTCTTTATAATTAAGAACTTAAGCCTAAATAATTAATTTATTAGAAGAAAAATATTTGTTATTTTTATTTTGCGACCGGCTATGCAGAAAACCTTCAGTTATCGTATCCGGTGTTGGTTATACCAAAGAGGAGAAAATTCTTGCGCCCGGCCGAAGGCCGGCTATGCAGGAAATCTTTAGTTAGCGAAACCGATCTTGGTTATACCATAGAGGAGAAAATCCTTGGGCAGAAAATCTTTAGTTAGCGAAGCCGGTGTTGGTCATACCATAGAGGAGAAAATCCTTGCGCCCGGCCGAACTCCGGCTATGCAGAAAATCTTTAGTTAGCGAAGCCGGTGTTGGTTTTACAATAGAGGAGAAAATCATTGCGCCCGGCCGAAGCCCGGCTATGCAGAAAATCTTTTGTTAGGAAAGCAGGTGTTAGCTATATCATAGAGAAGAAAATCCTTGCTCCCGGGCCTCAAATGCAAATTCTACATTAGATGAAATAAGAAGTTTACTTCTGGAAGAAAAAATTAATTAAGTGATTCAGAATAAAAAAATTGAAAAAAACGGTTTTTGTGCGCACTCGATTTTTTTAATTTTTTTCACTGATTTTAATTTAGCTTGATAGTACAATTAATTACCATTCCATTGATACCCATACTCATTCCGTAATAAAATGGTCGAGATATATCATAATTTAGATAGAAACTTTGGGGGTCTAATTTTTTTTAAGTTTTTTTTTTTTTTTTTTTTGGTTTTTTTTTTTTTTTTTTTTGAGTTCTGGTAACAAAATTTGATAGATGGCAGAGGTACGTAACCAAAGCGCCAGGGTATCCCACAGTTATATGTGTTAGTCTTCTTCTTCAGGATCCAAAGTGACGACCTATACCTTCATATAGGAGGTGATAAATCCTGAATGTAATTATTTCTTGAATTCTGTAGTTTATTTATATATATATATTTTTTTTTTTTTTTTTTTTAATTAAAGATGGGCATTGAAAAATGCCTACTTCAAAGAAGGTCTTAAGCAAAGACGTGGGTAAGTGTGTTTACAACAAATCAGTAAGTCGAGCTTCGTTAATGAAACTTGAGAGTTTAGCAAAGATATCAATGTTGTGCGTGTAAAGCAGAGAAAATAAATTGTCAAAATCCCTGAAAACAGAGTGTTTTTGACGAATAGTCTTGTATTCAAGACAATGAAAAATGATATGTTCGGAGTCAGCAGTCTTGTTGCACGAAGGACATATATTTGTGTCCCTCCTGCCAATCATGTATAAATACACACAATCATATGTGTGACCTGTAAGAAGACGATTGATTATTTTAATATTTACCACATCTAAACGTGTGTGTAGAAACCAGGGATCGATAGGTATTTCTCTAAATAGTGAAAAAAAGAAAGCGCCTTTAGAGCGTGACCTTTCAATAAATTGTTCATTCCATTGACATTTAAGAATTTTTTTAAATTCCCTAACCGCTTCAGTGTGTGTTAGCAATACCTCTTCGACATTACCGATGTCTGTTGCCCGTTTAGCCATTTGATCTACTTTCTCATTAAACGATATTCCAATATGTGCCGGCACCCAGGTGATATGAATGTCACTGATCAACGATGTGTCAGCTAACAAGTGTATTTCATGTACCAAGTAATTTAGTGAGTTTCTCTCCTGAAGAACGAGACATGAGTTGTAACTATCAGTATATATAACCAAGCGATTAATATTATTTTCAATGGCAATATTAATAGCTTTTTTGATGGCAAGTAGTTCGCCCGTAAGTGAGGAAAATCTATACGGGTACTTAAATAGGTAGAAACGATCATTTGTTATGTGAAAAACAGCACATCCTGTTGTGGATGACGAAATGGACGCATCAGTGGCCAAGGGTATGTACCCATTTCCAATATAATTGTCGATTTCTGAATAATAATGAGCCCTAATGAATTCAACAGGGGTTCCATTGGACTTACTAACAGGGAATTTTTTGAAAATTTTGATTTTTTTGGAGATACCATGTACTCTGACAGGAGAAATTTTATCGAAAACGTGGTGAAATTTATGGTAAACAAACGAGTAGCTGTTCGCCAGTGTTGACGAAGAAAGACTAATTTCTTGCAGAAATTTGGGGTTGAAAAGGGCAATCTTGAGAATTTCCTTGGCCGCTAGAAGGATGGCTCGCAGATCAGGTGGAAGTTCATTAGCTAATGCATATATAACGTGAACAGGTGTGGAAGGATTGAGTCCAAGGCATCGCCGTATATTGGCATTTTGCAATGTTTTGATTTTTTTTTCCACATATTGAGGGGCATGTGCCGTAACAGCTCTCACATACTCTAATTTACTTCTTATAAAACTTCTATAGAATTTTAGTGCAACATTTGGTTTAAGTCCAGTTTTAATTGTTGTCAGTTTCTTTAGGAGATTGACAGCAGGAGTTGTTTCTCTTATAACACGTTGGTAGTGCTCACCAACAGAAAGTGTATTTTTTATTGTCATGCCTAAGAATTTAAATGATCTAGTCATTTCAATGGGGTGGCCATCTACCGAGATGGTAATCTTTTTGGATGGAGCTGTTCCAAAGTATAAAGTTTTGGTTTTGTTGACATTGAAGGATAGATTTAGATTGTTACAAATAGATTTGAAGGAATTTAACTTAGACTGTAAATTATCAACAGCAGCATCAAAAAGATTGTGATAGGACATTAAAATGAAATCATCTGCATATTGAAACAAGAACGTGTTGGAGTCCTCAACATTATGAAGAGAAGCTGTATATAAATTAAACAGAGTGGGACTAAGGCAACTGCCTTGAGGAATACCATTGAAAACCCGGACAGAGTTACTTCCAAGACATAGCTCTCGATCAGATAAAAAACATGTAATCCAGTCAATAATATCATGAGAAAAATTCATGTTATTTAGAGCATCTCTAAGAAGGGCTAGATTGACGCAGTCATACGCATTACTGATGTCCACTGAAGCAATTACAACTTTGTATCCACTGGATTTTAGCGATGAGACTCTAAAGATGAATTCATTGAGACATGTAGATGTCGACATTCTGCTCCTGTACGCATAGGAGCGATCCGGTTGAAGGTTACAAGATTGAACATGTTCTATGACACGTTCTTTGACCATGAGGTTGATTAATTTGACAAAGACTGAAATGAGGGCAATGGGTCTAAAATTCTTGAAATCATCGAGAGGTTTGTCCCTCTTCGGGATGGGGACTATTTTAATTTTCCTCCATAATGGGTGCATGTTGCAAGAGATATAATGATTGTTTAGAACTTCCAAGAGAGATTCCTTTGATTCCGTGGACAATGATTGGATCATACGGTAAGTTACTCGATCACTTCCACCTGCCGATGGATCACGTTTGGCTTTTAGAATCCTCATAAACTGACCAAGGGAGAAAGGTACCGGTGGGTTAGATGAGAGTTTGACAAAGTTGACGGGGACATTATTAGGCACCTGATCGCTAAGATGCTGCAGGAAGGGTAGATTATTTTCATCGTTCCAAACTGATGGTGGGTTTCGACCTCTTACATTTCTTACAAAACGCCAAGCATCCTTGGTGTTAGAACATTCACTGAGTAGAGAAATACGAGCCTTATAATTTTGACTTTTGGCCTTGCATACAGACTTTTTCCAGTCTTCAAAAGCAGCAATAGCGCTTTCGAAGTTTTCTGCTGAGGGATATTGTCTTGCCTTTTTGCGAGCCGCTGTATATTTGCGAAAGGACACTGTGAGTTGCTCATTCCACCATGCTTTAGGTGTTCGTTTTGATGTCGTAATGGAATATGAGGCCTTAGAAATTTCTCTATTAAATAAATCAGATATATCCTTTGGATCACTTGGCAAAGATATTTTCGCCAAGTTTCGCTTTAGCTGTTTGTCCGAAATGAACTTAAGCGGCTTTGATATGTGCGTGTTGGTTTCCATAAGCACTGGGAGGTGATGAGACCCACCAATAAAAATAGGTACTGTCTTCCAGGTAATGTTAATGGTCGAGTTAGTGAAACTCAAATCAAGGACAGTTCCATTTTCCGTTCTAAAATTAGGCAAAAAAGTTGGAGTGCCATCATTTAAGCATAGAAAATTGGACGGATTGATGATATTAAAAAGAGTGTTACCCTTGGGAAGATCAATACGGTCCCCCCAAATGGTGTGACGAGCATTAAAATCACCGGCAAGAATAACATTTTCCATATTTTCAACAAACACTAAAAGACGAGACAATTCATTACGATACGTGATGAAATTGACGTCAGGTTTAAAGTAAACAGAAACAAATGTAAAATTGGGATTGAGGTTTAGAGTCTTTACAATAATTATTTCTTCACTAGTACTGTAGGAGATTCTTTTAGCACGTATATTATTTTTAAAGCAGATGGCAACACCACCGTGTCGCCCATCACGCATTTTGTGAAAAAGTTTATAATTCAAAAGTTTATAGTTAGAGTCCTTATCGTCAATTCTAAAAATTTCAGACAAGAGACAGACGTCGATGTTTTGTTGATTTAGATAAAATTCAAGATAAGATTTATTGGAGTAGAAACTTTGGATGTTGTACTGTAAGATCTTCATGATGAAAACTGGTGTTCTACGGCTTAACTAGAACATCGAGCTCTGTATCTTTAGTTTTGGTGAAAGAGGTAAGAAGTTGTGCATTAAAGCTTTCAAGGATGCGGAGGGCTGAAGAATTGCCTTCCTTAAGAAAGTAGTCACGAATAAAAGAAGTAAATTGTGTCAGCACTCTTTGAAATTCTGGCACTTTTTCATTTCCTCTGTTAATAACAGGAGTACTTGGGTCCGTATTAATTGGTTGGGGTACAAAAAAATTAGGTTTAAATTTAGGGGGTGGAGGTTTGCGCAATATAACTCTACTAAATTTGCGGGACGTGAGGATTTTGTTGACTTCAGCATCCCTATTTTTAATAGGAGCTGAGGTATTCTGATTAAGATCCGGGAAGTTTCCCTCATAGTCATTGAAAATGTCAAACCTATTAGTCGCATACGATTGTAATACTTCTTTTCTAGAAATCTTTTTTAAAGTCATGATTTTGAGGACTTCATCCTCCTGCTTCCACTTTGGACATTCTTTTTTGTTAGCACTGTTGTGTTTGAGGTCACCACAAAGAATACATTTGGGTGCACAAGTATCAGCACCAGAGCAGTTTAGATTTGCACAGTTAAGGCACCTTTTTTTTGATCTGCAACCTTTTTTGGTGTGGCCTAGGCGTCCGCAGTTGGAGCATTGTCTAACCGGAGGGTAATATAAATTGACTTTGACTTGGCAGTACTCCAGGATGATACATTCTGGAATGTCAGAGGAGAAAAAGCCAATTTTGACAGAGTAAGTGGGTTTTTCAACACCTGAAATGAGATCCTTGCTAATAAATCTTTTGGCAGAGATAACAGGAATACTAGATTTAATATTTTCAAGTATGAACTCGTCGTCAAGTTCCAAAGGAATTCCTCGTATAACTCCATAGGAGTAAACAAAGGAATCTGGTATAAAAGGTCTAAGACCAATATTGTCAAGCTTCATTGAAGCGAAAAAGTTAGCATTAGATGCTGAGTCAAATTTGATTCTAAACAAGGTTTTTCCTATTTCCTTTATAAATTGGATTCCGTTAACGTTTAGGTGTTTTATTTTGCGATACAAAAACATGGCATTTTTTATTTTGTCTTTTTCAGGATCTACTCCTGAAGAGTCCACTAGCACTAGGTAATCTCCTGGATGTTCAGGAGGATATGAAATGCTCTTACGCTGTATGTTCTCAGAGGTATTGCTAACAACACTTTGATTTGGTTTTATGGTATTAGAGTTTGCACTGCAATTGATATTATCATCTAGCATAGCAACAAAATGGCGGTCATTAGATTTTGCACTATTTACTTCAATACACTTACCAGATACAACCGGTTCACCTGTTAAACTTCTTTTGCCAAGATTGGAGCCAGAAGCAATTTTTCCAGAGAAAAATTCTTCAAACTCACCCTCATTGGCACTCAAAATCGTAGGGGACGGGTTATCGTCCCCCATTATTAAAATTTTTTTGCGCGACACTTCAGTAGAAAAGTGACCCTGCAACTCTTAAAAAATAGAAACAAATTCTACTTAAACACACAAAATTGATTATAAGTAAAAAATTAAAAATTTTCACAAAGCAAAGCACACTTTTGTGAATATTGTTAAAATATTATTAGAACAAAAAGGAAAAAAGCTAAACTGTAAGTAGCTAAAACACTGTAAACCAAAATGGTTCCAATTTAATATGGCCGCACAGTAACTGAAATTTCTATCAACACAAAAATTAAAACACAAACGCACGCTTTGAAAGACAGAATGGAAGTGTTTTTTTTGGTTTTGAATAAATAACTAAATGGCATGTGCTGTTCGCAAATTTGCCAGGGTATCCCACACAAGAGATTAAAAATTAACTCGGGTAAAGTTGGGCATTTAAAAATGCCTACTTCTTAATATAACGCTTGAGTGACTAACGGTTGTATAATAATTAAAAACGATCTTGTATATTAGCTTCTTTAATGAAATTAACTAGTTGATAATATATACCAATATCATGGGAGTTAAGTAAATCAAAAAGGTTTGTAAAGTTACGAAATAACTGGTGTTTAATTCTAATGTTATTAAACTGAGAACAATGAAAAATAAGATGTTCTGAGTTGTCGATCATGTTACAAAAATCACACATATCAGATGGTATCCTACGAATCATGTGAAGATAGACACCACTATAGCACTGTCCACATAAAAGTCTATTTAAAATTTTAATATCAACTGCATCCAATTTAACGTTTCTGTACCATGGCTTATCAGGGATCTCAGGAAAAAGGGAGAAGAAAAAGCGACCAACAAGTTGTGACCTTGTGTGATAAAATTCTTGCCATTCCTGTTTCAGAGCGTTCATAATCCTTCTGATTGCATCACCGTAAGGGAGACTGATATCCAAGGGTGCTCCAAGGTAAACGGCTTGTTTAGCCAAGAAGTCAACTCTTTCATTAAAACCGACTCCTACATGAGCAGGAACCCAAACAATATGCACTTCTAGCATTTGAGAATTTTTAATGGAATTAACAATATCAGAAATTAAATGATTTTTGGAATTAACACATTGCAATAAAACACAGGAATTCCTGCTGTCAGTGTAAATGACGAGCCGAGAGACACCATCTTCAATGGCAGTATCAATAGCTCTCTTGATAGCAATTAGTTCTCCAGTCAAGGATGAAAATCTGAAAGGGACTCTGTTTAAGAAAAACCGACCAGTTTGAATATTAAAGACAGCACACCCCGTGCAAGAATCAGTTATTGAGGCATCTGTAGCAACTAAGGTGAAATTATTTGAACTGTAAGAGTATACAGAAGAACGATAATGAGCAACAAGGACTTCCCTTGAGATACCATGGTTCTTATTAAAAGAAGACTCAATAAAAACTTTAAGCTTGGGAGTGGGTTGACATTCGTAGAGTATTGGAATCGAGTCAAAAATATTTTTGTATTTCCTATAAACAAAGGAATAACTATTCGACAGATGGCTAGGCGCTGATTTTATTAAATCCATCAGAGATGGGTTGTAACATGCTACTTTCAAAAGCTCCTTAGATGCGAGATAAATTGATCTCAAGTGAGGAGGCAATTCATTCGCCAAAACATATATAGCCTGAGTTGGAGTTGAGGGACATAGACCAAGACATCGTCTAAGGCTGGAATTTTGGAAGGTCTGAATTTTCCTGTCAATATAGATTGGCGCGTGGGCCGTGATGGATCTCACATATTCAATTTTTCCCCTAATAAATGAGCGATAAAACTTTAAACTAGATTGCGGTCTAAGACCACCCCTGATGCTGGTCAATTTTTTAAGAAGAGAAGTAGCTGAGGACGATTCCTTCAGGACACGATCATAATGATCATTCACACTTAAGGTGTGTTTGATGGTCACACCAAGAATTTTCAGAGAGTTAACCTGATTAATGGGACAGCCATTTATTGTAAGATTGATGTCGAAATTGGCACGTCTACCAAAAAACATGCACTTTGTCTTTAATGGGTTAAAGCTTAGGTTGAGTTGTGAACAGATTTCGCGAAATTGGCCAGTTTTGTTTTCAAGATTGGCAACCGCCGAATCAAAATATTGGTCAAAGGATAGAATTAAAAAATCATCAGCATATTGAAAGACAAGAGTTTTGTCATCTTCTAAAGAATGGATATTGGTGGTATATAGATTGAATAGTATCGGACTGAGACAACTTCCTTGAGGAATGCCATTAAAAACTTGGACAGACAAGTCACCTATACAAAGCTCTCTTTCAGAGAGAAAACATGATATCCAATCTATTAAGTCCAATGGAATAGCCTGACTGAGTAGAATGTTCCTAAGTACAGAAACGTTCACATAATCGTAGGCATTACTTATGTCAATAGATGCCAAGACAACTCTCAAACCCAAGGATTTGAGATATGACACCCTGAAGAGCAGCTCATTAAGGCAAGTTGTAGTGGACATTTTTCCCCTGTAGGCAAAAGACCTTGCAGGTAAGACTCCTAATTGATCTACCGAATAACTCAATCTTTTCTTGACAATCATATTGACTAACTTCAAAAAAACAGAAATTAGGGCAATTGGTCTGTAATTTCTGAAATTATCTAGTGACCCATTCCTTTTAGGGATGGGTACAATTTTTATTTTTCTCCAAGACGGATGGATTGTGCACTCCTTGAATAATTTGTTGAAAACCTGTAAAAGTGACTCTTTAGAGAGAACAGGCAAGGATTTAATCATGTCATAAGTTACACGATCTAAGCCTCCGGCAGAGGCACGACGTCTAGAGTCTAAAACATCTGTTAGTTCTTGGTATGTGAAAGGTGTAACCATTCCATTTGATAGTCTAGGAAAATTGACCTGAAAGTTGGAAGGAACTTGATTTGCCAAATATTGCAAAAAGGAGCGGTTGTTGTCATTGTCCCACGTCGAGGGTTTTTTCGATTTGCAGTCCTTTAAGCTGTTAACAAAGCGCCATGCAGCCGCAGTGTTTGGTTGACTATTGATCTCTTCTATTTTTTTCTTATAGTTTTCACTTCTGGCTTTCTTAGCAGCATTCTTCCACTCTTCTGTGGCAACAACAGATTCCTCAAGATTCATTTGAGTTGGATATTTTTGAGCTTTTTTCCTTGCAGCGATGTGTTTCCTGAACAGACAGAGCAGAGAATCATTCCACCAAGCCTTAGGAATAAATTTCCCTGACTTGAAGGTTGCGTTCGAAATTGCCGTACCTATAGAGTCTACAATAAACCCTACATCCGGTTCAAGAGCTAATTTGGATATATTATATAAAAGTCTACGTTTTGAAAGAAAATTAGTTGGGGAAACAGAAACTGCTCCAATTTCTATAATAATGGGAAAATGATGGGAACCACCAGACCACCTTGGGCAGGTGTACCAATCAATTGATAAGGAGGAAAGTTTTGCAAGAGTTAAATCTAGAACAGAACCTCTGTCAAAATTTAAGTTTTTTAAGTTTTTTCCTCTCATCAGCAGCTCTGTTGCAACAACAATCATTGACAAGAAACAAGTTTTCAACTTAAAAATTTAACACAACGTGCTGTCACCCGATTTAAAACCTTCAATGTGTCACTCCATACCATTTATCATAAAAAACGATGCAACAAAATAAATTTTATGATTATTTGGAAAATATTAAATAATCGTTAACGCAATTTATCTTCGCTCAGTGTACTTACAATGTTATTATTTATCAGTGAATGCCGCAATCAAAAAGTAAATAAACAAAATTGAAACCGTGTTCAACAAAAAATAGTACTACGAAGTTTTTAACAATAATAAATAGAAAATGCCAAAAGTTGTTTCGCGTAGTATAGTTTGTTCCGACTCAAAAGATCAAGAGGAATATAATGACGAGACCCCATTAAATATTTATTATTGTTTATGCGGAAAACTGGCTCTAATATTGGGTAAGTCATATTGTTTTAGAATTACGATGGTATAGGCTCTATTTTCTTTGTATACTTTCTAGATTGCTCCTTAGAAAAGTTGCCGCTAAGGAGAACAGATGGAGCTCGAGTTATAGATGGTAAACATCATGCCCACAAATTGACACACCAAGAAGGACAAACCATTTATATACGACGCAAGGAAAAGGGAATCGAAAAACAATACCGCTTCAATGTAAGTAAACCATTTTGTATTGGAAACAACTTACTTATTGATTATATTGTTGATTCTAGTGTAAGTCCTGTAATTTACCCATATATTATCGCCATGATCCCAAGTCAGATATAACTTTTATAATACATCATGCTTTGGTCAAAACCAAAAACGATATACATTTAAATTTGGATTCGTCTTCGACATTGGCTAAAAAGTTAATGCCTGGTGAATCGGAAAAGGTTATGGTAACACGTCATACTAAAAATATGGGTAAATTTAGTTCAGTCACCGTTTCTACTATTGATGAAGAAGAGGATGAAATTGAAGCGGTGAGTTTCATTTATTGGTGGTGATTCTCTTTTTTATAGATTTTTAAATCATTTTAATTTTAGCGTGAAGTTGCGGATAGTTATGCTAACAATGCCCGTATTATTGAAAAGCAATTACAACGTAAAGGTGGTAAATTAGTAGAAGCTGGAACTCGCACAAAGCAAAGTGAAGGTCCGCCAGGCAAAAAGCTAAGAGGAACTTTGTTGGATATTTAGAAATTTTAATACAGATAATAGTTCTCTATCTCTCGCACTTAATTAAATTAATCATAAAAATATGTCAAATCACTGAAATAATTAAACTGGAAAAAATAACCAAAACACTCGCCTTAACTTTCATACCGTTAAAACTATTGCAAATAAATGAGTTGCATACATTAAGGAGGAATAAAAGAATAAAATCACAGCTTTGTTTTTTCTGCTTTGTTGCTTTATTCGGGTAAGAAAATAACTATTGCAAACTATGTACCTTAAACACCAATAGGACAATTTAAGCACCTTAAAATTAAATATTGCCCGACTCGCATTTGGTCGAATAATTTCTTCCTAATTTTATCTGGGTAGGAAAATCAATTGTTAACTATCAAAAATGTAATTTCATTTAGTTAGCATTTTTTAAGCTACTTTAAATGTAAAGTAAAATACTGGGGTCTAATCACCGCATTCGATATCGAGATATGGAAGTTCATGTGAGAATATGACTCGTATTTGTATATAAGTCATGTTCTGTATATCAGTCATGTTCTTTTATAAAAAGTGATTAAAAATCACTTAAAAGGTGTTCTACACAGATAAATTTTTGAAATCACGTGATTTTAAATCGGTTAGCAAAGTGTCTGTGATTTTAAATCACATGCTTATTTTTGCGAGTGTTCTTTTATCATTTTTGTAGTAAAATTCGTAATTTATAAGAAAATCACACATTTTTAAAGTCTTCTTTTGCAGTAATATTTTAAATTTAAAAAAATTTATTTTTGTGATTTTCAACTTCTCTTTAACTTTAGCAAAATAAGTGTTTAGAAAGTACAACTGCCCTTGTTAAATATAAAAATTGCAATGGCTCCCTAAATAACGCCGTAAAACATTTCTAACACGGCTTTCATTTTAAACCTTTTGGAGCCCACAATGTTACCCTAGACTCTTCAGATTACTTTTATTATACCTATTAAGTAAAATTTAATAAAAACAAGTAAAAGTGATATATTCGTCCGTGCCGAATCTTCTATACCCTTCACCACGGTGATTTTATTTATACAGACATATTGTTGACTCTACTTAAATTAAGTCGTATGAGAAAAATTCATTATTCATGCTTTAAAGAAATATAAGACAAATGAAAATAAATTCCGTTGGCTACAACGTGTTATCAGCTACTTAAGGATATTGAAGACGACAGCTACATCGTAAACTCTGACATTGTTGTAGAAATACTTATTTTGCTTTTATAAATAACTTAAATAACTTTTTCAAAAAATTATAAATATTTCCTACATCTATCATCTATTTAAAAATCAAACGCATTTATGAACATACACATATACAGTGGATCAATAAAGTTTAGGCACAACATGATTTTCAAAAGTGTTTCGCCACTAACTTTTCATCTGCATAACTTTATAAAATAATTTTCATGCTGTTTTCAAGATTGATAGGTTTATTGACCATTTACACGAAAAATTATTCATATCTTATTATTTCTAATATACAATGGCTTTTAAACTAAAAAAAATAAGGTAAGTCTATGTAAAAAAAGTTTAGGCACACATGTGAAAATGTTCGGTTTATTCGTGGTTTTTGCATGTCTAGTATTTGGTCGAACCTCCTTTAGCTTGGATAATTGCTTCTAAACGTCTACTCATACTTCTTACCAAGTTAGATGTTTCATCAGGAGTATTTTTTCCCCATTCTAAGCAAAGTGGCGCTTTAAGTGATTCTTTGGATGTAATGTGATGTTTCCGTATTTTTTTCTCCAGTAAGTGCCAAATTTGCTCTATAGGATTCGTGTCTGGCAATTGCGGAGGGGTTTTTAACTGTTTGCAGTGGTATATAAGCCATTCCTGCACAAGATATGAAGAATGTTTTGGGTCATTATCTTGTTGGAACAAGAATTTCCCATTTAAGCCCAGCTTCGAAACATTTGGAGATAAGTTTTCTTTTAAAATATTTAAATAAGAGTGCTTGTCCATTTTGTCGTCTATAAAGACAAGATTTCCCACTCCAGATGACGCCATACATCCCCAAACCATAACATTGCCACCACCGTGCTTCACAGTCTTAATAATATTATTTTCTTGAAGCTCTTTGTTTGCTTTTCGCCAAATTTTTTGTGGACCATCTGAACCAAAAATGTTAAACTTTGATTCATCACTAAATATCACACTGTTCCAGAAGGCTTCAGGGTGATTAATGTGGAGTTTTGCGAACTCTAACCGCCTTTTCTTGTTTATATGTGAAAGACAAGGTTTGCGACGGGGAACTCTTCCATGATATCCAGCTCTGTGCAACGTATTTCTTATTGTTTGTGGATTAAGGTCTTCACCAAAACTTTTCTTCATTTGCTGACACAATGCTGAAATCTTAGGATTTTGAGCTTCTGCAGCAACAATGTTACGCTCCTGACGAGATGTAAATTTTTTTGGACGTCCACTTTTCCTCTCACGCTCTAATTTGTTGGTTTTTTCATAATGTTTTATGATGTTTCTTACACTGGTATAGGGCCTCTGTACAATAACACCAATTTCGCGATAGGATTTTCCATGTGCGTGAAGATTTATAATAATTTTACGGACATCTACGGAAATTTCTGAACGATTGCTCATTTTCCTGTTTTCGTCGCGAATTAAATACCAAGAATATTTTTTACATTTAAAACTCTCGCCTACTGAGGATTTAACATGTGCATAAACATGACTTGAAATAAAAAAGTGAAAATTTACCGTTATACAAGGGATTAAAGGGCATTAATGTAGTAAGGCCCTAAACTTTTTTTAGATAGACATAGCTTGTTTTTTAGTTTTTAAAGCGTTGTATATTAGAAACAATAAGATATAAATTATTTTTTGTTCTAAATGGTCAATATAACTCTCAATCTTTAAAACGATATCAAAATTATTTTATTAAGTGAACCAGATCCAAAGTTATTAACAGAACACTCTTGAAACTCATGATGTGCCTAAACTTTATTGATCCACTGTATGTATATTCTTAATATTAAATATATGTTATGTTGCAGTCATGATTTTCATTTTCAATGAAATATTTTTTGTAAAATTTTTTAAAAAAAATTTTTTTCGCATATTTTTCTGTAAAATATCTTTTTGAAAATGTTTTGTAAATTTTTTTGTAAATATTTAAAAAAAAAAAAATTTATTGAAATTTTTTTGTTAAATTTAGGATCTTTCTGCAATCTATATTGAGCTAGAATGGTCAGACTAAAGCAAAAAGAAATCATTACAAAAAAAATTTCCTCATATTCACCCGCCATGTGCCTTTTAACTGCTCCTATTTACCAGTGGATACCCTGTGGGTCCATTGGCTACCTCTATGTGTATTGCTTTCTATAAAGGTCTCTAATACAAATCAAAGCAGAAAATCCCTACCAATCTAAAAACAAACAAAAATCGACCCTAGCAGGAGGTTATTGATCCCCCGAGATCTGTATGCACCCCTTACGATCTACCTTTCTCAGTCTAATATTTATTTGACAAAAAGGCAAAAAAAACGTGAAAAAATATAGGTGGGCGTGGTTTTTGGCCCGCAACCTCAAAAGTAATGATCCGATGTCGCTGAATTGCAATACCAAAATTTTCGAAACTATGCCTGACAGATTGGTGTGCTTAAATTTTTTGCATCTCTTCTGGTGCCTTGGCAAATGACATTACAACACTAACACAGACAGACGGACATCGCTTAATCAACTTCTCTATGTATAAGGATCCAGAATATATATACTTTATGGGGTCGGAAATGAGTATTGTAGAAATTACACACGGAATGACAAACTTATATATAACCTTTCCACCTGTGGTGAAGGGTATAAAAACAATAAAAATCGGCAATTTGCTTGTTGTTTACGATTTTAAAATCACTTAAAATATTAAAAAATTATGTGATTTACAGAACAGGGTAAAATAAAACACGTGATTACAAAACGGTTCGTGATTTGAAATCACGTGATTTTCAGAAACAGGCCTGTATGTTTCTATAAACATCCCAATTCTAACATGACTGGGAGGCTACTGCGTATTTCGATTCGAAAGAAATCTTTTTCGAAACACAATGTTAAAGTCATACAAATTCGAATCAAAATACACAGTAACCTGTTCTAAAAATACATTTTATCAGTGATTTGGAATTTTAAAATCACGTGATTTTAAATCGGTTTAATAAGCGACCGATTCAAATCACTTGCTTATTTTTGCAAGTTATTTGTTTTTAATTTTATAACAAACTACTTAAATAAACAGTTTGTTCTTTTTTCACTTTTGTAGAAAAATTACGAAATTTATAAGAAAATTGCACATCTTTAAAGACTTTTTCTTTTGAGGTTATATTTGATATTTTTAAAATTATTTTTCCGCTGCCTTTTAACTGTCAGCAGATTAATAAGTCGATTATGGATGGCAACTTTTTTCGAAATCGTTATTTTGACAGATCAACAATTGAAAATTAATGAAAGCAATCATACAATACATAGCAAAGTGATAAAGTCAGTTTTAAAATACAAAAGTGTTAAAATATAAATAAAAATTTCTTGCATTAATAGCTCAAATTGTTGTTTGCCATCCGTAATCGACTTGTGTTTAGAAAGTACATATACCCCTGCCAAGGCTGCAATGGCTCCACAAATAACGTCTTAAAGCGCCCATTTCCTATACTGCTTCAATTTTAAACCCTCTTGGAGTCAACATGTTATCCTAGACACTTCAGGTTTCGTTCAGCTCTTTTTTTTTGACTAAAAATTTTTAAATAATTTTTATAATTATCGAACATAAAACGTGAATATTAACCAAAAACAACTTATGAAAACGTCTGATCATCAAATTTGAGTAATTTAATGCGACCTCCCATTCCGGTACGTTTCGCGGGTCGTTTTACAGCTAATTACGAACTCACTTTCAGCAAGAATTTTAAATCACAAGATAAAGTATTCATTGCTTAAAAATTCATTTTTTATACGACGCGGGATATTTCCTTGAATTTCCTTAATTTATTCTCATAAGTTGGATAAAATTCTCTGCAAGTTTCACAATGTCTTGTAATTCTTTTGCAAACGATATAGAATAGTTTTATTGTCCAATATAGTGATGAAGTATCGTTAAGCCTCATCGCAATTTTATCCTTTGCGCAAAATATTTGGAATATTTTCGGGAATAATCTCTAATAAACTTGTTTATCGTAATTAAAGACTGTAATTAAATACTAAAAAACAGGTATAGTTAAATCCACTAACTCATCTCATATTATAAAACTAAAAAATCTGGAGTGGCCTACACTCAACTTTACTATACCCAATGTATTTTACCCGGAGTTGCCTGGGTCCACCCTTAGAGCCCTTCTAAGTGCTTGCGAAATGATTAAACTTTTTCGGTTTTGTCCGTCCTGTAGGTTCACTCTCAACAGAGTAGAAACGACATTTGCATACATCTCACCAACAGCATCACATTTGGGTTTCAACCAATCGAGGTGATTAAGGAAACGCAAAGAAAAAAGTAACACATACCCACGATACAATGCAGGTGTATAGCAACTGAAAAAACGAATGGTCACAAATGAAATGACGATCGAAGCAACGACTGGAAAGATTCAGCTCAACATTCCAATTAGAAAGACCGAATGTCATTATACACATAAGACATTACGATACATGGTTTGGTAACTTTTCAAGTGACAACAAAAAATCATAATATGGAAAATTGAGGGATTTTTGTTGATATTTGTATGGGAATATATACTGCTATCCCTTACCTTATATTACGTATGGTAAGGCAAAAACAAAAAAGAAAAAGCTAAAACTAGAACTTATATTTTAAACTGTTTAACCCTGGAAGTAAGAATAAATTACGATGATAAAAACGACTCCCTCTGAATTTTGTTGGAATTATTCCCAAAATTTGTCATCACATTCTGCTTTATTTATCGAAGTTAATTTTGAATAAGGGAAAGATTCAAATTTAGAATAGTCGTGAAGAACAGGGAGTATTGAACACAAAAAAAAAAAAAATGCCAGGGAATTGCTTTTTCGAATTGGGGTGATTGTCTTGTTGTTTACTTACTCTTGTACACACATCGAACATCATGCTTAATAACTTAAGCAATTGCAAGTTCTAAATGTTACCATCCCCATCAGAGGATGAACTATTCAGTTTTCCTTTTATTAATTTAAACAAAAAAAACGATCTTACCAAAATCATCACATCTTTAAATAACCATACACTCATAATTTTAAAATGTTTTGTGTTGCTTTTAAAAACACAGTATTATAAGAAATTGTTATTTGTTTGGTTTACATTTATGTATTTAATGAATGTTTTTTTTAATTTTTTTATTTAAAAATGTTTTTATAACTTTTTAATGTTTGTATACACCGCTAGAATTAATTTGGAATTTCGAAAATTTAAAAAAAATCGTTTTTATTTTTGCATGTAAATGTTGTTTTAATATTCAAATCTTTGCCTGTTTTTTTATTTAAAGTAAAAGTCGTTGATGCAGGTTAAAGCATGGGTTTTAAAAAATTTTTTTGTTAAAAAAAAAAAAAAAACTTAAATATACATTTGTTATAACAAGCTGGGTTTTCTCCTGTAAACTATGACGTAAATACTTTTATTTGTTTTGTAGTTTTGCCTTTTTTATCTATAAACTATTGAATATTTTATTTCTTTGAATCATATTTGTTTTTGTTTCTTTACTATATTTTATATATAAAATGATTATTTCACGGTTTTGCTTGTTTTATTTTTTTTTTTTTTTTGCTAGAAGTATTTGTTTAGTTGATTTTTATTATTTCTCTTTTTATATAATTTATAAATATTTAAAATGTTTTAAAGAACTCTTCTGTTTAACAATCAGTTTACTTGAAATTGTTTCAGGATGTAAGTTAAAGGGGAGCATGGGCTAGGTGTAATAGAGTTTGGTTTAGGGGAGGTTAAGTTGTTCTTTGTTGATTTTCATTAAATATTCTTTGTCATTTTGTCATCCATCTGTTTTTTATTTAAATATAAATGAGATTTATGTATATTTTAAGCTTTTATTTTATATTATTTTTTATTGATGTTTTTTTTAGTGTGTTCATTCTAAGCAAATCTTCTTGGTTTTATTTAGGTTTATAATGCATAATTTGTTAATACCATCTTTATTTTTTTATTTTTTTTTTGTTTATTTCATAATTTCCCGTATTTATATATTTTGTTGTTGTTGTTGTTGTTGTCTAGCCATTTTTTGATTCCCCTGTTAACTGCACGCTAATAAAAATATGATCATAATGATGATGTTGTTGTTGTCGTCTCCAAATCATTTCATGATTTACTGATCTTCATCACCCAATTCATGTTTGATTTTAGAGAAATCAAAATCTTCACCAGTACCACGTTTGAAAATGTCCAAAACATCGAGGCAAGTCGTTTCGAAATGAGTTGTAGCATCATAAGATTCCGAAATGAATATTTGAGAATCGGCACCATCATCGATAGGCTCAAAATAGTCCGAAATCGAAATGAACTTTTGTGCAATGGGTTCTAGTAAATCTAATCCGTGTTTAATTTCATTTTCAGGTTGATCGGTTTCAACAGTGGTCGAAACCATGCCCACAAACCAGCCTTTAGCAGCAACCTGATGGGCGTAGCTCACCAACGATACATAAATGTCCGATTTGCGACCAACTTGTTTTTGTGGAATGATAATTTGGGTAGATAATGCATCTTTAGTATTGCCAATTGGATGATCCAATAAACAAATGCAACGTATAACTTGACCCTTCTTTCGTACCTATTGGCGGAAAAACAATTTAAAAAATTTGAAAAATTAATAAACATTAAAGTTTTTTAAGTTACCTTATCTGTTACATAACTAGGATCACAATAGACCTGTTTACATTTGGCAATTTCATCGCCAGAACGTACACCCACAACTTTACCTCCCTCACCTAAAACGATTTCATCAATAGGCTTATCCAACATATAAGTGCCACCATAAATAGCCGATAAACGTGCAAAACCCTGTGGCAATTCTCCCAAACCGTACATTGGATAAAGATAAGGCGATTTGCCATATCTGGCTAACGAATCCGAGTACAATTTAATACGTTGTATGGTGTTAACAGCTGGCTCATTTAAATACTCATCATCACGAAATAGGGCCAGAGCATGGCCTGTGAAATCTTGTGTATTCTTATCCAAACCGAATTTATCGTAGAGTGCTTGCATATTTGCTTTGGATGGATCGAAATCCTTCCAGGTTTTGGGATCATCCTCTTTAAAATCTTGCACATAAATCAAGAAATTGCGGAAACGTCGTTTTTCAAACATACCTGAAATAAACATAAACAAATTATTTTAATTTTATCATTTATCTTTGTTTAATATTTAAATATTTACATTAAAAGTTCATAAAATGAAAAGCATCAAGTTCAGATACCTCAAGGCAATTCTTATTGACTATTTTATTTCAGGTAGAACTCTTTATATCATTTAGTTAGGTATATCCGCTTCAAGGAGTCTTTTACTAATACTAAGCTTTCGCTGATAATATACACTAGGTGTCATAAGTCTACGCTCATATAGTGTTGATCATTTTAAAGTTAAAAAATAACACAAAAACAACAATAAATTAATATGTTTTTAATTAAAATAAATATTTTATTTCAGGCACTTTGATATAGCAGATCTTTTGGAAATAAATTATTTATAGTTTTCCTAAAAACAACAAAAACAACATTATAAATCAGAAACTAATGTGGCAAAACAAATGCATTAAATCTTAAAAACTTTTAATGAAAAATTAAAGAAAACTAAATAACGCATTATGTTCTAGGCTCTTGTTCCCCTTTTAGAATTTCCATTTATGTCATATCGAAGTGAAATTTTGTCGAGAAGAACGGTCCCAGATTGCAGTTTATGAGATCAGGAATAGCAGTGTTGAAATTCATTGTACTGTTGAGGCCGGATTAAAAATAAAAAAAATTAAATTCTTTATTCAAACGACTCATTTGTTATATATTTTTTTTTACAAAAGCGTTAGTTATTAGTTACACTTGCTTAAACAATAATATAAATTAAAAAAAAATATCAATGTGTATCAAGTCAATCCTATCCGCCCCTTTTTATATGGATAGCATAAACTATTTTACGAAGATGATGTCACACAACAAATTAGCACATAAACGTATGCACTGTATTTTATCTAAAGCACACAAATATACAGTGATGACGAATTAAGAAGTTCGTCTCCTCGCACATAATGCTATAACTGGTCCTTGTCCTAACCGAATATTGGCCCCTTATTACATTCATAACGACTCTAAGAACTTCGTGACCCAATCTGAAAGTATGTTGGTCCTTGCAATGTCCAGTCTGGACCACATAAACCTTGAAACCCTTCTGCGATAATAGTCAAAAAATGTCTTGAATAGGGTCACTCTATGGGCCATTACAAAGCCTCGATCTTATTTCGACGGAAATGTATGCGTTTCTTTAGCATATTATAATAAGTATAATTATACTTGATAAGTAGGATAAGAGAGTGGAAGGACGTACAAGTAAATAGCAACCAACTAATTTAGTTTATGTGACTAACCTGTACCAGTAATTTGTGCCCATATTACGGTTTACAACTCAACTCAGTTGAGTTGTCTAAAAGACAACTTGAAAGACAACTGCTACTGATGAGTTGTAATTTGAGGGTCGTAAACGGTGAAACTACAACAGAGTTGTAACACTATTTAAATTCAACTTAACATTTTTTGACAAGTTGAGTTGTAATTGATAATACCAAATTGTAAAATTTCAACTGAAGGAGAGTTGAGTTGTAAACCGTAATAGGGGCCTGTATAGCAACGCTTGCAAATCATTGAATTTTATTACCAAAATCAGTGTTCGGTTCGAAATGTTCAAATGTGACAAATTTTGTTCAGCGATGATTGTGACTAACCTGTACCAGTAATTTGTGCCCATATTACGGTTTACAACTCAACTCAGTTGAGTTGTCTAAAAGACAACTTGAAAGACAACTGCTACTGATGAGTTGTAATTTGAGGGTCGTAAACGGTGAAACTACAACAGAGTTGTAACACTATTTAAATTCAACTTAACATTTTTTGACAAGTTGAGTTGTAATTGATAATACCAAATTGTAAAATTTCAACTGAAGGAGAGTTGAGTTGTAAACCGTAATAGGGGCCTGTATAGCAACGCTTGCAAATCATTGAATTTTATTACCAAAATCAGTGTTCGGTTCGAAATGTTCAAATGTGACAAATTTTGTTCAGCGATGAGGCTCATTTCTGGTTGAATGGCTACGTAAATAAGCAAAATTGCCGCATTTGGAGTGAAGAGCAACCAGAAGCCGTTCAAGAACTGCCCATGCATCCCGAAAAATGCACTGTTTGGTGTGGTTTGTACGCTGGTGGAATCATTGGACCGTATTTTTTCAAAGATGCTGTTGGACGCAACGTTACGGTGAATGGCGATCGCTATCGTTCGATGCTAACAAACTTTTTGTTGCCAAAAATGGAACAACTGAACTTGGTTGACATGTGGTTTCAACAAGATGGCGCTACATGCCACACAGCTCGCGATTCTATGGCCATTTTGAGGGAAAACTTCGGAGAACAATTCATCTCAAGAAATGGACCGGTAAGTTGGCCACCAAGATCATGCGATTTGACGCCTTTAGACTATTTTTTGTGGGGCTACGTCAAGTCTAAAGTCTACAGAAATAAGCCAGCAACTATTCCAGCTTTGGAAGACAACATTTCCGAAGAAATTCGGGCTATTCCGGCCGAAATGCTCGAAAAAGTTGCCCAAAATTGGACTTTCCGAATGGACCACCTAAGACGCAGCCGCGGTCAACATTTAAATGAAATTATCTTCAAAAAGTAAATGTAATGGACCAATCTAACGTTTCAAATAAAGAACCGATGAGATTTTGCAAATTTTATGCGTTTTTTTTTTTAAAAAAAGTTCTCAAGCTCTTAAAAAATCACTCGATATATGTATGTATATAACTTAAGCATTATAAGTTAAGTTTATGGAGAAACGTAGAAAGGAAAAAAAAAACAACAACAAAAAGCAGACAAAAACCATTGGTACCAACAAAAATGTAGTTCATTGGCCTGATTACCAATACTACAAATAATTAAGAAAAAGAGAAAAAACCGAATAAAATAACCAAACACTTAAAAAAGGTGAACAATTAAAATAATTATTAAAAAAAAAACATTTTAACGTTTTAAAGAATTTAAAGTAATTAGCAAATGAATGTAAAGGGTATACCAAAATTCATGCAGTTTAAGGTTTTTAAAATTTGTATATTGAAAATATCATAATCAGTCGTACGATCTGTTAAAATTAGTATGTGTTCTAAAAAAGTGTGATAGTGTGGATTAGAAATGTATGTGTGTGACAGACCTTTTGACAGGTCTGTACGATTTGATAATCTTTTGAAATAATTCTTAATATATTTTTCTTTCTATGCGTTCAGAGTTGCAAAATATTTTTTGTATGATAGTGTGGCACCTACAACGCCATTTTGAAATGATTTTTCCAGTAGGACAGAATTCTGTCAGATTTTTTTTTGTGATTGAATCGTACGGTTGTGTTGGATAGTAAATCCTGGCCTTAAACAATATTTCAACAACAAATTTGAAGTTTGATAGACACTTTTTAGAACAAAATTATTCTAAACAGTGAAGTACATTTTCGCCCTAATGTATTTGGAAAACATCGAAAACAAACGCACCACAAGCGACGTTAAACTTTTTGGAAAATGAAGTATGTGAAGCAGTAACTGTAACTGGTGCTTGATATCGCAATTGGAAGATACTGATGTGGAGAAAATGTGGTTTCAACAAGACGGTGCACAGTGAGACAGCCCTATAGTAACTGCGGCAAAAAATGGTATTTGGCGTGTCGTCCAATTTGGATGAAATTTTCACAGTATATTAACAGATATTACTATGTTTCAGAGTAACAATTCCCTGAAATTTCAGCCTCATAACTTCATTACTTTTTGGTCTAGAACAAATCAAAGTTGAGGTATGCCAACGCGCTTGAAATATGTTAGTTCAATATGTAATATTCAAAAGCTTATTAATAAAAAAAAAATACATAATAAATATAACTTTAAAGTATTTTTTAAATTAATTTAGTTGCTGTAGAATGAGTAGATGAAAAAATAATTAAAAAAAAAAAAAACAAAAAAAAATTTCTTAACAACAGAATTGTGGTGTAAAAATTGAACATTTTGCATTTTCAATGGACTAGGAAATATAGAGCAGCCCCTCGCCCTAGATGCAGACTTATATCAAATGAAAGATTGAAGTCTCAGCTTTCATTTTAATTAAAGGACATATAGCAAAAGTTTGCAAAAGCACTTTAAACATACAAAAACCTACAAGAAGCAATGAATAAGGAGTATAGAAACTGTAGGCTATTCCATTCTTGTAAAAATTCACGTATTTCTACGAATGAAGATGTAATGTACTATTTGCAAATATCGTCAGATCCTTATATTAATTCATTTAGAATGAGAATGAAATTGAAAAAATTAGAATACCATGATGATGTTAAAAAATTATTGATAGAATGAAAAAAAAATGTTCTTTTTTATTGCATTTCAATGGGAAGCGGGCGTAATAGTGGGCGTGTTATTGTAATTTTTGCATGAAACATTTTAAATGATATAAATTACAGTAATATCAAATTTGAAAGTTGTGCCTAAAATATTTTAGAAAATATGGCACTTTTTATGTTGAGGTTGTATGGATGGTGGGGGTAAAAGTGGGCCAAAGTTCAAAATTGTTTTCCGATAATGTTTGTAATAATATAACTTTCAAGTATACCAAAATTGAAAGTTATACCTAAAGTATTACGGACAATACGGCATTTTACAAATTTCGATTGTATGGGAGGTGGGCGTAAAAGTGGGCGAATTTTCTTAATTTTTTTTTTTGTAACTGGAATTGTCTCAAAAATAACCTGTGCAAAATTTCAGAGCTCTACAATGACTCCTTGTATTTAATGCCGGCGTTATCTCACTGTGCGGTGTCACATGCCGAACAGCTGCTAAAACAATTCAATTACAGCAAGTGTCATTTCCTTGTCGTATCTGGCCATCTAGATCGTGTTGGTTCACACTTTGAATTATTTTTTATAGGTCTATAAAAACAAGTCTATAATCATATGTACAAGCTGCAGAGGCTGTTTTTTGCGTTTTCGAAACCGTCTGTCTTACTTGTGTCCTAATAGTTCATTTCTGACAACTAAAGGAGGGATCTTCAGAAGGCCCCAATAGTTCATGCAAATAAACATCAGGTCTAGTGCTGAACCATCCTAAAGCGAGGATAAATGAATTTAATAATAATGTCAGAGCCCGTTAGATACGCTGGTCAGACTGAACCTGTTGGGCTTTA
The DNA here is from genome assembly GCA_949628195.1 of Phasia obesa. Classification (NCBI taxonomy): domain Eukaryota; kingdom Metazoa; phylum Arthropoda; class Insecta; order Diptera; family Tachinidae; genus Phasia; species Phasia obesa. The sequence goes on from OX451216.1 coordinate 123,154,261, forward strand.
AGGTACCTTAATATCTATATCAAGAGAAAATAGAAACAAAATAGTGAAAGTATGTAATTTTACCGACTTAATAAAATTGAAAGCTTCGAACCACCTATAATTTTTGTAAGCGGGAAATTTTGAACTCTATTTACAGAACAACATACTTTTCGAATTACATATAAAGTTTAGAATTTCATAAAAAGCCTATTTTGTTAATTTTTATTTTTATATAATACTATTTGCTGCCACTTGTATGTACATATACACCTGGGCCATATTCTGTAATTCTCGTAGCTAAAGCTATCGCTAAAATTCTAAAACTGCATAATAATATTTCGTGAATTCTTACATATTTTGACCTTTTTAGTTTTAAATGCTCATGTTATGTCCTTAAAGATATATGCCCCTATTACGGTTTACAACTCAACTCAGTTGAGTTGTAATTGGAACAACTCAACTTTCAAACAACTCAACTCTCTTTCGGTATTAGGAATTACAACTTATTTTAGTTGAAGTTGTTTCGGTGCTGCCAACATATAAATGTAAAATATGACAGATGATTACACAGCTGATGCATTCATGGCAAAAAAATTTAACAACAATTTGAATTTAAAATTATATAAAAGTGTGTGTTTTTTTTTTAATAAGTAATAAAATGGACATAAGTACAGACATATTTTACAATGACGAAAGTACTGATAATGTTACTGATATGCTGCGGATACGAAAAAGTCTACGCGACCACTCAAATCCCTTGGAACTTCCAGCAGCCAAGTAAGAAAAGATTTAAGTGATATTTAAACAGAATTTTAATATATGTATTTTTGTGTAGATTTACCAGTTACTTTCGTTTAAATAAGGAAGCCTTTTGTTTTCTGCTATCTGAGCTGAAGGAACATTTCAATAAACCTGTTCGGGGTACTGCTATACCTTCTATTTTGAAGTTATGTGCGACACTCAGATTCCTTGCAGATGGAAGTTACCAAAAATCGTGTGGAAACGACTTCAATGTGGGATTGGCTCAACCTACAATAAGTGTTGTCATTAAAGAAGTTCTAAACATTATGGAACAGCATGTTTGTAAGAAGTGGATTAAAACCCAAATGAGCCTGGAGGAAAAAAATGCTTCGAAAATATCATTTTGTTCGAAAAGTGGATTTCCGGGTGTGCTGGGGTGTATCGATGGGACTCACACCCGCATTATTTCCCCAAAAAAAGAGGTTCAACACCTTTACCTTTTTTTTTGCTATAAATTTATTAAAAATTTATAATAAATTTGTTAAAAATTTATAGTTAATAAATAATTTTAAGATAATTTCAAAAATTTTACTCACCTGCTCTCCATTTTCACTAATAATGTGTTTAAAACAACTGCTAAACATCAGTTGTAATTTTTTTGCGTTTTTGTCAACCACACCAGCACAGAGTTGTAATGCGTAATGCCACAAAAAAGTTGTAATACACTAAAATTACAACCTTAACATTTTTGACAGGTTAAGTTGTAATTCATAATACCAAATAAAAAAATTTCAACTGAAATAGAGTTGAGTTGTAAACCGTAATAGGGGCAATAATTTAAAATTAAAGATGGAATAATATGTAAGAATTCACGAAATTTTTGAATGCATTTTTAGATTTTTAGCAAAAGCTTTAGCTACTAGAATTACAGAATATGGCACTTGATACGGTGATAGTTACGCTAGTGGGTACTTATTTTTAGCAATGATTTTTTATCCTTCTGGTAACTTTATCTTACTACACTTTCTTAATATTTTAGAACCATGTCCGTCAACACTAAATCAGGCAACCGTAAAAAAATATTAAGTATCGTTATAAAAAAAATTTATTTTTATTGTTCAAAGTCAAGATTTCTTTGATCAAAATAATAGATACACGCAAAATTAAAACACAATTTAATAGGTTAGGTTAGGTTGCATGGGTCGCCGGCTCCGTGTAGGGGAAAAACCGACTCACTTGGGTCCCGTTGTGACGCCCGAAAGAGAGATGAGCAGGAAGATACCTGCTGATCCACACTTTAGGTTTGGTGCAAAAACCATCCAGAAAGCCGGATAAATGAATTTATCCTGTTAATAACGCAACCCGATAAGTCTGCAAGGTCTTGTAGTATCGGGCTGCCAAGTAGCGCCTCCCTTTCCGTAGATAGGGCCGGACAGTGACAGAGGAGGTGCTTCACTGTTTCTTCTTTCTTCTTGTCTTGACAACTTCTGCAGAATTCATTATACGGCAGATTTAATCTCCTAGCGTGTGCACCTATAGTGCAGTGCCCTGTCAGCACAGCCACTAGTGTACCAATTTGTCCTCAAGGAGTTCTCAGTAGGATTGCAGTACGTTTGCAATCATACTGAGGCCATAAAAGCCTCGAGATCATGTAGGTGGGCTCGTTCGATCATCTGGTTTGCGCAGCCCCCAGTAGTTCCTACTGGAAATTGTCTTTACAGCAATTTAGCGGAACGCGATCTAGTTGATCTATCTCCTGGTCCCTAAGGTAGGTTCCAGATCTAGCCAGTTCGTCCGCAGTTTCATTTCCGGGCACTCCCTCATGCCCAGGCACCCAAAAGAGTTCCAGGTTGTAATGTCTCGCCATCTCATCTAGAGATGTCCGGCATTCACGGACCAAACTGGACGTTGTATAAACGCCCGATAAGGAGTATATCGCAGCTTTGCTATCGGTAGAGAACTGGATATCTTTACCATATACCCTGTGATACCTTATCCAGTTTGCCGCTCTTTTTATGGCAGAAATTTCAGCCTGAACAGTGCTGCATTGGTTTTGCAGCCTAAACCTCATCCTTATTTGAAAATGAGGAATGAAGACGCCTCCCCCCACTCCATTGTCCGTTTTAGATCCGTCTGTATAGACCTCAAGCACGTCTTCTTGATGACGATCATGTGTCATCATAGATGACGTGCCTGAAGTTCATACTCCGAACCTTCTGGTTGGCATGGCTGAGGGTGCACAATAATCCATATTTTCCGGGATAGTCGATATGCGCACACATCCCAAAATAGTCGCATGGCCGAAACTATTCGATTTCCATGCCCCAGCTGCACTAAGCCTTATTGCCGAGTTCAAGGCCACCTGTTTGGCCATTAGATCGGCTCGAAGCCAGTGCAACATTGTTAGCAGAGCCTTTGATGGCGTCGTGCGTATGGCACTCGTGATCATCAAGGCTGAAGTGTGTAGTACTTTGTTGACTATACTACAGTATGTAGGCTTGCCTAGTGCAGGCCACCATACTAGCGCTAAATACATTAGTATAGGCTTTATCACTGTATTGAAAAACCAGTAGGCATTTCCGGGGCTAATGCCCCAGTTTTTACCTATGGCCTTCTTACAGGTATATATGGCTATTAAAGCCTTGTTTGCCCTAAATTGTACATTAGGGTTCCATGACAGTTTGTAGTCTAGAATAACACGTAGATATTTCGCCCTGTCAGATAATTTAAGCTCCATTCCGTTTAGGAGTGGTAGCGGAATAATACAAGATCCGTTTTCTGCGCATTAACACTTAGACCACTTTCGGTACTCCACTTACTAATTTGTCTAAGCGATGTTTGCAAACGTTGCGATAGACTGTCCAGGTGTCTACCTGACACAGCTACTGCAACGTCATCCGCATGTGTTATAGTTGTGAACATCATGGAGTCCAGCACCGTAAGTAGTAAATTTATGGCGATGTTCCAAAGAAGAGGTGACAGCACCTCTCCCTGTGGTGTCCCTCGTCTCGCTGCCCTACAGACAGTAGCCCGCCCCATATTGGATATGTTGACTCTATAGGTCAGCAAATTCCTAATGAAGCTAATAATTGACTGATCTACATCCAGTCTCTCCAGAGCCCTAGTGATGGTCTCCGGTTTCACGTTGTTGAACGCTCCCTCTATATCAAGGACCGCTACCAATGCATATTCCTTATGCTCTAGAGATTTTTCAATGTATTCTACGAGCATATGCAGTGCCGTCTCAAACGATTTGCCTTTGATATATGCGTGTTGAGATGTAGAAAGTCGGTTCGGATTAATTGTTGTTCTCATATGGAGTGTTTTTAGAAGGAACGATGACAGACCAAAGGATTTCAGACCTATCAGTCTGTCATTATTATAAGATCCGCATTATGCTGAAGGTCAGCAGGTATAATGCCATCTGGACCCGGGGATTTGAACGGGTCGAAGGTCTTTATAGCTTACAAGAGTCCTTCCCTGCTAATAGGGATTGGAGCTTGCGGGAGGCAATCTAAGCAGGTCAACTGCTCGTCTGTTAGGGGAGTACAACCAGGGAAGTGCGTGTCCATAAGTACCTCAAGGGTCTCATGTCCACTTGTAGTCCAGTTGCCATATGGTTTCTTAATAAAACTCGGCACAACTTGCCACACTGATAAGATTTTACGAAGCCGGCTCGTTTCAGAAGGCCTACAATTTAATAACTAAAACGATTTTTTTTAATATTTCTAAAGAACGTGGTAAAGAAATTTATTTGAATGTATCCTTAGATTATTGTATACTGTACTACAGAAGAACAGAGGGTTGTTGTTGAACCAAGTAAAAATGGAAAATTGTTATGAGAAGTTGCTAAGTGTTTTAACAGAACACTTCATTTTGTTCAAAACGCGTTAAGAAACAATATAGCAATAGATAGACGTGGTAGGTTTAAAAAAACCACGGCGGCACTACATTGTCTCAATTTCAAACAAAATGACCATTCCAGTCATCAAGACAGATTTCTGAAGAAATTGCGAATTCTGTTAGCGCTCCAACAGTTCGGCGACGCTTACAGAAGGCTAATATGTCGTTAAGGATATCTAGAAAAGTTCCTTTAGTGAGAAAAAAAATTGGCAATGGGGTTATTTGCAAAAAATTACATCAAAATTGGTCCGGACGTGAAAGTGAAAGAAAATAGAGAATAATACACTTACACTTAGACACAAACTAGATTACAGTTTATCTATTAAGGTAATCTATAAAATATTAGGAAGATTAAGAATAATTATGTATCATATTGCTTATAAATAATTTCCCATTTTTTATTAATTTGTTCATATATTTTAGGAAAATATTTTAAAAACACACTTTATAAAAAATTCATATTTTTTATTACGATGTTCAATAACTGAATGTTTGAAAAAAAGTCATGTTCGATTCATAATATTTGTGACAAAATTGTCTAAGATGGTTGAACATGTTATAAAGTTTCAAATCGTAAAGTACATTGAAGATAATGATCTGCTTCATGATTGTCAATCAGGATTCAGATCTAATAGGAGTACTACTTCATTGCTTCTTGGTCTTACCGTCAGCATTAGGAGTAATATTTCTGAAAAAGGAGTTTGTGTTTTATTATCCTTGGACTTCTCTAAAGCTTTTGATAGAATTAAACATTCACTTTTGGTTAAAAAGCTACATAGATTATTTGAGTTTTCTGCTTGTAAGTTGATATATTCATACCTCTCCAGTAGAATGCAGTATGTTTTCTGTAATGGTCGTTCTTCCAGGTTACTTTCTGTTTACAGTGGGGTTCCTCAGGGATCTGTACTTGGACCATTGCTTTTTATCATGTTTATGAACGATCTTTTTGATGTAGTTTCAAGTAATGTGTATCTTTTTTTTTCCTTTGCAGATGACGTACAACTTCTATTTAGGGGTACTGAGGAATTTTCTGACGCTTTACAAAACATGATAAATTTTACTGTTGGCTTACTTTTAAGTTGGATTTCTGAAAATTGTCTTTTGGTCAATACTGAAAAGACTAAGGCTATGTTTTTTGGTAGATGTAAAAGTTATAGGTTTTCAGTTGATTTTGGTGGTACCTTTATTGAATTTGTTAATAAACTTAAATGTCTTGGTATTATTCTTGACACAGGCTTGACTTTTGAATATCATGTTAACTAGAGTTCATTTTACTTTACGTAGATTATATAGTCTGAGTTTGTTATTGCCTTTTCATATAAAGAAAAGAGTTGTTTATGGACTAGTGATGCCAATTTTCTTATGTGCATTAGAGGTTTATTCTGGTACCTTTGTTTATATCAGGAGGAAGTTAAGATTAGTCTTTAATAGGGTAATACGGTATCATTACTCTCTTAGATTACACCAGCATGTTTCGTCATATGTTTTACAATTTTGCCAGTTTTCGTTAAATGAATTTATTAAGTTTAGGATCTTGTTGCACTTTTATAGGACATATAGGTTACAAACACCTAAGTATTTGGTTAATTTCTTTGAGTTTTGTAGATCGACTAGAAATAGACAATTGAAAATTACTAGATTAACTCCCATAATGGAGCGTTCATTTTGTGTAAGAGTGGCAAGAGCTTACAACGTTTTACCAACAAGCTTGAGAATGTTTGATTGTTCTCTTGATGCTTATAAGAGGAAACTATTTCATGAACTTTCAAGTAATGGTAAGTTTATATTGGTATCAATTCCTACAACATGTTTTACAAGTACGAATGTACTTACTTCATATGATGAATGGAGAACTGACATTGTTAATTTTGTCCTTGAAGGATATTTTTTCTTTATTTCTTGATTTTTGCTTAATTTTAGATTAACACTGTAACCTTTGCTACTATTTCGATTATTTGTATGGCCTTATTATATCTCTTTGTTTTTTTATTGTAGAATTTGTTTTGAGAATAATCATTTTGTAGTGCTTTGTAAAAAGTTTTTTGGGTTTAGATTCTATTGAGCAATTTTGTGATCTCATTTTTCTTGTAATTATTTTCGTTATTTTTATTTCTATTACTATTTATTTTTCTGTTATTAATTTCATTATTAATTATTTTTTTTTTTAGTTTTTATACTGTTAAATTTAGCTTTTTATTTAAATTTATTACAATATTTGTTAATTGTTAATAATATGTAAGTAGAATCTTGTAACCGATTATGGCCAAGAGGCTAGATTATTGAAAATAAATAAATAAATAAAAATTCTTGGGATCTAGGTATTATTTTTTCTGTTTATATTAACAGCAACTTATATTAATTTTTATAAAAATTTTTATGACAAAAAATTTCGTTTGAAATTAAAAAAAATTTTGTTCACTCTTTTGTAAAAAAAAACGTTTTTGAGAGTAGAGGCTATAGCATTCCTAAAAAATTTATATATCTCTACTTTTAGACTGTAAAAATGGCATTTTTGCTAAACAAAAGTATGGGAAAACTTAAAAATATTTCTGCAAAGTTTCATTAATCTAGAGGCACTCAATAAATTTTCATAGCCAATATATAACATACAAAAAGTAATGTCTGACTAGTTTGCCAAAATAGCCCTATGTGCTACGTGGCGAACACTGCTAGTAAAACAATAAGTAATCCCGAGTTTTAATAATTTTTTTAAAAATGTGTCGGCTCAACAAATTGCCAATACTTTTAACACCTCCTCAGATATTTCCTTCCAATAGCTTTTAAATAATGCCAATATTGACCTGATATGTTAAGAAACGTAATGCACAATCTCAGTTTTATATGAATAGTTTAGAGGTTCGTAACTGGGATAATATAGGTGACCTCCGATTTTTGCACATCCCAAGCTTTTCTTAATTATTAATTTTTTATCACCTTGAGTACTTTTGTTTTTGATTTGAGTAGTTCACGAAACTGGATTTGAAACTCGCAAATTAACATTTTTTTAAAACTCTTTTAAAAAAAATCGAGAAAAAACTATTTTCTAATAATTATAAAATCGATTTCATAACTTTAGGTACGGCATTCATTACAAACCCTTACTCCGTATACTTTATGATCCAATAAAAAAAATTGTAATCTAAAAAACTATTTTCTAGCCACTTCCAGCCTTGCGCAAATTTTGGAACATACTTTCAAAAATAATATTTTTGCATTATCAATAAATGCGAAATGATTAAACAAAATCAACATATTTACAAACAAAAAAAGTTTTCTCTATACCTTTGACATAATTTGCAGTCTAAAGTTTTACTGCAACATTCTTGGCAAAAGAAGTCAATACAAAATAAAAATTACATAAATATTGTGGTATCAGAACGATTGACTCCAAAAAGTTATTGAGCTAAAAAGAAAGATTTTCTAAAACTAGTTATATATGAAAATAAGAAATATTCTTTAAAAATCAAGAAAGACAAGCAAATTTTCCTTTAAGACTGAATGAGAATTCTTATATAAACGATTTATGTTATACCTTTCATACATATCAATAGCATTTGTGCAATTTGTTCTTTAATGGGCTCTAGAGTGATGATGAATTCTTATTGTGCCAACTGGTGACTTAACTGAAAATAGTTTTTGTTGTCATTTGTAATCATATTTGATTACTTCAAATAGTTTAACTGTGTACATCCACTACTGAAGCATTCAACAACTTTAAATCTTGTGCTTCTAAAGTGACTCGCACTTATCTGATTTATTTATTTTTATGCACATTTTACATAAAAAAATTTCCGAATTTGTGTTTAACTTCTGCACAGAAGATGGAATAATCGCCTATTTTTTAGTGTTGATAATAATTCTCAATTATGGTCTCGAATTCGACAAATAGGTTGTATTGGTCGTGATCAACATAATTATGAAGAAGTTGATGTTGAGAGTATAGCTGATAGTTTCCTAAATAACTTCCGACCAAATCATATGGGTTCTTTTGATTTTGAAAACTTTATTGAAAATTCTAACTCTTTCTCATTTGACACTGTTACTGATTATGATATTGTTATTGCTATTAATTCTATTAAGTCAAATGCTATTGGCTATGATATGATTCCCATAAAGTTTTTAAAAATTATTTTTCCATTGATATCTAGGCCTATTTGTTACCTTATTAACACCATAATCACTACATCTAAGTTTCCCCTGGCTTGGAAATTAGGTCGTGTAATGCCTATAGCTAAAAATAATAATATTGGTCTTAATAATCTGAGACCAATAACTATTTTACCTGCAATGTCGAAAATATATTGAAATATCAAATCTTGTCCCACTGTGAAAGTTTTTCATTAATACATACCAATCAATTTGCTTTTCGACGTGGACATAACACAACATTTTTACTTATTTCACTGACGGATTCTGTTAGACATAAACTGTATATTGTGTGTAATCCTGTTCTAGTATCCCTTGACAGCTTTTGATAGTATAAATCATAATATTCTTATTAATAAGTTAATGTATTATTTCAATTTTTCTAAATCGGCATGCAAATTGGTTTACTCGTATTTATGTGATCGTTCCCAGAATGTATCTATTGGTAATATGGCCTCTAGCATTGGCAGTGTTTCCTCTGGTGTACCTCAAGGTTCGGTTCTTGGACCAATTTTATTTCTTATTTACTTAAATGATTGTCTGTTTTTATCTGGTAATCATTTCTGTGAAACTTTTGCTTTTTTGGTGATGATATTTTTTTATTATTTGATGTGGATTTGAAAAGTAATCATGACACTCTCATTAATAGTCATCTTGATTTAATATTAAATTGGTTGCTTCAAAATAGTCTTGAAATTAACTCGTCCAAAACTAAAGCTATACATTTTAACTTGTCTAACCAACAACATTTGCCTCCTGCTATTTTAATTGATGGTCAACCTATTTATTATGTAGATTCACTTAGGTTCCTTGGTGTAATTGTTGATTTTAATCTTAAATTTGACAACCATATTAATTTACCATCGAAAAAAGTTTGTTTTACCTTGAGAAGATTGTATTCTTTAAAGGCATACACACCCATTAATGTTAGGTATCGTTTAGCGCATGCTTTGTTAATGTCGCAAATTAACTACTGCTTAGAAGTTACTTCGGGTACTTCATCTGGTAATTTACGACGGATTGAAAGGTTGATCAGAAAGATTGTTCGTTATATATTTAATATTAGAACTTATGATCATGACCGAGTCACTGAACAGTTTCCTCTTTTTGTTGGTTGCAGATTTAATGATTATTTGAAATTTCGTCTACTTATTTACTTTTACAGAACAATGAAATTAAGACTACCTATTCCTATTGTTGATAAATTCTCATTTATTCACTCTACACGAAATATGCAAATATTGATACCTAGAACTCATCTGTCTATTTTTGAACGCTCATTTCATATCAGAGTTTGTCACGTCTGGAATATTTTACCAAATTCTCTAAAAACGTTTTCTTTTTCTGTACCTCAATTCAAGAGAATGATTTTACATTTCTTTACTTTGACGTATTAAAACTGACATTTTACCAGAGCCATCGGGTAATAGGATCTCTTTATACGCTTATGCGTATTTTTTTTTTTCTTTTCTTATATATCTTAGAATTTTGTAATATGATTGTGGCTGGGGAGTCATTTATTACCCTATTGATTAACATATTTTTTTGCAAATTATATATACGTTAAATTTATTATAGACTTTATACTTTTTTGTTTCTTATTTTACATGGTAATTAATCTTACAATACATATATTATTGGCTGAGGGCTTCCTTGTATTGAATTAATAAAATAAATAAATAAATAAAATAATTTTATTATATTTTTTTAATAAAAAAAAAAAAAAATAACAAAGGAAATGGTTTTTTTTTTTTTGTTACTCTGAGGTGATTATTTTTCTTACTTTTTATATTGCAAACTTACTGGCTACAAAAAGCATATAAAACTAAAGAGGACTAATAGAAAAATAAACGATAATAGACGTAAGCATGAACAACAGTTCAAAAAAAAAAGTAAAATAATTACACAATTTAAATTGTATTATGATTCATAAGATTAAAAAAAGAGAAGCTTGAAAAATAACTTATTTTAGGTTAAGATTTGAAGTATGAAGTATAATTTAACATTTGTCGACAACACTACTTGGAATGTTTATTTGTATATCAGTTTTAAGCAAATGGTTTTAAAACTAACAGCCATTATAGTTGATATCTTTCAACATGTTTTATTAATCACAATTTTAGAATTGAAAATGAATTTTACATTAAATATTGAAAAAACACATTTTGTGAGTACATTGTTTTAGTTTAAATACACTTCATTCAGCGATCCTTCATTTTAGTTTGACCTTTGAAGGAAGGATTTCAGAATATGTTTAAAATCGTTTATTGCAGAATCTTATTTTTTTTGGTCTAGTAATTACTCTAAATTTGGAAATAGGATAAAATCTGTGAGTATATTTTGAAAAATAATTTGAATAGCACAAATTGCATAAACAGTCACGCAATTGTGCTGACTATCAATTATGAGCAAACGCCAAATAACTGTAAAAATTGTCGCAGCTGGTGTTTAGAAAAGAACCCACATGTTATTATCAAAAAACAGCTACATATATTTCCAAGGTACAAGTTTTGGGCTGAAAACATTGTTGGTCAAGCAGTGACTGTTTATATTGCCGTAATTACAATTTTCATCCATGCAATACCTTTAACGTTGGCTTCTCTTAGACATTTTTATAAACTTCCCTATGATCCTACATGCCCTAAATTTACACTACGTCTGGACGAGGCATTAATTTTTTAAACATTGAGCAAATTCGTGTGCGTATATTAAAACGCCTGGTGAAGACTATCGTTGTCGATGTCATGCTCTTGGTCAAACAGCATTGTTAAAACATTTGATTGCACAACGATGTCTGAAATCAAATTTTGTTTTTAGTCTGAAAGTTTGACTTTTAAGTCTTTACTAGTCATTAAATTGAACAAAATATAAACATGATGACGGCAGAGCAACGGAATTACTTTGTCCATGTTGTTATAGGAGATGAATGCGTGTTTATGTTTTTCTGTTTTCCAACAATGTTGTTTGAATGCTTATTGCACAGCAGATAATAGGAGTGCTTTCGAGCAACAGATGGCGGTGTTCGCAAATAATACTGTCAACCTAAAATACAACAACAATGTCATTGTCACGTTATAAAAGAGTTTTTATAACAAATGTTTTAACAACCATGTTAAAACTTGGAAGTACATAATATTAACATGGGCAGTCTACATTTAATACTAACATGATATTAGTGTTAATATTTCATCATCATTTTATGTCTAATGTAGACTGGTCTAGAAAACGCCATCCTTTCTGTAGACCAGATCTTATTTGCTATGCTATAGGCATTCAAACAACATTGACGAAAAATAGAAAATTACGTTTAGTCGCTTTTTCTACAACAGGCCTCGTTAAAATAAGCCTCAAGTCCATATTTTTTAATAATTTTTTTCAACCTGGCATATCTTTCAGCGATTGTATATCAGTGTTGGGATTTGTGATACCAAATTGGGTACAATTGACACATCAGTGGTACATTGGTACACTTCATGCTATTTTGGTACAATTTCATATTAAATTTATTTCAATATTTTTTCTTATTTAATTAATATTTTTTATATTTCCATAGTATAATAAACATTTATAACTACATAGTTGTACAACCCTGTCTTAAACTAAATAAATTGCAACATTTATATATACGATTGTCTAGGCATTGTGCAGAAATTTGAAGAATCAAAATTTTTATATTACATATTTTGTATTTTTTCTCTAAATTATCTGCTTATCATATATGACCCTATGGGCTTGATTAAATAAATAAATACATACATAAAATAAAATAAAAAATAAATAAATCAGTTATCGTTATTCTAAATACCCTATACTATTTGCCCTATTTTATTTTAATGTTTGGCTTCTGTATGTATGTACATTTAGCAAAATTTTGGTACAATTGATGCTGATTTGGTACAACTTTATCATTGTGGCGGTACAATTTAAACATTGCCAGATCCCAACACTGTTGTATATTTGTTCATTTTTTGCATTTCTTTTACTTTCCCAACAACAAAAATATTACACTCACAAAAAAAGAAAAAAAAAACAAGAGAAAAAACAATAAACTTCGCTCTGTTTAACGACGAAGAACGAAACAAAATGAAAAAGTGGCGAAGTCAATTATTTACTCCACTATTTCCGCCAGTAAAAGAGACGTGGAAATAAACCAGGAAAAACAAAAACTTAAAAACTATATCTTATTGGACTTAAATTCTTACAAGAAAATAATCTTTTTGTTGCATGAATAAATTTGAAAGGGGTTTTTGCGAAACCTAAAATACATGTTTTCTACTTATTTCTGCACTTAATCATTAAATACGTGTCACGAATAGGAGAAACACGAAAATTATCAAAAACGTAAAATAAAAAAAAAAAACATGTAGACAGGTACATTTCTATTACTTTTAGCCAAATGCAATCAATCAATGATGGCGAAGTACTGGTAGGTATTGTTTTTTAATAAAAAAAAGTTTCATTTGAGGTACTTACCCATGAGATCAGATGCTAGGGCTTCTTTTTGATCGACGGGTACTTTGGCAATTTTTCCTCCCTTATATACATAACTACCCTCTATCGACTTAAATTCGAGGTAACGGGTAACGCCCGTATGTATCAGCAATTTAACCAGCAATCCGTTGGCCATCAGGAACTTTGGTATTAAGTCCACATTCCAGTCACGGCCGCGCCCATATTTATCACTGGGCATCTCGATGTTGAAACGTTGAAATAATTCCTCCAATGGAGTTATAGAAGCAGACTCACCGCCATAGTACTTATTACGGTCGATATGAAGCACTTTCTTGCCCGATACAGAAAGCATACCACTTAGGATACACTCCTTAAGGCCGGTGCCTAAAACAATTGCATCGTATTCTTCATTCATTTTAAACTACTAAACTTTTTGTCTTTTAAACAAATTAAACTAGTTTCTTTCACTTGTTAAAAAGTGTAATTTTGTTATATTTTGCGTATCGTTAAGGTTGAATACACAAAAAAAGATTATTTCTTTTTCCTTCGTCGGGTTTTTTCTTCACTACCGCAAACACTCTTCTACTTTTCTAAACGTTCAATAAAATTTTTCTATTCGTCTTTTTCTTTTGCAATTCGCCGGCTCTTTGTCATTCGTTTAGTTGGCTCAAATTCGCTTTGGGTTTTCGATTGGTAATGTTGGCACTATTGTTTTGTAGAAAGGTTGCAATTTATTTTATTTTTGCACAGAAATTTAAAAGTGGGACATTATTAAAAATATATAATTTTGTGTCTTTATATTAAAATTCGATTGCCAAATAGAATAATTTTACATTTTTTAACTTTTTTATTTAACTTACAGCTAATAAATGTCAAACTTCCACATTAACCTCTGTCTACATTACACCCGTCTTCACTAGACATCGATTGTCAAGACAAACTTCATAGAAAAACAGTATTAAAAATAATGTTTGTTTTAAGTGATGTTTGACTTTTAAATACTGTTTTTTTATATGAAGTTTTATTTTTGTTCGATATATATTTTGTTAGAATACTATAGTTTATTACAAAATCATACATACTTTAAAAAAATATGAGGTTTACGTATGATCTTACATACATATGTATGTATGTGTTTTGAACATTGAGACTAATAAGTTTTAGATGACGGAAAGTTTTGTGCTCTACCTTATATTGCCCTTTCGAAGTCTCTTGATCAGAAATATTTTGAGATTTATTATCGATAATTATTGCCAATTATCGTTATGAGTCGTAAAATTTCCTCAAGGTGGATCATGGCAGAATAATAGAATATTATTCATGGCACTTCTCTTTCTATGAATATATCAAGAGTCTACCTATTACTATTAAAAATATAAGTAGCTATACGTGAAAAACATGTCACTATCAGAACACCCTTTAATTTTCAGTAATTGTCATAACGGCCATGGCCACACATCTTCTATACAAATTGGAAGAGTCTACCTATTACGGTTCAAAAAATATGTCTTTATAAATGCAAAACACGTCACTTTCGGCACATCCTATAAGTTTTAGTATTTGTTGTTATAGTGGCCACAGTTATACAACTTCTGTGAAAATTTCCAGAGTCTACATATTATGGGTCAAAACTTAGGCCTTATATACATGAAAATCACACCACTATCGGAACACCATTTAATTTTTATGTTTATTTTTTTAGACTTGTTTATAAAGCGAACTAAGTTTTAATTACTGTTTGTAAATTTTTAGTGTATGCCTCCTACAATTCAAGAAATAAACATATATTCGTGAATAACACCTCTCTATCGGAACACCTTATAAAATTAAGTATTTGTTGCTATAGCGACCACAGTTATACACCTTCTGCGAAAATTTCAAGAGTCTACCTATTACGGTTCTAGAGATAAAAGGCGCTGACAGACGAACAGACATTGTAGCGAAAACAATTGGGTTGCGTTTTTACCCTTTGGGTACGGAACCCTAAAAAGGAAATAATTTAATTTAAAAGACATATATTGGTGGAGAATCATACAAAACTCAACTTTTTATATTGAATTTGATAATTCAGTCTGTCAGGGGAGGCGTTAAACGTTAATCTTAAATTTTTGTAATGTAAGTATAGGTTGGCTACAGACCCTGGAGGAGGCGAATAATAATTTTTAAATCAAAAGTCGTATATTGGTGGAGCACCATACAAAACTAAAAATTTTATACATATATTCTTCGTGACGTTTACCATGAAAAATAAGCTTTTTAGGCTTCACCACGTTTTCAGATCTTTATGATCTTTTAAAAATAAGTAATTTGATTATCATAATGGATTAATTTTAATGATTTAATTAATGACGGGTATGACAGAAAAACATCTGTGCTTGGCTAACGTTTTCCTTTGCACTATATTTTTACAGAAGTTCATAATATGTCAGGAGCATCGGAAATGGGTAAAAGTGCGAATATAGCAACTGCAGATGTAATTTCATTTTTAACTAAAAAAATTAAGCAATATTTGGGTGTCCAAAATATTTCTTGTTAAAAAAAGTCAGTTACCTTGTACTATTCAAGAGATAATATCTTATAACGGACGGAGCGCTATTAAATGGGTCCTGCACACCTTTGGTAAAATTAAAAAGGGATTTTGAACAATCCTAGGGACTCTTTAATTTTTTGGTAAATTGTCGATCTAATCGATATTTTTATAATAATTTTTATTTTTTTTTTCACAAATTCACGTTTATTTTGTTAGGTTGCCATTTTGTCGTCATAAAACTTATGTAGAATTGCAATTTTGATGATAAAATTTTGGGTGTTTTTATGGAATCTATTTTTTTTATAAATATCGATTTTTATCTAAAATTCAACAAGAAGGCGAACATCGTTAAATCAGCATCAAATCATATTTATAAGAACCTACAGAAAAAATAACAAACTTATGCACAAATTTCCACATGCTGTGAAGGGTGCAATAATAAGGTTTTTTCTATGTTTTTCTTTTGAATTCTTCTGAGAACTACAAAAATTTGTAGTTTGATATGTATTTTGTAAAAATTTTGAAAAATTGCGGAAAACTGCAGATTTAGACTAAACAGCCTGCTTGCAGTGCTCTTAAGAGTAAAAAAACGACACTATCTGGTTGCCAAACAGGGCAAAATTTTACGTTTGCATAAAGCATCGCGTTTGCGCAGATGCTTTAAACTTGCTTTTTTTTTAAATTTTATACAATTTGTATGCCATTTTTACTGAATTTTTGTGAAACAGTTTATAGAGTGTGTAGTCAAATTTTTATAAAAATAAAATTCTTTTAAAATTTAAAAATTTATTACAAGTGGAAGTCAAAAGAATTATGAAAAGCAGAGGTTATGATATTCTAGTTAAAAATTTAAACCAGAAGAATTTGTATTTATAACTTTCTGTGTGTGTGAAAAGTCGTAACAATACATTTGTTATTAAAATTTGGTGTGAATTTCTTTAAAAAAAAACGTGAATTCAAACCAAAAAATATCAAAATGTTGACGACGTGGAGCCCACTTATCGATAAAACCGTTTCCATTGGATTTTTCAATAATATACTAAAAGACTTGGTAACTCTATTTAGTTTATAAATTTAACAACCCTGAATAACGTAATAAAAACAGTTGACGTTTGCTCGTGTTCGTGTTTACTTCGTTGGTATGATGGTGCGCGTAAAAATTATAATTTTATAATTAATTAAAATTGCACATAATTATAAACAACAACAAATACAATAATAAGAAAAAATTAAAGGCCTTTAAACACAAAAACGTAGCGAAGCTTAAAACAAATATAAATTAAAAATAAGAGAAACAATGATAATGATATAATAAATTAGTAAATGCAACATAACAAAAGAAAATGTAGAAAATTAAATGTTTTTTAGGGCATAGGTACAAAACAAATGCAAAAGAAAATTTATTGTTAAGCCTAACGGCAACAGGAAGTTTTTATAAAAATTAAAATAATAGTGAGCAATAAAAGAAAGAATGGGTCTGGTTTATTAGAAAATGAAAAAAAAAACTTAACTTTAATATCAAGACCACAAGTGGTTTCATTAAGAACGTTAAGTAGGTGTTTGTGATTTTTTTTACCAACAACAAATATAAATTAAAAGCTAAAAATAATCTATACATGTTTTAAAAAAGTGTTCTTTCTTTGTTTAAAAATATTAAACAGTGTACGTAGGTACATATTTGTATTTATAACAAGAAAATTACCGTGCATTCTCCAGGAAGAAAAAGAAGTTCAAGGGTTTCTCATTAATACCCTGGTTTTTAAAATACTGCCTGCTGCCTGTCACAACAAAAGCAATATTTTGCCAACATTATTAAACTTTGTTCAGAGGTTCGTTGCATATTAAAAAAATCTGAAATTATAAAAATATTCTTTTAATAAACTGATTCAGCTCATTAGAAAATTAAACAAAAAAGAGATACAAACGATTCTTTATGTATTTTTTTAAAGAAAAAAAACCAGATAAAAATCATGTATAAAGTCAAACAAGCAATTGGCAATTGCAATAATAAAGTGTTGTAAAAAATGAAAAAAAAAAATCTACTAAAATGTTTAGTATACATTAAAGCAAAAACGAAACAGACAGACTGACGGACTGACATAAAAATAGAGAGACAAACATTTAGTGTTTAGAACTTTTTTGCTGTTGTTTTTCAGTGTTTCTTGTTTTCTTTCACAAAAATTATAAAACCAGTTGTTTTGTCTGTCACTTGAGAGAAGTTAGGATAAAAACAACAACAAACTATAACAGCAGTAATAACGAACACACCAATGCAGAAGAAAAAAAAACAACAAACTACATATGAGCGGTTCAGTGCACAAATCGATTAACTCCATAAAGCAAACATTTGATAGTTTGCGTTAGTTCTGTAAAGCGAATCTAAGTAACATATTCGATCTCAAAAAGTAAGATAGTGCGGATTAGATGGGTATGTGTGTGACAGATATTTAAACGATTTTTTGAATGGACAAAATGTTGTCAGATTTTGTTGTGATTGAAACGGACGATTGTGTAGGATAGTGAAGTGTAGTGATAGTGTAGTTCAAAATCACGACTTCAATCTAGTTTACGGACACATCATAAGAATTAAAAAAAAAGTAGCCTATTGTGTGTAAAATTCTTGTGTGTGAATTCTAAGCAAAAAATGTAAAGTGAAAAAAATGGGGGCGACGCTTAGTTTCGGAGTTACGGACCCCCAAAGTTTCTATGTAAAATATGATAGGTATATCTCGACCATTTTATTATGAAATAAGACAATATGGGTATCGTTGGAATGGTAATCAAAAGTACTATCCAACTAAAGTGAAATTTATAAGAAAAATGGAAAAATTTTAAATAAGTAAAAAAAATTCTCCATCACTAGGCAAAAGAACCGATAACATATGTTGCTTAATTCAATTTTTGATTTGTCTCAAAGTTCGTAATTTTTTTCGATTTTTTTGCGTGTTTACAAAAAGTGAATTTTTTGTATTTTCAAGTACCATTTTTTCTATTTTTGCCATAAAAAAGCCTAATATTATAATGGATCCTTCAAGTTCAGGTAATTTCGAACAAAAAAGCAGTTGCCGGTCGACATTTACCTGTTAGAACTAATTTTAATCATTTATGGAAAAAAGGTCTAAATTTTAGCCATTCTTGAGAAGTATGTAGAGTTTTAAAGTGGTGCAAAAAATCTTTAGTTAGCGAAACCTGTGTTGGTTATACCACAGAGGAGAGAATCCTTGCGACCGGAAAAAGGCCGGCTATGCAAAAAATCGTTAGTTAGCGAAGCCTGTGTTGGTTATTCCACAGAGGAGAAAATCCTTGCGCTCGGCCGAAGGCCGGCTATGCAGAAAATCTTTAGTTAGCGAAGCCGGTGTTGGTTATACCATAGAGAAGAAAATCCCTGCGTCCGGCCGGAGGTCGTCTTTGTAGAAAATCTTTAGTTAGCGAAGCCGGTGTTGGTTATACCACAGAGGAGAAAAAATCTGAAAAAATTGTGATGTGTCCGTAAACTAGATTTGTTCCAAAATCACGTAATTACACTAATTCTAGTGCAAATAATAAATAGAATAATGTTGTACCTATTAGTAAAATTAATTTAAATTTTTTTTTTTCACAAATTCAGTTTGTTAAAACTACTTACATATATTTTTCAATACTAGTCGGATTTTGTTATACCTACCTCATCTATATAGTCAAATTTACAATTTTTGACGATTTAGAAAGTTTTAAAGGTTCTGAAGACTTTTTTGTTTAACTTGTTGATTTTGTAATAAATTTATCTGGCAACAGTGTATGTGAAAATATATTATTAGGAGTCTCATTAAAAATTATAAGATAAAAGTCTTCTTCTTT
Organism: Phasia obesa; assembly: GCA_949628195.1. Taxonomy (NCBI): domain Eukaryota; kingdom Metazoa; phylum Arthropoda; class Insecta; order Diptera; family Tachinidae; genus Phasia; species Phasia obesa. Next base: position 123,173,849 of record OX451216.1, read on the forward strand.
TTAAATTGATCATATTTTTACTATTTGATGATGCAGTTTCCTTTCTGGAAAAATTTTATATGGTTCCTATTATAGTTCAAGACGTATAACGAACGGATAGACATCGGAGCGATATTAAAAGGATTATGCTACCTATTGGTAAAATTAGTAAGAATTGCTAAGTGAGTGAAGATAAATATGTCGAGCTAAATATGTTTCGACGTAACGACTTACGTAATTACATATTTATAAATACGATTTTAGTATTTGTGACATATTTGCAAATATGTTTTCGTATTTGGGACATATTTGTAAATATCTTTTCATATTTGTAACATATTTGTAAATTTTAAATATCTTTGAAATATTCTCCCATATACGTAGTGTTCGTCTGATGGATTTTTGTAAATTGTGGACAAACTAAGATAGATTACGGGATGGGATATACACTATTTTAAAGCTAATGAATCACAGATTTGTAATCCATTTAGACATTTTAAGGAAAATGTTTTGGATATACAAAAAATTTCTTAAAAATATTCTGACATATAAGTGGTGGAGACATTTTCCTTAAAATGTCTAAATGGATTACAAATCTGTGATTCCTTAGCTTTAAAATGAAGTTTCCTTGAGAGCATAGGTATTTAGGCCTGCCACAGATTCCAAGTCGGTTTTGCAAACCAATATTGGTTTAGTTGGTGTCATGAAACCAAGTCGGTTTGGTTATTTTCGAATGGAAATAAAACCGACATTCGAATCAACTGTTGTTTGTCACTTGCATATTTGTGTACCATTTTATTAGTACGTTTTTTGACAAAATAATTGTTTTTGTTCAAATTTTATTAAAACCTACAGCATTTTTATTAAAATATTAAAAAAATAATATTACGATAAAACAAAATGACTACTACTGTTGTGAGGACGTTCAGAAGTATTTTACGAGATTGCACTAATTCACTTGAGCTGCTGGCTCAGCGTTAGTATATAGTATTTTATACCTACTGAGCGTTCATATTTAAAGTTGCCTTGCAGATTCATAGCTTATTATTGGTACAACAAAGAGGCTTGGCGAATGGTCCGTTGCAAAATCAAAGGACAAATGCCACGTTATAAGATTCCGCGATTGCTACAAATTGCAGCTTATTGTGATTTTTAGCTAAAGGATCCTATCAGAGATCTGTCGAAGATGTAATATTCTCAGTAGAAGCAATTTTACATGATGTCCTTAAGATTATGGAGCGGTTCATTTGGCCTCCGTGGGTTCAACTAAGCTCGAACGAAAAGCGCAGATCAAGGGACTTTTTCTACAGCAAATACAATATTCCTTCAATAATTGGTTGGACACACAAAGATTATTAAGCCTTGATGTGGCGAGAATTTATACTTTTTAGAGGACCTACACTGTTTAGTAATTCAGCCAACGGGAATCGACGATTGGCTAATCCCAGTTGAAGACTCTCGCAAAGTAAGAATTTTTTTCCATAAACTCAGTGGTGTTTTGGGTGGTATTTTTATGGTTTCCCCTAATTTGTAATATAAATAATATTTAATAAATATTTACTTTTATAAAATATAATAAATTTAATTTCATTTTTGCAAAATTTTCGTCTGCAAAAAATTAAAACAAAAGCTAGTAAATTAAAACCGACAGCTGTTTGTTGAATGTGTGTGAAGTTAAATTTCGAAATTTAAATCTCAGACACAAACCAATTACGTTACAGAGGTCTGTTAACACGCTAACATAGCGCTGTTAAGCATATAAATCCTGGGAGTATATCTTCCAAATGGAATTGTGACCACATTTTTGCACCAAATAAACCACAAAAAATGTAGCGGGCGGCTTATTTTATTGTTTTTCGATAAAAATTTAAAAATGTTGGATATGTCCCAAAATTTCTAAGTTTTTCACATTTTAATATTTTAAGAATTTTTAAGGATAAGTCTGAATTCCAGGAGTACGGTTAAAGATGGGCAGCTAAAAATTGATCTATTTTAAAGGAATTACATCCTTTTATGATTCCTAGTAATTAAATTCAATTAAAAATGGAGTTCTGATATAAATTTTTACAAATTTGTAAATTTTCAAATTTGAAATTTCTTTAGAGGATGAACTCCAGGAGAACGGTAAAAAATGGGCAGCTAAAAATTGATCTATTACTAGGAATCATAAAAGGATGTAATTCCTTTAAAATAGATCAATTTTTAGCTGCCCATCTTTTACCGTTCTCCTGGAGTTCATCCTCTAAAGAAATTTCAAATTTTAAAATTTACAAATTTGTAAAAATTTATATCAGAACTCCATTTTTAATTGAATTTAATTACTAGGAATCATAAAAGGATGTAATTCCTTTAAAATAGATCAATTTTTAGCTGCCCATCTTTTACCGTTCTCCTGGAGTTCATCCTCTAAAGAAATTTCAAATTTGAAAATTTACAAATTTGTAAAAATTTATATCAGAACTCCATTTTTAATTGAATTTAATTACTAGGAATCATAAAAGGATGTAATTCATTTAAAATAGATCAATTTTTAGCTGCCCATCTTTTACCGTTCTCCTGGAGTTCATCCTCTAAAGAAATTTCAAATTTGAAAATTTACAAATTTGTAAAAATTTATATCAGAACTCCATTTTTAATTGAATTTAATTACTAGGAATCATAAAAGGATGTAATTCCTTTAAAATAGATCAATTTTTAGCTGCCCATCTTTTACCGTTCTCCTGGAGTTCATCCTCTAAAGAAATTTCAAATTTGAAAATTTACAAATTTGTAAAAATTTATATCAGAACTCCATTTTTAATTGAATTTAATTACTAGGAATCATAAAAGGATGTAATTCCTTTAAAATAGATCAATTTTTAGCTGCCCATCTTTTACCGTTCTCCTGGAGTTCATCCTCTAAAGAAATTTCAAATTTGAAAATTTACAAATTTGTAAAAATTTATATCAGAACTCCATTTTTAATTGAATTTAATTACTAGGAATCGTAAAAGGATGTAATTCCTTTAAAATAGATCAATTTTTAGCTGCCCATCTTTTACCGTTCTCCTGGAGTTCATCCTCTAAAGAAATTTCAAATTTGAAAATTTACAAATTTGTAAAAATTTATATCAGAACTCCATTTTTAATTGAATTTAATTACTAGGAATCATAAAAGGATGTAATTCCTTTAAAATAGATCAATTTTTAGCTGCCCATCTTTTACCGTTCTCCTGGAGTTCATCCTCTAAAGAAATTTCAAATTTGAAAATTTACAAATTTGTAAAAATTTATATCAGAACTCCATTTTTAATTGAATTTAATTACTAGGAATCATAAAAGGATGTAATTCCTTTTAAATAGATCAATTTTTAGCTGCCCATCTTTTACCGTTCTCCTGGAGCTCATCCTCTAAAGAAATTTCAAATTTGAAAATTTACAAATTTGTAAAAATTTATATCAGAACTCCATTTTTAATTGAATTTAATTACTAGGAATCATAAAAGGATGTAATTCCTTTAAAATAGATCAATTTTTAGCTGCCCATCTTTTACCGTTCTCCTGGAGCTCATCCTCTAAAGAAATTTCAAATTTGAAAATTTACAAATTTGTAAATATTTATATCAGAACTCCATTTTTAATTGAATTTAATTACTAGGAATCATAAAAGGATGTAATTCCTTTAAAATAGATCAATTTTTAGCTGCCCATCTTTTACCGTTCTCCTGGAGTTCATCCTCTAAAGAAATTTCAAATTTTAAAATTTACAAATTTGTAAAAATTTATATCAGAACTCCATTTTTAATTGAATTTAATTACTAGGAATCATAAAAGGATGTAATTCCTTTAAAATAGATCAATTTTTAGCTGCCCATCTTTTACCGTTCTCCTGGAGTTCATCCTCTAAAGAAATTTCAAATTTGAAAATTTACAAATTTGTAAAAATTTATATCAGAACTCCATTTTTAATTGAATTTAATTACTAGGAATCATAAAAGGATGTAATTCCTTTAAAATAGATCAATTTTTAGCTGCCCATCTTTTACCGTTCTCCTGGAGTTCATCCTCTAAAGAAATTTCAAATTTGAAAATTTACAAATTTGTAAAAATTTATATCAGAACTCCATTTTTAATTGAATTTAATTACTAGGAATCATAAAAGGATGTAATTCCTTTTAAATAGATCAATTTTTAGCTGCCCATCTTTTACTGTTCTCCTGGAATTCAGACTTATCCTTAAAAATTCTCAAAATATTAAAATGTGAAAAACTTAGAAATTTTGGGACATATCCAACATTTTTAAATTTTTATCGAAAAACAATAAAATAAGCCGCCCGCTACATTTTTTGTGGTTTATTTGGTCCAAAAATGTGGTCACAATTCCATTTGGAAGATATACTCCCAGGATTTATATTCTTAACAGCGCTATGTTAGCATGTTAACAGACCTCTGTTACCGTAATTGGTTTGTGTCTGAGATTTAAATTTCGAAATTTAACTTCACACACATGTTTGTTGATTGGTTTATTTAAAAAAAAAAAAAAAAAAAAAAAAAAAAAACGATAATATTGGTTTCTGTGACATCTAAAACCGACAATAATTCAAGTACGAATTTAAAACCGATAATATTGGAATTCATGGTACCAAAGTATTTTTTTAAAATCCAATTCCGACAACATTGGATTCTGTGACAGCCCTTATTGTCTTTTTGACTTTTAATACCTTGAATGCCAATGCCGGTATCAGTCCAGAAACTGGAAGATAGTAACCTTCGAGGTTTAAGCAGTCAACAACTTCTAAAAATCTCCCAGAGAAATACATAGCAATGATATGTGAGAATAATGCAAAGATCTTTTTAACAACCTAAGTATTTTTCTCATAAAATCTGTGTAATCCACTTTGTTTTATTATGTATAGTTTTATTTTGTTTTTACGAGTATTTAAAATTTACAAATACAAAGGGATATTTTCAGATTTTGGTCCTAAATACCAAAACATATTTTGCAAATATGTCACAAAAAATAATAAAACTGGAGTGGCCTTCACTCAACTTTACCATACCAAATGGAAACAGATATTTTTATGGATATATTACATAAAAAATAAATCGAAAAATTAACTATTTTCGGTTTTAGATGTTAGGTAAACTACCCCTTGCTCCTTCCCGATTATGGTCAAAATTTATACAGCTCTTCACCTCCATAAACAAAACGCACATACTGAATTTCATTTTGATATGTTATACGGTATGACCTGTAGAGCGTTTACAAAATTTGGGAGTAAGTAAACTACTCCTTGCCCCTTCCCGATTACGCCCAAAATTTATACAGCTCTTCATCTCCGCATACCAAAGGCACATTCTAAATTTCATTTTGATATGTCAAACGGTATGACCTGTACAAACTCCACAAAAATAGTGGCAAAATGGATTCAGGAGACCTCAAAACGTATAAATCCGTCGAAATCCCGACCTCGAATTTTTTCATGATTACTATACTTTACCTTATACTACGTATGGTAAAGTAAAAATCTGGAGTGGCCTATACTCAACTTAACCATACCTCATGAAAACAGATATTTATTTGGATATATATTTGGTTTGGGGCGTCAAGTAAACTACCACTCCCACCTTCCCGATTATTCCAAAAAACTTTACAGCTCTTCATCTCCATATACCAAAGGTACATACTAAATTTCATTTTGATGTGTTAAAAATAGGGTTTAAGATTTCCCGGACTTTTTCATTTCCCGGGAAACGGAAAAAAAATTCGCATTCCCAGGATTCCCTGGAAAACAGCTTTTAAAGAAAATAGCTTTATATACCGAAACAGTATTTAAAAATTCATAGTTTTAATAAAACATAAGAAAGAACGCAAATAACGACCAAATATTATCATTAACAGTTTATAAAACTTAAAAACAATTCAGGTGACAAAAATAAGATATAACAAATATTTAAAAATACTGAAAAAGTATTTCAATAATTATTTTTGTGCAAAATATGATTTTAAAAATATTAATGCGTTTAAGAAATTATTGGACATTTTTTCCTTGTTTTTGTTGCAAAAGTCTCTATTTAAAAGTTTGTTTTATTTAGTTAACAACACAACTGCTAGTTGACGGTTTTACAGATTCTTAGTGGCTTGAATAATCTCTTGAACAATTGTGCTAAATAAAGTTTTATGACATTTTTGGGCACATTAGCAATTTCACCTCATTTTAAATACTTAAGTATCGGAAAAGTTTTATTTTTCGTTCATTTATTTTACTTTTCAACCAACGTTTATGAAAGACTCGTATTAATAGTCAAAAGCTGCTCTTAGAGGGTCTGAATAATAACATCTGCTATTAACAAATTTGTGCCTCTGCGGCTCATGACCTCTACTGCAGCTTTATTGGTATTGAAAACGGCCACTAAACTTTCTTAAATCTAAATATGTTCTTCAACCCACAACTCGGCGCAGTTGAAATCTATCAGATTTTTTTAAATGCGTTCTTCGATTTAAGAAACGATTGAGTCATTTCAACTATACTTATCTTGCTTTTACATCATGAATTAAATGCGACTCTTTGCTATATTCTTCATCGGTTTTTTGAGGACTTTTTTTAAAATAGTTTTACACTTTGTCTTGTACGATCTAAAGCATATTTGTAAGTTTCTAGAAATATTACAATTTTTAAAATGCACAATAAAGATAAAATATATGTGTGAAAAAAATGCTTATTTAAAAATGAAAGAACCACTGAATTTTCTTTAAAGTGTTCATAATTTTAAATTTCGCGTTTCCCGGGAAATTTGCAAAAAAAACTGTTTATAGTTTTTCCCGGGAATTCCCGGGCGGAAATTCCCGTTTCCCAAACCTTAGTCAAAAAGTATGACCTGTAGCACTTTCACAAAAAAGTGCTATGCTCACGCACCTACCCACCCATAGACATCATCGCGAAAATAATCAAAATGGTTTCAGGAGACTTCAAAATGTAAAGATCCGCTTAAATCACGATAACGATTTTTTCATTAAATGTACATTTTTTGACCATTTATAACTCACAAAATTCAATTCAATTCTTCAAATATCTGGCAACTCTGCTTGTCTGTGATACGTTTTTATCTCATTTTCTTACATTAGCATTTTGTATCTTTTTATTCTTTGATACGTTTTTTGTTTTACTATTGATGTTGTTGTTATTTTTATTTTTGTTTGTTCTTAAAGTGTATGTATGTACATATTTCTTGTGTTGCGCTGACGTTTAAATTTTGCGCTGTTACTGGTCATTTGATGTTTTGATTTCTTTGTTTTCTTATCCTCTTCTGCTTTTGATCAATTTGCAAATTGTAATTTTTGTTTCAGATAAGAAAAAGAAAAAGATTTCAAATCATAATAAAATATTCATATAAACATACATATGTTGATATGTATATCTTTATATATATTCCCATTTCCCGGAATTCATTATATACCTATTTTATTTATCTTTAACAATAGGATAACAAGTAACTTCTGATAAGAATATTGCACAGCGATGCCAGCTTAAGGTACCCATACACGGCATGTTTTTTACATCTGACTTTTTAACTGTGTGAGTCAGATGTAATTCTGCATGTCTGTCAAAATTGTTATTTTACAGAAGACTTTTAACATTTGGTCACAAACGTACATGTACTATTACGTCTGACTTTTCACTATACAGACATTTAAGCCGTTCGGTTGCAAAATAACTTGTTGCCGCCAAAAATTATTTTTGTGTGCGTTACAGAATTACTGATGACTTATCCATTCTTAAGTTTTTTTTTACTCTAAATGTAAAGAAGTTAAGTTCTCATTAAATGATGATACACGATTTAAATAATTTTTGTCAAATAGACAAAATAAGTTAAAAGCATATTCAGATATTTCTCTTGTAAAATATTACCTTTAGCCGGCTAATGCTTCCGCCAATGGTTAACCGCCGTTGATTGTTTTCAAACGGCAATGGTTTTTGGAAACACTGAACCACTGTTGATGTCAGATGGTTTGCCAGATCAAAATAGAACACGTTCTAAACGAAATGTTGTCAGATGACTTTTCACATATATTTTACAGAAGCAATATTTTAACAGCCCCAAACGACATGTTTGTGTTTTACAGTGGGAAATTTGACAGGTCAGATGTAAAAAACATGCCGTGTATGGGTACCTTTAGCTCTATTAAATATTCTGTGTAAAGTTTAAATTATTACATATTACGTTCAAAAGATAAATCCATTCACATAAAAATCATGTCACTATCGGAACACCCTTTAATTTTAAGTATTTGTTGTAATAGCGATCATAACAATACACTTTACGTGGAAATTTCAAGAGTCTGCCTACATATAACAGTTAAAAAATAAAGCGATATACGTGGGAATCATGTCACTATCGGAACATTCTTTAATTTAAAGTTAAATTTTTAGGAAGAGTAGTGATGACGGAGGTAGCTGTCTAGAAAATGTGCATTCCGCTCTGCTGGTGTCTAAAAATTAAATTTTCCCAATTTTTCTTTAATATTATCACCTAATTTTTAATTTAATTTATTCTTAATTTTGAAAATTTAAATTTTATTTGTCGAACTATGAACTATTTATATTACATACATATGAAATTTATAGTCAAGCTTAAGTTCGTTTTTATTCCCTTTAAAAAAGAATAATTTAAATTACAAATTAATTTATTCTTTCTTAGAAGGAATAGAACGAACTCAAGCTTGACTACAAATTTCATTGTAAGTTAAATTTGTTAATATTTTTTATTATTATAAAGCATACAAATTTTAATTACTGTGTGTAAATTTCAAGTGTCCGCATCCTATTGTTAAAAAAATATTTGCCCCTATCGGAAAACCCTTTAATTTTTTGTATTTGTTGTTGTAGCGGCCATAGTAATGCATCTTTTCGAAAAATTTCAAACCTCTACCTATAAAGGGTCCAGAGATAGAAGGCACTAATAGATGAACATTACATTGTAACGAAAACAATAGGGTTACTTTTCTACCTTGCTTTGGAGGTACGGTATCCTAAAAAACGAAACTTTGACAACGTGGTGGAAGGTAATGAAAGCAAATATGTATAAATTTGAAAACAACGATCTACCCTACGGCATGTAGTAAACGTGAGCATAAAACGTCTTGTTACACTAACTTCATAATGTTCAATAATGAATTGGTCTCTGTTTTCTTGCACTTGATTTCATGTGTATACAAATATTGTTGTGCTCTTAAATAAAAACATACAATAGCATTTGCTCTTCTTCCAACCAATGCAATATTTGTTGTTGTTTGAAATAAAATTTCAGTAGTGAGTATTTTGTTTCAATAGTGTCTATTGATATGAAATACTGTTATAGCAGACAACATGTATGTAAATGTATGATGTTAAAAGCAAGTGTTTGTACTTTGTATTTTAGTTATTTTATATTAATTTGGGAGACCTAGACGCAACTCCTCAATCAGATTATTCGTTATGGCGTGCTTGTAGAAACCTTAAAAGGCCAGTCTTACGTAAGCCTCCCTTGCGAACTTCAGCTGGAGGCTGGGCAAGGAGTGATACCGAAAAAGGAAATTTATTTGCTGAACATTTGAAAAAGGTTTTTACCCCAAATATATCGACTGATATAGTTGAGTTGCCAGTTCTCGAGGCTAGTGCTGCAGTACCGATAAGATTTGAATTTGGTGATCTTGAAAAGGCAATAACGGATTTGAACACCAAAAAAGCCCCTGGCGTTGATAAAACCAGAAACAAGATGTTAATTGAGTTGCCCCGTGTAGCTCGCAGAATCGTTCTTTTTATTTTTAATGCCATTTTACGTTTTGAGTACTTTCCCACGGATTGGAAGGTGTCCTTGGTTACCATGATTCCTAAACCAGGAAAAGACCACACAAAAATTGAATCATACAGACCTATAAGCCTTTTGTCAAATATGTCAAAGCTGTTTGATAGAATGTTAATAACTAAGCTTAACCCTATTCTAAGCGACAAAGGATGTATTCCAAACCATCAATTCGGCTTCAGGAAAAAACATAGTACGATCGAACAAACTCACAGGTTAGTCAATGTTGTTAAGAAAACATTTGAAGAGAGAAAATACTGCTCTGCGCTTTTTATCGACGTTTCTCAAGCATTCGATAAGGTATGGCATGAAGGCCTAATATATAAGCTAAAACTGAATTTGCCCGTAAACCTATATAAGCTGCTAGATAGTTATTTAACCGAACGAAAATTTATTGTAAAAGAAGGAGATTTTTTGAGCTCACCCCAGCCAATCGAAGCCGGAGTTCCCCAAGGTAGTATATTGGGGCCCTTTTTATACTTATTGTATACTTCAGACATGCCAACTAGTAACCGAGTTCACACATCGACATTTGCTGACGACACAGCCTTTTTGAGCATTCACGAAAGACCCGAAGTAGCATCACGATATTTACAAGACCACATATCCAATTTAGAAAAATGGTTGAAGAAATGGAGAATAAAAGTGAATGAACAAAAATGTACTCACATAACTTTCACACTGCGCAGAAAATCTTGCCCCCCTATTCGGATAAATAACCAAACGATACCTCAGCTTTCAGATGTCAAATATCTCGGCATACATCTTGACCGGCGCCTTACATGGAAACGGCACATAGAAACAAAGTTAACGCAAATGAAGTTGAAAGCAGTCCAACTAAACTGGCTAATTGGCAGAAATTCTACTCTAGCTTTAGACTGCAAACTTTTATTGTACAAGTCAATTCTAAAACCAATATGGTGTTATGGCATTCAATTATGGGGCACTGCCTCAGCTACCAATGTAGAAAAAATTCAAAGGCGCCAAAATAAGATTCTACGTATTATTACATCTGCTCCATGGTATATAAAAAATTCGAACATCCATAAAGATCTAAACGTGCCATCAGTTAAAGCAGAAATAGCGAAACTTGCCATAAGGTATTTAAAGAAGCTTGAAACTCATCCGAATCCACTGGCCCGTAACATACTAACTGAACCTGGTTACATTCGACTAAGAAGGAGGGACACTGCTTCTCTCATCCGTACATCAGAGGGATAACCCACAAATTACAGTAACCGTGAAACATACATTTTTTTTTGTCCAGCACTGGTTGGACTTAACATGTATATTTTTATTTTTAGACTTAAGATATGAGTAATTATTGATAGTTTTTTTTTTTTTTTTTTTTTTTTTTTTTTTTTTTATTTATTCTATCATCTTTACAATTAAAAAACATAAAAATTTCTTATATATTTACAGCTTTTGAGTTATTACTAAATGTATTGCAGCAAATAATTTAAACTTATTTTTGGGTAAACTTATATACATTCTACTAATACTGTTTACATTGCAAGGAAAAAAGATAGATAAAAACCTTATAAAAATTTAAGCAAATTTTTATATTAACCCTTCTATCAACTTCAAAGGTGAAGTTGATGAAGTTGTTAATGTGACAAATTTCTTATTAAATCATAACTTGAAAACCTGTTGCGATTTTCAAATCTTTGTGTAATATTACTAATCACTGATGTGAACATTTGTTGTTTCGAGTTTCTATGTAGTCTTTTGGTTGAATACCGCCAAGGTAGGTTAAATATAATCTTTAAGTTCTTATTTTGTATCACCTGGAGATTTTTAATATGCGATTTAGCACATCTTTTTGACCACACTTGACATCCATAAGTCATAATTGGTCGTATGCACATTTTGTAGAGTAACATTTTATTTTTACAATTTAATTTCGAATTACGATTTAGTAAAGGAAATAGAGCTCTACCACATCGAACAGCTTTATCACGGGCTTGAAGAATATGGTGTTTAAAAATTAACTTTTTGTCTAATACAATACCCAGATATTTAATGGTTTCACTAGTTAGTTTAATTATATTGAAGATACAATAAAAAAAAATATTTATTGCACTTGATAAAACTGTCCGGTCAAATCAGGTGCACTGATTTTTGCACTGTTTGCAATCTTCTTCTCTGTATTTACTGTTTAGTAATATTCCACTACACATACAATCAATATTTGCGTTTCAAAAACATGAAATACTGTCCACTTTTTAACATCTTGCGCTCACCTCTAGTATGTAGTTATCATTTTGAAAATCCATTTTTTGATCGCTTAAAAGGGGAAAATAATTCTCTGTGGGACACCTTAAAAATGACCATAAAAAACTCTAGACAAGCGCATAAAAGTACCATATACATCTAGCAAATGCTATCTGCCAAATTAAATTCTCATATCCGCATTTGTAAAGTTTCCATAACTACTTCTTCAAAAGACCTTGATGTGGTAATGATAATTTCATAAACCTACTTTTCCCATGAACTACTTGGTTATCAGTTCTTTAATAACAAACTGATGCCTATGAATTGTCTTGTTGCCATAAGAATTCAAAAGAATTAATGAAAGGAAGCATTTTTAATCAGTTTCCTTACCGCAAAGAACAAAAAAAAAAAAAAATGTCTCAATTACTGAGGTCAATATCTTCAAAGAGGAATATATACATACGTATATGTACATTTGTACGTTTGTATGATGTACGCCAATGTACGTGATTTGTTGACCCAATTTTGCATTTGTTTTTTTTTTCAATTCTAAAAAAATTGCATAAATAAAAACTTTCTAGCGAATGTTTTATGTTTCGTTTACACTCTGCTTTAATATTTCCTAACAACCCACACAATGTTTGTATTTTGTTTTTTTTTTCTATTTAATTTAGACAATAGAAACAAAAGTTGGTTCGATAACGTGTAAAAAATTTTGAATGAATTCAAAATAAACTAAAACAAAACTTAATATTCGGAGGATTTGTTTTTTTTTTGTGTTCTAAACTAATGGAAAATAAAATGATGAAATTCATGGATTTACAAAATAATTCAATTGAATGTTGTGTTTGGGTATAAAATAATTTTTGTTTGTTGGGCGGGAAATTTGTAAACGAAAGAGTAAAATGTTATTATTTTTTTAATAGGGTTCGCGTTTAATTTTTTTATAATTTTAATTGTTTTAAGTGGTTATTGGATTAAGATGAAAAATTCAATAAACTTTTTTTTAAGAGCTAATGGTGTGGTTTACAAAAATTAAAATAAAAAATTAACTGAAAGTGAGTTTTAAGTGAAAATAAAATATATTTATAAACAAATATAAAATCGTTAATTATAAATAAAACTGGGAAATAAGAGGGAAGCTTAAGGTAGTGGTAGACTTCGTTCTACAGATTATCTGAGTTTGTTTGGTTAATTAGATGATGTTTACAACTTAACACTACCCGAAGTAGATAGATGCGAAGGATGCTGAAGACGAACGTAGCTGCCCTGAAAATACATTACATTCTGCTAGTGTTTAAAATAAAATTTTAAAATTTTTTCTTTAAAAATTAATCACCTAATTTGTAAAAATTATTCTTTCTCCTAAGTAAGAATTAAACGAACTTAAGCCTAACTTCAAAGTTTAATTTGCATGAAAATAAAGCATTTTTTTTTGCAAACAACAACTATTATTGAAACCATGAGAATATGTACGATAAGTATTTTGCACCATCAGTTTCAATATTAAAACGAGTGACTGGATTTGCTTATGGTCGCCCAGAACGTTCTCCGTTGGGATAAGTATTCAAATTAATAAAAAGGTGCTGGCCGATTGGAGATTTAAAGTGTTGTTGATTCCGTAAGCATATATATCATGTGGCCCTGTGCATTTTATTTCAAACGGTTAGGGTTTAAAAAGCTGTTCCACATATGATTTCCGAGGTAGCACTAAATTATTATTATTTTTATAGAGGGGATACCGAAGCAGATCACAAAATTTATGGGTCCCTTTTCGTTCCCTTCGTTAATCAAAACCCGATAGGTCTTGTGATGTTAATAGAGACTTCATACTCTGCAAATATCGTCTTCCTTGATTTTCTACTTGCCAAATGATACTTTAAGTGGCACTCTCTATGTTAATAGAGAGTGATTTCAGATTAAGGGCTGATAAATTACTAACATTTGCCCTAAAGCTAAGGTTCCCATTCATCCATATTTAATATGTTTCTGCCAATGAGTGGGACTTCATACTCTGCAAATATCGTCTTCCTTGATTTTCTTCTTGCCAAATGATACTTTAAGTGGCAATACTTTGTTTTACATGCGAGTATTTAAAATTTACAAAATAATATGAAAAGATATTTATAAATATGTCCCAAATACGAGCACCTTTCTGCCAACTTGTAGTGAAACATAACAGAGTACTTGGTGGGATTCGAACCCACACACCCGTACTGAAAGACTACCACTCTACCTACTAGTCTACCGAGGCACCTTGCACTACACTTACCATAGGTTTACGCACTTTAAATGAATGTGAGATGTAAAAAAAGTATTTTATTTATTTATTCATTAATATTCAAAAATTTCTTGACAAGATTAGTGATCATTACTGAATAAACACGGAATAGCACATGTAGTACACGATATAAAAATGGTAGTTGAAGGGGTCCTGGAAGAGGCCCTAGGGATTTCTGAAATAATTTTGCAGTACCGCTGGAGTTCCATAGGTAGTGTTATGGAACTAATTCTTTAGTTACTTTGTGAAGATAGATGAGAAGTCTGCTGAAGATGGATATAGCGATCGAGCGAACTTAATTCGTACACTCAGAATATTTTTACAGTAACTGATTGTAGTTTATTTAAAAAGTATTCCGTACAGTTATTTTTAACTGAATGAACATTTAAAAAGCAAAGAATTTTATTTTTCTACTGATTCCAACATTCATTTCTAAAAAACTGAATATAAATACTGATTTGCCGTTACAGTTAATATTTTCATTTGTTTTAAGTTGGAAATTCGGTTATAACCAAAATAAAACTAGGTATGTATGTATGTCAAAAACTTTATTTGGCAGTTTTAGAAAAAAAAATCAAAATAACAATATTTGTTTGAAAAAATCTTATGTATAAAATATATAAGAAAAGTGTGAAATAAAAATTTTGTGCTCCCGACCGCAGTCACATACTCGTATTATCTGGTAAGTAATTCAAGTACTGTAGGATAATAGCTATTTCAAAACTAAAAGAAACCAAATTACACCAATCTTCCAGTCCAATTAGGATTTTAATTGTAATTGAGGCTTGGAAACCCTTAGGGTGGGAAAACTACGTCAACTAACATGACATAATATGGCATTGTTTCTACATCCTTGCTTAGGTCCATATATTAAAGTTGCCTTTTTACAAATAAATAGTAACTTATGTATACATTATTTATTGTTAATCACGCATGATTCCTTTGTAAATTTAATAAATAAATATTTTATGAGTATAAAATATTTATTTCCAAAAAATATAATAATCGAAATTGATTACTATGGGGAAAGCCTATCCAGATAGCTATTTCGCTAGTGCTCAACTAGCTGATCAGTGGATTTTTCCCAATTTTTCTGAAAAAAAACTCAGATTCTTATACTTAAAACTTAATAGACTAAATGAGAAGTTCAATCAGTCTATAAAGAAAGCCAAATCTAAATTTCTAAACAAAACAAAAAACCATAGTAACCATTTCGATTTCAAAAAGTTTATTTTATTCTTCTTTCAATTTTCAAGTTTTAAGTATAAGAATCTGAGTTTTTATTCAGAAAAATTGGGAAAAATCCACTGATGAGCTAGTTGAGCACTAGCGAAATAGCTATCTGGATAGGCTTTCCCCACAGTAATCAATTTCGATTATTATATTTTTTGGAAATAAATATTTTATACTCATAAAATATTTATTTAATAAATTTACAAAGGAATCATGCGTGATTAAAAATAAATAATGTATATAACACGATTCCAAATATAATTTTTTGTATGTAACTTATGTATAGTAATATATGTATATGTAAATAGTATTCATATGTACCAAACGTGCAGCATGTTGCATTACCTTCAATTGTTGTTAAAGAATATTAAGCGTTTTAGTGAAGAGGTCATTTTCAATTTCTTGGTTTTCTATCCAACCGGCATGGTTAGTAGCAGGGACTGCATTCCCTGTAAAAGTTGTTTGTCTGACTTAGATGACATTTATGGCACTTTGAAAATATTACCCATATCCCTAGTTTTACTCTTAGAACAGGGCAAATTATTTCTTCTACCATTATCGTACAAATGTTCCTTTCCAATGTCGGTCATAGAATTTGGAAGGTTTTGCATTTGACGTCTTTCTGATTATTTGTCACATGATTCATCAAAAACACTCGCTTTAATTTTAGTTTGATGGTGAAAAAACAAGTGCAACAATTTTCGACTAGATTCCATTCTTAAGCCTTTTGGAATATTCATGTATTAGAGGCAATAGTATTAAAAGACATATGTACATAAAAGAATGTCATGTAATTTTTTCGTTTTTGGAGGCGGAACCTCGGACTCTTCTTTACTAGTTGCAAAACATGGTTAAGATGGTGTTTTATGCATAACTATTTTTCAGTGATACCTAGGATGTTTTGAAACTGCATTGTATTTTTAATTATACCTTGTTAATTATTCCCTTTAGGTATATTTTAAAAACCTCTTAAAACTCCTTACCATTTGGTTCGGTACTTCAAGAGAAAGGTGAGTGGTTTACAGTTCGCAATTTTTTTATTTGTTATATATTTTTATAATTTCTTTTTTTAGTTAACCTCCTGATTGTGGTTTTCGGTTCATAAGTTTATGATGAATGCTGGTAAAAATATCTTTATTTTATAAATTAAAAGATTTTAGCTTTAAGATTAAGAAATGTGTATTTATTTATTTTTATGTAAAATAAAAAATAGTAAAAATAATGGAAATGTCGTTTATTTTAACGAAATTTGTAGTTGAGTTTTTTGCAGTTAAAAAAACAGAAACAACGGAAGAAACGTTTATTTTTACGGAATTTCAGGTTAAATTTACAGTTGAAAAAAAAAAAACAAAATCAACAGAAATGTCATTTATTTTTACGGAATATTTATTTTTTATTTGTTATTTTTGTGTTGTTAAATAAAAAAAAAAACATTTGTTTTTACGGATTTTATCAGTTAATTTTTTAGCATTTAAAATTAACAAAACCTTTCAGTTTATTTAAATGAATAATGAGTAGACCGGTTTTTTACTGAGTTTTCATTTATTTTAAATTGCATTTCCAGTTATTTTAACTTACATAATATTTTGAGTGTATGAAAATTTTAAACCGTAAAAATAAGATGTTACGAAAAACTTGATCAAACAAAGATCTAAGGCTGTTGTCATAATTTTCGGTGAAGACCGTCGTCACTGGCTTTCGTTTTGGTACGTTTGGCGAGCACTTTCGATGTAAAGACATAATTTTCAATCCGCGTTTAAAATAGTACTAGTGTCATTGTTTGGAGGAGAAACCAATGACATTAACGTATTTACAGAGGCTAGAAACGCATCCAAATCCGTTAATGCCAAACATCCTAAATTATCGCGATTTTATTCAGCTAAAAAGGGGGAAAAGTGCTCGTAATTTCCGATCGTCAGAAATATGACCCCTAAATGAAAAAAAAATGCTTCCTTGCTTGTTGCCAACAAATTATCTTAATTGTTTGCCACATCAAAGTCAAACTCAAAGTACAATGTCATTACAAACATTTTGCAAAAATTATGACTTTGATATTACTTTTTGCCTACACTGTAATTCTTATCTTTTGCAAAGTTTTAACTGTTTGTTTCCACCGAATTTCGCACTCTTAAAGTATTAGTTTTTTTTTGTTTTCAATAAATTTATTTTATGACTTCATGAGTCGATTGTTGTTCAATATTATTTTATCTATTCCGCATTGAATTGATTCATTCACTCAGCAAGTCATTCAGCCCAGCCAGTCTGTCAGTCTGACAGTCGGTAGGTGTTTAATATTTATTTTTCATATACAACAAATACAATAGACAACATAAGCAGATTTTTTTGTTTAGCAAAAAAATACACTGCAAATAGCCTTTGTACGAGTGTTTTATACGATTTTACCTTGTGAACAAAAGTATTTATTATGAACCTTTTTTTCGATGTCATTTAACTGAAAGTAAAACATTGTTTATAAATAATACAATCACTTACCATTTGTAATTGATTTCCGTCTTTTTTTTAGTTGTTGTTTCCACATATCTCTACTTTTAGTAAAAAAATATGTATTTTCTGATTAAAACCGATGGTCCATTTAGTAGATTTTGAGGTGTTGTTTCGGTGAAAGTTTCGGTGAAAGTTTCGGAAATAATAAAAAAAGATAGTAGCATACTTAGCTAGAATTTAGGATCGGTAAGATGCTGGAACTGCTTTAGCAAAGAAATAACTGAATTTATTTTAAACACCAGTTTTGCTACACATTAATAAATTGTTGCTACACATTAATAAATTGTTGCTCTACTCGTTCGTAAATGAAGAAATTGGAATGATTACACAGGGCAACAGCAAAAATATGCTCGAGTAACTACTATATACATTTGATGTATCATGGCTACCTTAGTACAAAAATGGTAAAATTTTTAAATTCTATGGATAGATTTTTTTTTAAAAAATTTTTTTTTAAAATTGCAATTTTTTTGAGACGTTTCTTCAAATAATTAATGATAACTCAAAAACTACTAGTCCGATATTATTAAAATAAATTCAGAAAAATTAAGATTTGCATAGCCTTTAATTCGTCTATATATCGCGTTTCAATCGGATCAATAGTATCGGAGTTATAATAAAAAACTTAAGAAAAAAATATATTTTTTACGTAAAAATGGCAAAAATTTTCGTTTTAAAAAAATCATAAAAAATCGAAAACGGCAAAAAACTTCCAGATTCATTTTTTTATCGCATAGCGACATATAATAGCAACAAAATGAGATATCGACCATAAAAATCGATTGATTTTTTTCGAATTTATTCACATTTTAGTGAATTCGCTCATTTTCACAAAATTTTAGTTTTTTGCTTGATATACGCATTATAGCGGGTTTTCAAATGTGTGAAAAACATAAATTTTTCAATTTCAAGGGGTGCATGTCGGATTAATGTTAGATTTGATGAGAAACTTCCACCCACAAAATTTTAGTCGAATTCGACAACGTTAACACGTAGCGCATAGGCCCCAAATCTGAAAAAAAGCGTTTAAATCGAAAATAATTGACAAATTTTCAGTTTTTGCAAAATTAACGCTATTTATTTCCCCTTTTGCAAAAAAGTGGATCCTGGTCCTTAGGGCAAACACAATGAGATTTACAATAAGCTACATATCTTTTAAATCGGTTAAACAGTTTTCAAGTTACTTGCCGAAGGCAATTGACAAAAAAATGTAACTAAGTCAAATCGATGGAATAGATCGAAAATGCATTTCATTGTTTTATTCATGTATTTTCTTTTATTTTATATTTTATTATTTAAATTTATTACAACATATAAAATAAGGAAATAAATAAATAAATATTATAAACTACAAACTTTGGAATTTTCTTTTATGACATTTTCTATTATTGAATAACGAAGTGTTGCTCTGAATACTCCAGCAAAAATCTGCCATCATGTGTGCATCCCAGCGACCCTGGTATCTTTCCTCCATTGTCCGAATATCTTGGTGAAATCGTTCGCCCTGTTCCTCACTTAAGTCTCCTAGATTTTCAGGAAAACGATCTAAGTGACTGTGAAGGTAATGTAACTTGATGCTCATGTTGCATCCAAGATTCTGGAAGTGAGTTAACATCTCTTCAACGTGCGCAACATAATCATCATGCTTGTTATTTCCTAAGAAATGTTGAATAACCCATACAATCGAATCCCATGCATTTTTCTCAATTTCTGACATTGAACTGAGAAAATCGGTATCTTTGACCAATTTGCGAATTTGTGGGCCGTCAAATATTCCTGCTCTCAGCTTTTCCATACTCAAACTTTTAAACTTCCTTGAAATATACTGGAAACATTCACCATCTTTGTTAAGTGCTTTAACAAATTGTTTCATCAGACCAAGTTTAATGTGAAGAGGGGGTAATATGATGCGATCTCGGGGCACCAGAGGTACATTTATAACATTCCTCATACCTGGGTCCAGAGTTTCCCTATAAGGCCATTGTTTTCTCTTCCAGTGTTCTGACTTAGCTCTGCTGTCCCATAATTTCGAACAACCCTTAATGTGGTCCTATTTTTTACCTATTCCCAAGAATCGTAAAAAACATTAAGGAATGCTATGCAAAAAATCAATCTTTACAGGTAGCCAGCGGAAAAACCCAATTCGGCGTGCACGCAAATTTATGAACGTTTATTACTTTGCCGCCGCAATTGTCAAAATGAAGCAAGGGCGACAGGTAGCCAACAGAAAAGGAGCATTTCATCGTTTATCAGATTTCTACTGAAATCGTAAAAATTAAAAAACTTTTCCTTTATTGCTTACTTTTTTTAATTCTGAAAATCATAAAAATGCCATAAAGATCTGTTCCAAACAATTTTCTACATTCAATACTGTATTTCCACAGTAACACGTGTCCCACAGAAATACGTGTTTTGCCCAAAACAGTATTTCGCGTACTTGTTTTGCCATACATTTCTCATTCATCCAAAACACTTTGGCAGTACCTGGATATAGTATAGTGGTTTCAAAAGCATCTAATTTTTTTATTTTGTTGCGTTGTGTAATAGGAAGATATCAGTCAATTTTAGCGAAATTTTATATTTTATTGTTAAAAAAGAAAAAAATAAAAAATTTTAAAAGTAAAATGTTTTTGTAAATTGTCTTCGGCAAGTTCTCAAGGACATATAATGGCCAGTGAAAATTGTAATAACTCGAAACTTAAAGACATGTAGCTTATTGTAAATCTCATTGTGTTTGCCCTAAGGACCAGGATCCACTTTTTTGCAAAAGGGGAAATAAATAGTGTTAATTTTGCAAAAACAGAAAATTTGTCAATTATTTTCGATTTAAAACGCTTTTTTTTCAGATTTGGGGCCTATGCGCTACGTGTTAACGTTGTCGAATTCGACTAAAATTTTGTGGGTGGAAGTTTCTCATCAAATCTAACATTAATCCGACATGCACCCCTTGAAATTGGAAAATTTATGTTTTTCACACATTTGAAAACCCGCTATAATGCGTATATCAAGCAAAAAACTAAAATTTTGTGAAAATGAGCGAATTCACTAAAATGTGAATAAATTCGAAAAAAATCAATCGATTTTTATGGTCGATATCTCATTTTGTTGCTATTATATGTCGCTATGCGATAAAAAAATGAATCTGGAAGTTTTTTGCCGTTTTCGATTTTTTATGATTTTTTTAAAACGAAAATTTTTGCCATTTTTTACGTAAAAAATATATTTTTTTCTTAAGTTTTTTATTATAACTCCGATACTATTGATCCGATTGAAACGCGATATATAGACGAATTAAAGGCTATACAAATCTTAATTTTTCTGAATTTATTTATTTAATAATATCGGACTAGTAGTTTTTGAGTTATCATTAATTATTTGAAGAAACGTCTCAAAAAAATTGCAATTTTAAAAAAAAATTTTTAAAAAAAAATCTATCCATAGAATTTAAACATTTTACCATTTTTGTACAAAGGTAGTCATGATACATCAAAATTATATAGTGGTTTTAAGAGCACATGAAATTTTTTTTATTTTGTTGTGCTGTGTTATAAATGCTTTTATGACCGGAATTCTTGAAATGACAATGTTAGGGTGGTAGGGTAGCTTTTGTAAAGTGAATATAAGACTGGATTAAGGATGATAAAGGATGATTAAAAAAAAGACATGGTTCTGTTTTGATTTTAGGTTACGTTTAAAAGGGTTTTGTCAGAAATGACTCATCCACTCGAAGACTTGAAGGTTCATTGTGATTCCCTTCAGCTAACTAAAAAAAAAACTAGGAAAAACAAGAAGGAAAAAGAGAGACCAATATGCGTCTTGCTACTTATCACTCAGCCACCCGATTTCCTGAATGAAGCCGAGACATCTTCGATTTTACACCGCTAGTGATCACACCTATCACGACTCAGAACTTTTTTTGTCTAAATCTGGAAGTAATTTCGTTTTTGCACCGTCCAGTCTGGGCCAAATTGCACTTGAGACCATTATTTTCCAAGACAGGTTGGTTCTCTTTACTATCTTTACTACCCAGTCAGATATAATCATAATAAAATGGCTAATCGGTGGGTTTACCGTTTCTACCCTAACTAATCATCATACCGTTTCCCTCCGAGCCTAATCATGCAAGTTCGTCAGTGATTTCGTTGCCCTTAACAATGTAATGACCCGAGACCCAACAGACTATACAGCTATATTTGTCCACCAGCACATCGATAGCCTTTTGCACTCGCCTACCACACTTGATTTAACACTATGTCCTTTCAAGGCTTTAACTCATGTTTGGTGTCGACGTACAGAGTGACCTCTTCCCCTTGTAAAACTTGTCCAGACACCAGCTCTGTGGAACATCATCATCTCTGCCTGGAACACACTACATTCATCTGGGGCCTCTACGATATTCGTGTTCTAGTTACCAAATGTTGACCCCAGCATCCGCTGCCCCTTTAAACCATCTGTGAACAACTCAATTTTGTCGTACAGTTTACCAGACCCCAACCAGTCTTCCCTTTTTGGGAAAACAACTAAGGGTATTGTATTGAAATCAAACTCAGTGACCATAAAGTCCTTTAGACCAGGGTTTAATGAAAGTGATCCTTTGAGTCCCACCTCAAGTAGAATATTTGTTTGTCCTATGTTACCCAACCTCTGTGGTGCTTGATATTGCAACATGATAACAGAATTCTTCCTTCGTAAATTGGATAATCATTGCCCATAAATCCCGCCGTGAAACATTTCAATTACTGGCCATGTATTGAGTTTTAACACCATTTGAATTATATCCACCTGCATTAACGAAATTCAGCCATGTTAACGCAAAATGGTCATAACAAAATTTTTAGAACAGCAGCGTAAAGCCGTGAAGGCTCGTGTACACAGAAACAAATCTTGCCCCAATTAAAGGTTTTCATTAGCTTCAGATAAAATCTAATCAATTTGTTTATTGATTCAATTATCTATTTAATTAGTAGCAATTAAACAATTTATGAAATCCTTATCTAACTCTAATCAAAATCTTATATTGATGCAAAAGATTTTTTTTATATTTTTATGAAAGTAGAAAAGAAAAACATTTTCTTTATAGATTCCCAACCTATATATAGAGGAATAGAAGAAGTTTTGCCTGCAGTATTTCTTTACTTTTGTTGTTTATTAAATTTTATATCGATGCGCAACTCGAATCTTGAATATTTAAAAAAAATTTCAAATCGTTAATTGAAATCCATTTTCAATTTTAGAAAGAAACCAAAACGAAACGATTCACCAGGCAAGAAAACAGACTACTTGAAATACAGTTTTAAATTGTTTTTTTTATAAATAAAAATAAAATATTTACGGTGGAGCTTTTGCAAACTACCAGTATATAATTTATAGGTTTGTTTTTTATTAAGTACGATAACAATATAAATTGATAAATCGAGCATATGGTTTGATAGCTGAAAATGACAATTTCAAGAAGGAAGTATTTTGTAATTTTTTTATCCATAAATTATTTATCCATAAATTATAAATCAATTTTGCACAAATTAATAAAGGAGGAACATACGACGGCAATTTGACAATTCTGTTATTTTTGGGATGGTGAACGCAAAAAAGCGTTATATTTTTCAACAAAGTCTTCTTTAAGCAAGTTTTTGTAATATTCTCCAAATAATTAAATGCCTCCATAGACTGATTAATAGTGCGCTAGTCTATCAGTCTGAGAGTTTCGAGTTCGATTGCCGCCAAAAACTCTGGGGAAGTTTCGCAGATAGTGTTTAAAAAAAAAAAATAATAATAATAATAATAAATAATAATCTATATATATAATATGTATCTATACATATAATAAAATAGTTACTCATTTCCTGTCTGTCTTTATTTTTTTGAAAGAGGTACCTTAGTTTTCTGATTCCAATATACGATACTTTTTTCCGCAAAAATATCTTATTTCCAGAGTAAGTGGATTTAAAGGTCATGCATACTTTAAGGCAAAGCGGAATATTTTAAACACGGTTGCGCAACAGATGGCGCTGTTAAAAAAAAATTAAAAAATATGAATTGGTATCGCGATATTTTAAACACGGTTGCGTAATAGATGGTGCTGTTTTAAAATAATCGCAAAATATGAATTACTTAAATTAAATAAAATTTTTATTTGACTTGTATTTTTACTTTGTAGAATTACATTGTTATTAAAATATTTAAAACACCTTTTACAGGGGGTTACTATGTAACTCGATTCGATAGTTAAATATTACGGATACGGATTTTTCGTACCAACTAACTCGAATTCGTAAATACATTTGCTACTTTCGAGTTGCCGTATCCGATTATCTCGATACTCGTACTCTACTTTCGGATGTGCATCACTATGTAATTCGAATTTAGATGTCAAAGTCGCTCGAAAGTTGGCATTAGTACTCGTTTGATTTTGAGGTAACGGTTGAAATATTAAAAAATTTAAATAAAACAAAACATCGACACCAAACGCTGAAAATGTAAGTATTTGTTAAATTTATGTATATTAATAGATAAAAATTAATACAAATCTTTTTCAATAGGGAAAATGCTACGAAAAATATTAATACGAAGCAAATACAATTTGAAATTATGCTCAACTTTATGACAGAGCTTCCGCAGTTGGCTAAGGGCTATATAAAAGCTCCGGATGCCAAACAAGCCACCAACAATTTATGGACACGATTGGCAAAAGATCTGAATGCAGCCGGTCCACCAATGCGGGAAGTGGTCGGTTGGAAAAAAGTAGGTAATATATAGTTTACCCATAAATGGAAATAAATTTTTTTTTGTTTAGGTTTGGACAGATCACAAGACCCATCTTAAGGCCAAATTGCGGAAGAACCGCATTAATTTTTCGGGCACAGGCGGTGGTCCGGCAAAAATGTGTTCATTTACCGCACTCGAAGAAGGTGTAATTGATTTACTTGAAATGAGGGAGGCGGTTGATGGTATGAGTGGGGTCCGGAAATTTGGTGTAAATAACAGTATCCCCCCAACCGGCGACGACACTGGTACGGCCACAAGCAATAATGACGTCGAGCAAGATGTTGCACATATCCTCACATGCGTAACTAATGATCTGAGGGAGACGGATGAATTGGTGTCTGATCCTTCCCCAACGCGTTGCTCGTCAGCTGCCCGCACGCCCATCACACGACGATCACCATTCAATCGCGCTGTGCCAAAAAAGCAGACATTGCTGGAAAAGCAAGTAAATGGTCAAATGGAGTACCACAAGCGCTCCACATCACTCTTGGAAGAGGTCAACAGTAATTTAAAATCTTTAGTTAGATATAAAAGAAGACAAGTGGATATAGAAGAAAAAAATTATAAGCTTGCAAAAAGAAAATTCGAACATGAAATGAAGTTGAGCGTAGAAAATCAAAAACTTAAACTTGCAAAGCTTAATTTAAAGAGAGAGATGCTAGAAATTGAAAGAAATCGAAATTTATAAGTTATATCTACCCTGTTGTCTAGTATGTATGTGATATTACTATTTATTACTATTTATATTACTATTTAAGCTTTTTTTCTTTCCTAAAACCACTATAAATGAATTAGTAAAAACTTCAGTGGAAATAAATGAATTAATATTTTATAAATTGTTTTTTATTTGATTTCTTAAAGCTTGCGCTAAGGCTGAGAACTGATTTCTATCTTCAGAATCTAAAGCAGTTGTTGAGGCCAATTCCATTTCTTCTTCATTATTCACTATTTCTGAAGGTAGTTCGACATTATGCTCTAAACAAATATTGTGTAATGCACAGCATACATTCAATATTTGTGCGACCTTTTCCGGTACATAATGTAATTCTCGTGCTGCGAGCAAACAACGAAATCTCCCCTTTAAAACACCAAACACACGTTCAATTATTGATCTTGCCTTACAAAACCGCTTGTTAAATCTGCTCTCCGCAGAATGCTCATTCGCGCTCCTGTACGGTGTAAGTATCCATGGCTCCAATGGGTACCCAGAGTCTCCTACGGATAAAATAAATTAAAATGATGAATTAAATAATGAAATAATTAAATTACCTATTATCTAAGATGACTTGTCGCCATTAATATATGCGTCCTTCAGAAATTTACGCTCATCCGACAAGTTCCATACGTGAGAGTCGTGTGCTGCCCCTCCATAACATCCATTCACTGCTCTTATGCGCATTGTATGATCACATATCTAAAATATCAAAGAATGTGCTCGTAAAAGGTGGGATGATTGATAGATCTCCTCCCCTCAATAAAACAGTTTATAATGCCACATATTCTACACACGGTGTAAGTATTAATGGCATTATTTTATTTAGGGGATGATATCATTTTGGAAATACTTACGACCATTGCATTTATGCTGTGTTTGAGTTTCCGGTTGAAAAACAAGTGCTCGTTTTTAGATGTCCGCACTATTTGTATGTGAGTACCATCAACAGCTCCTATTATCCCTGGAATTCCAGACGTTGCATAAAAGAAATTTTTGGCAGCTCGTTTTTCGTCATCGCTCATGACGAAATTTATGTGCTTGGGACACAACACCTTCTCTATAGCATTACACACTTCTTTTATGCAGTTTGACACAGTTTGTTGTGCCAAGCCAGCAAACCGGTCTTGACCGATTTGGTGTTGGTACCCACCTTGTCCAAGGAACTTAAGTGTAGCACCTAATTTGATTGCTGGTGTTACAGCTGTTGATCTCTGTGTTGTTGGCAGATGCGCACTAATGCTCTCCAACACATATTTAAAAGCTTCCTTGCTAAGACGGAAATTTCGCACAAACCTACAAACAAAAATATATGGTTATATACAACATATTTAATAAATTGTTACTTACATTACATCCGTCAACTGCATAAAATCTACACCATCGCGTAGGATTCTACGTTCCATTCGCTCGTCTTCATTTTCCATCCAAAGGGCAACCGTATCCATTTTTATAACGCACAAATATTTCTTGTTTACTTTTTTTATTTTTATTTTCATTGTTTTGACATTTTGGGTAATAAATGCTGCCAATGTTGAATAAAACATTCGAAAGTAGTGCCAAAATTATTTCAATTAGTGGCAGCACTTCTCGCTCGATCCGAAACTGTTACATGGTAAGAGTTTAAATTCGGATCGAATACAACTTTCGAGCTGTTCATACTTTCGAATCGAGTTACATAGTAACCCCCCAGAGCTTTGCAATATTTTTTTTTAATTTTATATAAATTTTAGAATTTTTCCTAGGGATGGGTACATTTATATAAAGTAAATACGTAAGAGTCTTAAAATATGGTGTGGATTACTTTCAAAGCAAAATCGAACAATATATTGTCAGTACGCACTCAACGTGTGTGGGCACAGCTAGTCATAATAATAAAATTTCAAAGACCTAAAATTAGGCATTCCTTTTACCCTCATTTCCTTAAATGTAGAAACAGGAAATAGGCGCAAGGTATTCAGGTAGAAGTATTTAGGGTGCCTAGACACGTTCAGATTGTATTAGTATGTTGTATTAGAAGTTGTTCAGTTTTACTGTGGATACAATTTTTCTACATATTTTTAGTGAAAACTTAAAGAGTTATGCTGAAAAAAGAAAATAATTTTTTATTTATAAAAAAAAAGCTAAATAAATTTATCTTTTTGACATAAAATGTTAATAGAAATTATTCAACGAATCCATTATTGCCGAACAAGGTTAAGCCCTATCGCCTAGTATGATTAAGATATTGGACAAAAACTGATGACACCATTTTTGAAGGACCCACTGATTTTACAATCTTTCGAGGTCTATAAATAAAAAGTGCTTAGTGTTTCACTGTGACCAATCGCTCTACTATTTTTAAATCGAAATGAACAACGCCTCTTGCATCGCAAAAAAATGCGGCCATGAACTTGTTAAAGGTTCAATAAATAAAATTGACAGACTCTTTTTTTGGTGAAAATTCATCCGAAGAAACCCACATTTTCGATTGGTCTTTTGTCTCTGGTGCGTTATGATGGTTCCATGTTTCGTTCACAGTTTTGAAAATACGTCACAATTTGTTGGAATTGCTCCTGAACATCGCCAAACACTCCTTTAAAGCGGTCACACGAAAGCTCTTGTGGTCAAGTTGGATCAATAGGTGTACCAAAAGTGCGGATAGCTTTACAAATCCAAATATTTATACAAAATGGGATATACCTCAAGCACTTTTATTCTCCGATCGTCTAATATGACTTTATGGATTTTTTAGACTATATCTGGCGTGATGTGAACATTTGGCGTAATTTGTGCTGGTACGATATCAAATCACATTTTAACTTTTCTTTGTTTTTGTTGATGATTTTTTAAGTTAAAAATAATATTTAATCAGCACACAAAACTCCCTTTTTTGCATTTTCGTTAAAATTAACGAAACGAGTGTTGAGAGGCTGTCGACTACAAAATTCGACAGTAGCACACTAATAGATAGCAGTTAACGGAATCAGTGTTGCATTAAAAGCTACTGTATATACAAAAATTACCGAAATTATCATACTACCCTCGTATGTTTTTGCTTAGACTTGTTTTTTTAATTCCTTTTATGAGAGTTTTACTATCGGCGCTTCTGCTAGATTTGATCTATTTATGTCACCTTTAACAACACGAACAACGTTAAGTGATAGACAGCTTTCAGTTTGGCACAAAATCAATTTCCAAAAATATAATATTTTGCTAAACATATTTAGACTTTCACAATTATTTTATTTATTCTGTTAATGTTACAACACAATTATAAATTATTTCTAAGTTAATTTGCCGAGCGTAATAAAGCAGACATTTACTCGTTGTAGTTAAACACCCAGAGTCTTTGGTGGGAATCAAACCCAGAGCCTTTTACACTACCTGCTAGCTTTCCGGGGCACGCGGTATAATAAAATTAAAATTTTTTCTTTACATGTGAATCATTTTTTTTATTGCAAACTTTACTGTCTGTTTCTATTAAAAGAAAAATACCCGAATAAATATTAGTCGAATAATATTTTTAGGAATTTTTTTTATTTATGTATATGTTAGTAAGTGGCATATTGATATTTACAACACAAAGAGTTGGATTTAAAAAACTCTAATAGTGGCACCTACCAAGCAGCCTATAGGAATTGTTAATGTATTTCATTAGCAAAAGTCGAAAATAAGTTATTTATTGAATGAGTGGCATTCAAAATAACATGTTTATTTCGCTGTGTATGCATCTTTGTAATATTGTTTTTTATTCATAAGAATTTAAATGTGTTTTATTAATGGCAAATTGAAATATAAATTGAAAATTTATAGCTAAACGAAATGGGCGGCAAGTACTTAAATACACGAACTACTTTTCAAATAAATATACTTATTATAATAAATTCTTTCTTTTTTCGAGCGGAAGTCAATAATTCTTAACAAGATAATTTTAAAACACATTTTTGGTTGGGGATTTTTAATTTTTTTTTTAAATTTTTGGATTTGGAAGTGGTTGGTACAACTGATCTAGTAAACCTTCAACTTAAAAATTTTAAATATGCAATAAAACTTTTATTAATTAAGTAAATCAAATATTGCATGTGCATGTATTGTGGATAAAGTAAAATGAAATGGCAAAAAATCTGCAATATTAAGAAAAAGGAAATTCCACAATTCCCAAAATAAGGATCGAAAATCCCAAAATTGGGATTTTTTACTCTTTCGCCCATAAATTCTAGGGTTCATAAAATATTTTCAAAAACAATTTGGAGCATATATAGCTTTATTACAGCAGTCTTCTTTTTCGATCCCAGCTTTGGCATTTTAGAATATATAGGCTAAAATCAAAATTTCGATGTAAAATAGGTCATATTGTGGGACCTCCATCTTCTACAATAATGATCAATTTTATACGAAATTTGTTTAAGCAAACACACATAAAGTTAGCATATACAAAAATGTAAAATTTTTATATATTTCTTAAAAAAAATTTTCCAAAAAAAAAAAAACGTTAACGGCCTTTTTTGGGCTAAACTACACAAAAATGCAATAATTTTGGATTTTTTAAATTGAAAATCGTCTAGATTTTAACTCAGTAAAGATACAATCTTTAAATTTATCAAAAATATTTAAAATTTGGCTCGCTAACTACGATAAAGAATTTAAAAAAATTAGGTGAAAATTGTCCCCAATATTTTGAAAAAACTGGACCAGGGTAGCGAAAAATCAAAAATTTTATTTCTTAAAATGATTATAACTCAATCATTTTAAATTATTATTATTTGCAAATTTAGATACCATTTTGTAGGTATTGACAAGACCTTCAAGCAGGGATCGCAAATAATGATTATCCATCACATTTTAAAAGAAAAAAATCATTATGTTAGGGATATGCTACATGTACAAGGAGTACACCATTGCAATCGTCTTTAAGGGGGCTGTCCGTTCCGCCAATGATTTTTATTTTTTAAGTTTTATTGAAAAAAATCAAAAATAAAAATTATTTTTCGAGTTCTATTTTTTCCTCAGACATCAATGATTACTTGTTGAGTTTTATTTTTCGCTTGGAAAATAAAAATTATTCTTCGAGTTTTATTTTCTGCTCAGAGAATAAAAATTATTGTCTGAGTTTTATTCTTTGCTCGCCATTTAATGATTGATGTTTAAGTTTTATTTTCTGATTGAAGAATAAAAATTACTTTCTGAGTTTTATATTTCACTTAGAAAATAAGGATTATTTTTCAAGTTTTATATTTCGCTTAGAAAATAAAAATTATTTCTTGAGTTTTAAATTTTACTTAAAAATAAAAGTTAAATCTTTTGTTAATTTGGACATATGTAAGTATATAAATAGTACTTTTTGAAACTTTTTAACTAAAAAACATAGAAATTAGTTTAGTTGACATTCTTTTGATATAGTAAAAGTATCACACTAGTGTTTGGTACTTTTACTTCATTTCAATATTTGGGGGATAAAACGTGTACTTTGGTACTTTTTTGGAACTTTTTTACTGAAACACATAGAAATAATATTAGTATCGTTATTTGAGATAGGGTTTCAGTGAGATATGTGTTTCAGTAAAAAAGTTCCAAAAAGTACTATTTATATACTTACATATGTCCAAATTAACAAAAGAAAGAAATAATTTTTATTTTTAAGTAAAAAATAAAACTCAAGAAATAATTTTTATTTTCTAAGCGAAATATAAAACTTGAAAAATAATCCTTATTTTCTAAGTGAAATATAAAACTCAGAAAGTAATTTTTATTCTTCAATCAGAAAATAAAACTTAAACATCAATCATTAAATGGCGAGCAAAGAATAAAACTCAGACAATAATTTTTATTCTCTGAGCAGAAAATAAAACTCGGAGAATAATTTTTATTCCCAAAGCAGAAAATAAAACTTAATACATAATCGTTATGTTCTAAGCATTAAATAAAGCTCAGAGAATAATTTTTATTCTTTGAGTAGAAAATAAAAATCAAGAAATAATCATTAAAACCCAATTTTTAAAATAAAACTCATAATCATTACAATCTCTGCCTTCAAGACCATGTATAATTTTGAAAAATCAGAATAGAACTGGAGAAATGGCAAGCCGTAAAAGAATTTCCAGGTGCGAGGTTCCCAGCTTTGAGACCACATAGGGCCATCCCTGGAGGGTGTATGGTACCAATCTTTAATACTTAAGTTTAGATACTCCTCTGCTATGCTCATGTCAAATTTTGGATCAATCGGCCTAATCGCTTACAAAGGACTAGGTTATTTCCAAAATATTTTGATTCTGCCCCAGTGTGCAGTGGCACAGAAAACTCTACATACCTCCCTATTTATTTCAATTCTAAGAAATATTAGCAAGTTCTAGAAATTTCTTTTTAACCAAAATAAACCGGCATTAGGAACAGGTAATAATAGTGGATAAAAAGTCAAAGTTAAATTCATTTATTAAAAAAAATCAGCAAATAATCAATTTTAAGGCACAGAAAAATAATAAATATAAAAAATGATTTAATGATTTAATAATTATTGAATATTTCCGAAGTTTCAATTAATATTTTGTTGGTACACAAATATGTGTTAAATCGCTGGAGACGGTGATTCCATACTTCAATTAGTGAATTCTTTAGATTATGCTTATTTTTTAATCCTGCGATCTAATTCTTCCCATAAGTGCTCAATGGGATTTAAATTGGCGCTACTGAGGTAAATAATGTATTTAGTGAGGTATTTTATATATAAGATATTCTTCTACAATGCCCGCATTGTGCTTAGTATCGCTGTCTCGCTGAAAATACTATCCAGTATTTAGTCTCAATTTGTTTTGCAGTTTCATTAAGAAGATTTAAATTAACAAATATGCCCAGTGATCCCAATCAATACAAAATTGCCCACACCAGCAGCTGATATGAGACCCCAGAGAATGATATTACCATTACCACCCATAGCTGCCAGATTTTTTGGAGGTAGTAACGTCATATATCTGGGAAAAAATCGTCATTATCATCAAAATGGCTTATTAAAATCGTCATAAAAACGTCAAACGCATTTTACCAATAATAAATACATTTTTTTATTACACCCCAGTCTTCATTTGCTATCAACATGTCCTAAACAAAAGTCAAACTTCAAAACCAGAATTAAAAATTATTTTTTCATATGAAGTTTGACTACTTTTGTTAAAGCATGTTAATGTGTAATGGAGACGGGGGTAAAGGCAAAACAAGGATTTTTGTAATAAATTAAGTTAAAACGGGAAACAAAAGACTAGAATCCCTAGTTGGCAAGACTTTTTCGATTCCAATAAGTTTGTGTTTTTATTAGAACACATTTTTTTAAGCTCAAATAATTTCAATTGCCTGGATTCAGTTTCTAGCTCTTGCCTTTCACTTTCTTTAACAAAATAGAAATTGTTTTTTTAAATTTCAAAAAACTAACTTTTTCCTTCATTAATAATAATAAATAGATTAATTTGTTCAAGAACTTAAGTTTATTTTCAAAATCAAGTCACATAGTTCTATATAAAAATTAAAACAATTATAACTAACTAGCTGTGAGGTACTCAGGAACAAAGGATTTATATAAAATTATAATTTTTGCAATACCTATAAATCGGTAAATTTGCGTACTTCCAATACTTTTTCTTTATATTTGAACCGAGATACTACGGTACCTCTTCTTCTTCTTCTTTATTTGAAAATTCGATATTCGAATGTAAGCGACCATACAGTTATATTAATTTTCACTCCAATTACATATTATATAAAAAAATTACATTTGATATTTTATAATATTATAGATTCATAAATTATTAACAATCCTTTCAAAAATGTTCCTATTTCTTGCCGCATTTAAAAGATTCGCCGTATTGTCTAAATTTGTCCACTCTTCTATATTTTTTATCCAAGTCATCTCCTTTCTACCTCTGGTACGACGTCCTTCAATTGTTGTTTTCAGGATTGTTTGCAGTAGCTTATATTTTGCATTTCGCATGATGTGTCCTAAGTATGCAGTTTTCCGTTTTTTGATGACAGATACAATTTTTCTTTTTTGATTCATTTTTGTCAATATCTCGAGATTTGTTACGTGTGCAATCCAAGGTATTTTTAATACTCTTCGATAGACCCACATTTCGAAGGCTTCTAGTCTTTTTATATCGGCAGATTTATTAGTCCAGACTTCTACAGCGTATAGTAAGACTGACCATATATATATAGCATTTAATGAATCTTACTTTTTTCTCAATGTTTATATCTTGGTTGGTTAGAACTCTGTTATATTTAAAAAAGGCATCTCTTGCCATTTCTATCCGGCATCTTACTTCTTTCGTGGGATCCAACTGATCATTAATTAGGACCCCGATTAGGTACCTCTTCACAAAATTTTATTAAACTTCATCCAGTAGATTTTACATTATGCGAACAAGGACAGAAAGACAGACAAAAATTAAAAAAATTGCTGTTTTTATTCCATTTCGACTACCATCCTCACCAGCAATAAAATTTTCAAAAAACATTTCATGTACGGAAGTTAACCTGTTACAGTTTTATTATATTCTTACGAAAGAAGAATTTATTCATTATAACCTCTGAACAACAATACTCTTGAACAACAACAACATTAATGGTTTATTTTCTTACAATGATGGAAGAAAGAAATGCCTCGTACAAACATTAGCATTTACATACACACACAGATTAAATAAACACTCTTCTGTTAAATACACAGCCACATACATAAATACAAGCATAAACAAATAAACAGCCACACATACAAGTATAAAGAAATAAATAGCCACACATTCAGGTATAAAAAAATAAACAACCACAAAACAGAAAACAAGAGCAATAACAATCGAACCTGCCAGACCTGTCTGGAATAGAACATTCTGGTGCTTTTAAATCACCTATATAAGTGAATCGTACTAGCGAGTAGTATGGCAGTATTAATTTAAAAGTCAAAGAGTTCAGTTGTCGAATTTTAAGAGTGTTTAACAGTTTGCTGTATTTTTGAACAGTGGTATTAATAAATAAAGCGACTTACAGTAAAAGTAATAACAGTGTATATTTATTTTGCAATTAAAAGAACCCAACATAATGTAAAAACGTAACAATATGTATAGATATCACTTTTTTCATCTGTTTGTTCTTCTGGCATATAAGTATTCCTAAATAAATGTCTTCAAAATCTGA
This sequence comes from Phasia obesa, assembly GCA_949628195.1. NCBI lineage: Eukaryota > Metazoa > Arthropoda > Insecta > Diptera > Tachinidae > Phasia > Phasia obesa. The sequence goes on from OX451216.1 coordinate 123,208,516, forward strand.
AAAATTGGTTTTGTTTTTAGTTTAGGGCAAACTAGTTTTTAAAAAGTTACTCATTAAATTTTGAACTTCTGTACTCTCCTTAAAACATTTTATTTATGTTGTTAATAATTCATAAAATATATTTTTGAAACTTAGGTGTTAATATTATTAATATTTGATGCAAATGAAAAAAATCTTTACTGACTGACAACAACAGCTTCTAGGAATTACCAACGCGTCTGACATTTTTGTGCTTTTATTTTTAATAGGATAAAATATTATCAAATTGGTTGCACCTCCTCTTCAAAGTTTCTTTCGATGCTGGTAGTTTCAGACAATAGTAAGAAGAGCACAAGGCCAAAGAATGACAGAAACATTTTATTATTAACAAGTTATTGTTGTCATTTTTCGAGAGCTGTGATGAGTTCAAGGCTGATTTAACATTATAAATTTTGCAAATTTTGAAATCGTCAAAATAAGGGCATAAATCGTCCTATCGTCACCATGCCATTTTTAGGACCCAAAATCGTCAAACCTGGCAGCTATGTTACCACCACCATGTATCACAGTTGAAAGTAAATGTTATAGTAACTAGAAGTAAATTATATAGACAATAGTTCAACAAATTTACTGACTTCGCTAAACATAACATTAGCGTAGAAAGGTTTTTATTTGTTAAGGTAAGCTGTTCTAATACTATGCGTTTTGTTTTATTAATATCGCTAATGTATGGCTTCATCCTGCGCATACGACTATGAGATCATCCATAATTTCTAAGTACACTTCGAAATTTTTTTGGGTGAATTGAAATAATATTATTAAATTCCAGGTATTTTATGATTTCTTCTGATTCTTTGAATTTGCTTTATCTCCCCAAGAATCTGGCGTTTTCCACCTTCGTGATACTTTACAATAAGCTTCCGCAGCTCCAAACATATTTTTTTCCCTTTTCACACATTTTATTAACTTTTTTGAAAAAAAAAAAAAATTTGAATACAAAACAAGATTCAAGTAATAACTATGAACTTCTTAAGAGCTAACAAAAGTTGGTAGCACTATTTATTTTGCATGATTGATGATATTAGCATTTGTAACCTAGCAGTATGTAGACTTTTCTGCGCCCAAAAATAAGAATTTTGTTGTTTTTGTTAAATATGCTGTCTTATTTAGAATTATTAATTTTTATTTTTTATTCCTATAATGTTATCGTTTAATATAAATTTGATGCTTTTTGTTTGGTCCATTCAGTTGTGAGTTACAGGGGGTGGGTTAACATTGAAAATCATCACAGCGAGAATTCAGTAAATTTAACAGTTTTTGTTTGATAAAGGTGAAAAAGTAAGCTAAGTAACTACGGACAATTTTGATATAAAAGATGCAAAAAGATGTTCAATGTTTGGGTTCCACACCAATTAACATAAAAATTACGACAGATCGACGTTTCATTCGCAAAACCTCGGCTAATCTTAAACGTCATAATTGTGAAACAACGTTTATGTTCAAAATGCTATTAAAGTATCTTAAAATGTAACCAAACCAGGACTAACGGCCACGAATGTTCGGCTGGCGATTCAGCTGTTCCATCAGGACAGCGCAAGGCGACACACGTCTGCAGTGACTTACCAAAAACTCCTGTATTTATGTATTTACCATATAGTCCGGATCTGGCAATAAGCGACTACCAGGTTTTTCTATCATTATGAAATTTTCTTAGTGATAAGAAATTGTCATCAGGAAAAGATTGTAAAAATCTATTATCGGAGTTTTTCGACAATAGACACCAAGACTTCAATGAGTGAGATAATATGAAGCTACCTTTAAATATTATATAACAAAAGGTTCCATATTTCTCCCCAACATAATATTTATTTCTAATCATATCTTGCAGCAATATCTTCTTGGCCTTTAAATCAGTGATGCACAAATTTATTTTGTACAAGTATTGGTGAGAATTTGAGAGCAATTTTAAAATACGGTGATAAGCAAAAGTAACCGCAAAGATTTTCGTTGAAAAATTAAAACAAAGGAAATTGTCTACGTGACAGTCGTAAAAGCAATATGTCGTCGCGTTTATTCTTAAACCACGTAAGCGCCAAGAAGTTGTTTTTCAGAAAACGAAAAAAACTTAATAACTTCTTTAATATGGGTTTCAAAATAATTTTTTTTTTACAAAGCATGGCTGTGCGACTCTCTGAAGGGTATACAAACTTTTTTTGTTTTTAAATTTGTTACTTACAATTAATTGAAGTCAAATCTGTAGCTTACGTGGTTTTGGCGCAAACAGCAAATTTCTGTGTGTAAATAAACATTTATTTTTGTATTTATCACAAAAAAAACTTTTAACTTTAGTAAAAATTCTCCAATTGGACTGCAACTTTTATGATTTTTTTAATCTTAACTGCAAAAAACTTAGTGGTTGAGACTTTAACATTTCCAACTTGAAATATAAAAACCATTACATTTTGCATGCAAATGTCATTTGTATGGCGCTTACGACGTTTTGAAAATGGATTTATTTATTTTTCATACAAACTTGTTAATTTGAGAATATAGTCTGGTGGCAAATGTTATTTACTACTATAAAAACAAAAAAAGGCAATTTCGAAAAAATGTCGCTTACGTGGTTTAAGAAGAAACGCGACGATATGTATGTTTCAAAGACGTAGAACCAATTTTATTACGTTGTTTAGTGCAAATGAATTTTAAGTCCGAAAAAATTTGTTCACATAAGTATGTGTACGGGAAAGAATTTTTTTTGAGTTCAGGATAGGCCGAGTTATCCAAAGTTTTCCAAAATAATACCCTGTCTATTTCCGGTAGAGATTTTAACTCGCTACGTAATATAATAAGTTCCATTTGTATTTTGTATTCATATTTACTAATGTCAACATTAAATGGGTTCTCAAAAAGTTCAAGAAGTGGTTTTATATTATTTATGTCTTGATACTTATCTTCAAAATTAAAAAAAGGGTTTCAAATATCATAATATAATCAAGGGTTCTCTGCTGGTTCATAGTTAAGGAAGTTTTCGGAAGTTCTCTAAAATCGCCTAACTTATTTGTGATAACAACAAATATAATTTAGTTTTGAAATTGAAAATTTTAATGGAAAAATCGTATATATTATTTTCCTTGCCCTGTAATTCTAAATTAAAATCATTAAGTAAACCAGTGGTATCTGAAAAAATGCTAAATCAGAAATAAACTGATCGTTTTTAAAATACTCTGATAAGCATTTATCAATTTTTTCCATCTCCATAAACTCAAGAACTTCTTTTCTTAAATTAAACAGTCTGTTAAGACATTGTCCTCTACTTAGCCACCGAACATCGGTAAACATTTTTAAATCATGGTTGGAAGGATACCAATTTTCTATGCGTAAGCTAATGTTGTCCCCCTCGAATTTTACTGATTATTCGTTCCGCAATCTTCATTGGCGGACAATCACTAATAAATTTTGAGGCTAAAGCAGCCTGGTGAATAACACAATGAAAAGAATCAACATCAAAACCATGATTTTTCAACTGGCCGATAAATCCTTCATGTTTACCAGTCATTACATGTGCACCTTCAGTACATACTCCAGCAAATTTTTCAGTGTCTACAATCGACAGAAGCTGATCGTGTACAACATCAAATAATAAATTACCCGTAACATTACCGTAAAAAGTTTCCAGAGAAAACATTGTTTCGCAAACTTTGTATTCTTCATCTATACAACGAACACAAATTATATGCTCAGACAAATCGTTTATGTCAGTGCTCTCATCCAAGCAAAGAGAATAAAATTCACATTGGCTGAGTTTTTCCTTAATAGCCCCCAATTGAGCCGTTCTCCGCGCTATAGTCATTCGGGACAAAGGCACTGATTGCATAAATGTACAATTAAGTTGCAGAAAAATTTTACTTAATAATTCTTTAATAAAAATTCCATCAGTAAAAGGTCTGCCTTGCCTGACAAAATACAGAGCCCCCATGCTTGAAATTTTTCCTCTTAAATTAAAATCTTTTTCATTTTCATTGTTTTCTTCCATTTCTAGCCATCGCTTTAATTTTTCTAAAAATAATTTTTTAGATCTATTAAAAAGCTCATCAAACAACATAAAAGACATTGAACATTTCCAAAAGCATTGTTCATCATAAAATAATTTTTTTAATTCCATGTTTACTTATATTGACCACTGTAACTGAAAAAAAAAAAAAAATTGAAAAAAAGATTCATACGCATCCGCTAACATGTGCATTCACCAACGTCTGTTAAACGACTAAACTTACAAACAATTGTTTCACTAAATGTGCATAACTGCTTTAAATCTCAACCAATCTTTGCATACAAAAAGCTATTCACACACACCACTATTTTATTCTCCTGCTGATATTTCATCCTAAAGTTATGCAACTTAAAAGTATGGAATACAAATTTTAACAACATGATTAATAAGCGTGGGTTTTCGTTTTTTAATAGGAGGGAGATTAATAGAGTTATGATCTTACCCTTTGGGTATGAAACAAAATTTATGTGGTTTTACAAAGCTTATCTTGAGGTAAACACAACGGCTCTAGTGTTAGGTTTGGGGGCTGGTCAGTATTATATCCAACAGGCTTAAATTTATTTGTTAATTGTGGTACCAACTTCAATAGCTGCGACATTAGACAGATTTTTAAAGACTGGAGATTCCTTAGTCTATATCTTAGACTCTGGGTGTATTCTGCAGACAAGCAAAAAGCTTTGCAGGTTGTGTTGTTTAAAAAAAAATTGCCTATCTTTAGGATGCAAAATCAAGATAATAAATAAATGTTGATATTTGTAAATAGCATTTTGTTTTTATGTGCGTTTCTACTATATATAGTTTTTGTTTTGTTTTTAAACTACTAAAACAAGTGTTGTTAACTATCTTAAAGCCAAAAAATTTTTTTTTGAAATTTAAGTACCCTAATAATGGTTCTTTTAATATAAACTTAAATATTGTACAGTATTCCAATCGGTTCACATTCACAATTTTAAGGTTAGTATTTCCTTTCTTAATTTTAAAAATATGGTTATTTTTTTATTGAACTGGTCCTATTGAGAATTAAAACAATTTAAATTTGTTTTTGTGTTTAGAATAACAGACGAAAATAAATAAAAAAATGAAATTAGAAGATACCAACAGCTTTTGTCGTAAAAATATGTTAGGCCAAGTCATTAAAGCTCTATGTGTGCATGTGTGTGATTTTTCTATTTATTCTACTCAAGATGTGTATAAAATCTTATTAACCCATATTACAAGTTTCTGTTTAATAAATAAAACTATTTCTATAGACAGAATGCGAATGAATATAATTTGTTTATTATTCACATCATGTAATTTGAACATCACCTCAATATGTCAGTGTTGATTGACATTCGAACATTGGTTTGTCATTTTTAGCTGTCGGTAAATTGATTTACAGGGTATTTACTTGTGTAGCAAAAATTTTACATTAATTTTGTTTAGATTATTTCGATATTTGTAAAATATTATTTGTACTGGAAATATTTAAGATTTTTTTATTTTTTACGCTGAACCTCAAGACGAATAGCTCATTTCTAAAGCAATTTGATTTCGAGACTTTTCGGAACAAAAATCTTTATATTTAACAATATAAAATCTTTTATGCTTGATACAATTAGTTAAGCGTGGTTCTATTTCTTCTAAATAATAAAATTTCTCAAGGCCTTTAAAATCACTTAAAAGCGTTTGTTTTTACAATAATTTCGTCTTATGACAAATATCTCTTACCACCCAGAAATGGTCGGACGCTTTTACATATTAAAGTTTTTATTCAAAATGTGTACCTTCTCGGTTAAGATGCCCTTAGCATCAAGATCACACGCACTTTCATTCTTCGATTATCTAATATCATTCCATGAATTTTATCGACAATTTCTGGCGTGATGACATCTTTTGCACGATCTGAACGTTGGGTGTCACAACGACCACAGCTGGAACTCAGTAAAAGACTTTTTAGCCAATGAAATTGAGTCCCATAGTATTTAAAACGTCTTTCTTTGGGTTCGATGATAATTAATCAGTTGATCAGCTCACAAAATTTGCGAGCTGATCAGCGAAAATACAAAAATCACGGACTTATAGCATTGTTCCGTATTGTTTAATGCATGTCTATGATTTGGGTTGCAAAGTTTCGCGTAGTATCTTACAATTCTCATTCAGTTTACAGATTTTACTTTTTTTTAATTCTCATTTAGTTTATTGCAGAAAAAATGTAACTAGTTAAGTTTAGAATATTAAAGACACAGAGTTTAGCTGAACGATGTGTTCGTTTCGTTGGAGCCAACTTAAATGCCAACCGAGAGATAAAGTAGTAATCTTGTCAGATTATCTTTTAAAGCTATTTAAATCTATGTTTTAATCCTTTCTATATTTGAGAGAAGAAATTTTGTTTTGCTCGAAGCAGAACTGACTGCCTTAAGTTTTGCTGCACTCTCTCATGGAAAACGAATATGTTTTAGGGCGTAGCAAAGATTTCGTTGCACCAATCGTCTAAAAAGAGCGTAAAATAGAAGTGGAAACCCATTTTGGAAATAAAATTGTAAAGTTCACACCCCTGTGCTTTGGACCGTTTGACATGGCTCAGGAGAATTACAAAATTATGACCTTTCGCCATAGCAATGACTCGCACTTTATCAACAAGAGGGCATTAACTCAAAATATTTAAATTTTCACTTTTTGCGAGAAATAAACCAACAACATCAATATCCACCTTCTGTAAAAATTTCAACGTATTCTGATTACTCTTTCATCTCGAAACCCACATATGAGACCATTTTCGTGATAGCGTCTTGAGTACCTTTATATCAACAAAAAGTTATCATTTTTATTTGGCAATAATTGCAAAAAATTTAAAAGAAAAACAGTGTAAATATATTTTTAAATGGAATTTGCTTACTATAATATGTTCGGATTTTTTAATTATCTTAAAATGTAATCGGTATTCGATATCAATTGAAATCTCTGTTTAAATTCTATTGAAGTTTCGGTCGATATCGAATGGAAAAATTTGCTCCCTGATTTTTATAGGGCAAATTTTTTTTTTGACCTAAGTTTAATTTTTCCTTCCCGCAAAAATCAGACTGGATCATTTGGAGAAATAGCAAGTTCCAAAATGTTTTGCCTTGTAAGTGGATGTTAAAAGCGCTGAATAGCACGTGACGCTATTCTGTTGGAAAAAAATGTTTTCAATAAAAATCGCATTCAATTGTAGTCCCTAATATTTCTGTAGCAATAAGTAATAAGTGCTTAAATCGACTTAAGCAAAAATTAAGTTAGTGGCACCTTTGAAATCTCCGGACTTCAAAGTACCCATGTGCAAAGTTTCAATTATTTTGTACCATTTTTCAGGAGGTTATAGCAAAATAACTTTTATTTATCTCATCAAGCTATTTTTTGAAATCATAAAAACTTCTTTCACAACTTATTAATTGCAACGCCTGAGTACTTTTAGTAGATATAAGATATGTTTCCAAATCATACGTTTGACTCCCATAGGTAAAGTTTAAAGATAAGTATTTTTTTAAATTTATTTTAAAGTTTAAAATTGATCTCCTACAAAACTTAAAAATCAGACTTAAGCACATTTTCCTTATTGCCACAGATTTGATGGTAATCGTTCTATACAGAACCAGTAGCTGACGCTAACGTTTTAGTTGGGCTCAATTCTTAAAGATAAAAGGACTAATAATTCCACTGACCCGAAAACCTCAGTTAACAATAATAAGAATTACCCTCATCACCGTTTAGAATATTTTGATAAAAGATTTGTGAACAAAGTTACGATTTGCAAGATAAGTAAGCATTGTTCCAACATTAGCTTATTCCAGAGTACGAAAATAAACAAAACGAAAGGAAAGCAAACGTTTTTTGGGTAAAACAGAAACAATGACATAAATTGTGGCATTTTGTTTTGTATTGTTGTTGGTCGTAAACAAAAACTGTACATACATTTATACGTACACAGGCAGAAAAGAAAACAATGAAATGAATAAAAATGATTTGAGAAAAAACATTTCGCAAACGTTTGGTAGAGAAAGTATCAAAGCTTTATACAACATTTATTTTAAAGAGATATTGTTTATTTAAACTATAATAGTATAAAAAGAAAAACAAACTAAAAAGCAATTTAAGAAAATTAATCATAAACAAAATCAGTATTCGAGAATCCAACGAGCTAAATCAATCACACAAAGAAATACGTTTCTGTTTTTGTTTTGTTCGTAATTGTATATTTGTAATGGTAGATCAACTTAAGCAAATGAGTGAAAAGGCAATTGTTTCGGGTTTCGCATTTAGAAAACGAATAAAAAAGTTTGAAAATTCTGTATCATTGCAAGAAACGTTTGCGAAACGTTTTGTTTGTTTTCATACACTGGGGTATTCAGGATAAAATGACACACAAATCTAAACAAAAATGATATGAGAATAGTCAAATAATCAAGTGACTGTTTTTACCTTATCCAAAAGTGGATCCTTAAGAAAATACTTCTTACTTACTCATGACTCAGATTTTGGCACGTATATTCCGACTTTATGTGTTAAATCCAAATATGCAAAGTGTGCTAAAAATATATGAATAATAAATGTCACAATAAAACAAGTTCATTAAACTTTTCAATGCGCTGAAATAACTTCTTTTAAGTCTTGAGATTTGTTTATTTTCTTCATTATTGTTTTGAATAAATTAATGAATAAATACATAAACAAATGAAAATATTCTTTGAACAAATATTAACGACTTTATTATACCTGATAATCTTTTAATTCATTTAATTATTTTTCATTTTCTTATTGTTCATTTATTATTCTTTTCGTTTATTTGCAGCACCTCTCACAGCAGCAGACAACCACAAAATGTTGGCAATAGTGTGGTTTTATACAAAATGGCGTTTTTAATAAAAAATCTTCAAGAAATGCTTAAATCATTAGACTACAAATATTTTTGTCGCTGAATGTCAGTTATGTAAGACATTAAAAGTAAATACATAAATTACTTTCCTAAAGTTAACATACTCGTACATACATACAAAGTTTGTATAAAACAAAACAAGAAAATAAAACTGTGATTTTAATTTGTAAAACTAATGGTGTCTTGTGAAAATGCCTTCTGCGAATACCGAAGAGTTGAGGCGAAAGTTTACAGTTGTACAACAGCAAAGATCAGCTCCGCCTGGCTTTACGGGGACGACAACGCCGTCATTGAATGCGGCAGCAGTTTACGATCCCCTCAATGCCTCCTCCATTCCTCTAAGCAATACAGCAACTGGTCTCCTAAATTTGCAGGAGCCAGAACGAACCTATGTATTCCCGGGCCTAGGTGGTGTTGGTGGAAACGTTATCGGTAGTACGACAATGACAAGTGTTATACCCGGTGTAGCATTTATAAATCCTAATCCTCATTCATTAGCATTGGCTGGTAATGGGCGAGGACACTCACGTTCGGTTAGTCATGGTGGTGGGGCAATAGTGGGCCCAAGTGGCCGCCCCATTAAATCAGCCTTGAAGGGACATCAGCGTGCATTTTCCCAAGGGCAAATTACTGATTCGCCCGGAGCCACAGGTACGCCCCGTGGTCACAGTCGTGTGGGCTCTAAAACTGATTTTATTTTACCGCCCGGTCATAAAGAAGAAAACGAAGCCCGCGAATTTGGCCTGTCGGCTCCAACCTCAGCTACCGGTCGTGGTCATTCACGTCAGGCCTCCCGTTCCGAATCGATTTACACCCTGCGTCGTTCTGAAGCACCGCCATGGTGGAAACGTGTCGGTATTTGTCCTACAGAAAATCTAGAAGAACGTCCATATCGTATAGTAGTGCCAAATCATACAGTACCCCCGAAAACACCCAAACGTGATCATCCGAATGGTCATTTTGTGGACAATAAAATACGCACTACAAAATATACCCTGCTCTCGTTTATTCCCAAAAATCTCTTAGAACAATTTCATCGGGTGGCAAATTTGTACTTTATTTTTATCGTTTTACTTAATTGGTTTCCGGCCATCAATGCGTTCGGCAAAGAAGTGGCGATGATACCGGTTTTATTCGTATTGGGTGTAACGGCGGTTAAGGATTTGTTCGAGGATCGTCGGAGACGATTTTCCGATAAAAGGATTAACAATTCTACGTGTCGTGTTTACGATGGGTAAGTGTTCATTTTTATTACATTTAGTTTTGTAAATGTTTTTATAACATAATTTTTTAAATAAATTTTGCTAAGGGAAAACCAATTGCTCTTAGTACAAAGTTAAAGGCAGACAGTTTAACATCTCAAAACTAAAGCGTAGATTTTAATAGTTTAGAATCGCTTCTGAAGTTTCTTCGTCCTGTTAATTTTGAAATCGGTTCTGGTTATAATGAAATATTACATGACCTTTGCTTGAAACCCCGCATCTAGAAGCTCTATTTTAGTACAAATTACAAAAACTCCAGCATATGTCGCCTTACTTTGAAGTGTTCGGGATTTTTTTTAAAGCTATGTTTTGCAAGGCGCTAGAAATACGCCAATTAAATGTAACTGCTTCGCAATTTTAAAAATATTTTGGTTGGTCGCTTTGACCAATTCTGTACAATCTTCAGAATTTTTTATGTATATTGGTCAAGATAAGCCTAACGTTAAAATAAAAAAAACTTAGCTAACGCGATTGCGAAAAAATATTTTCTGCCAATGGTAAAATTTTGATCCTATGGAAAAAAATTTGAAGACCAATGCAAAAACGGATGTAAAAATATACAGATGGCCCCAAATAGGTCACAGAACCTACTTGCAAATAGAAACAAAAGTAAATTATATAAATTTAAATAAATCCTAAAAGTATGCTTCTAATAGTAGGCCTTAAATAATATAAATCCACATTGAAGTTGCCAGATAAAATTAGTACTAAATTTTCAAGTTATGACAAAAAACCGTCAAAATAAAAGCTTTAAAACTATTTTTATTGTGGTTTTAATTAAAAGTTATACTGTACGGAATCCTTCGTGTGTCAGTACTTCTTACACTTAGTTGATAAGGATAAGGTTATGGCCTCCAAGACTTTGTTGATATAAACGAAATTTTCGGTAAAATTATCTTATCATTTTGCATAAATATGACTGAATGCAGCTTTGAATTTCCTCCTTCAATACATGGGTGGCGTATACCTTTGACTTCAACTTATCGCATAAAAATTTTATTCAGATTGCTAAATGAGACTCTAGATATTTAAGAAAAGTCTCATGTCGTTTTTGAAATGTTTTACGAGCATGTTACATAGTGTTAATGAAACCGCTTTTCATTCACATTATTAACATCTAAGTTATATGCTTGTTCCACATACGATGCAATTAAGCGTGCGATCTCATGTACAATTTCATTTAACAACAATGTGTGTGAAGTTAAATTTCGAAATTTAAATCTCAGACACAAACCAATTACGTTAACAGAGGTCTGTTAACATGCTAACATAGCGCTGTTAAGCATATAAATCCTGGGAGTATATCTTCCAAATGGGATTGTGACCACATTTTTGGACCAAATAAACCACAAAAAATGTAGCGGGCGGCTTATTTTATTGTTTTTCGATAAAAAATTTAAAAATGTTGGATATGTCCCAAAATTTCTAAGTTTTTCACATTTTAATATTTTAAGAATTTTTAAGGATAAGTCTGAATTCCAGGAGAACGGTAAAAGATGGGCAGCTAAAAATTGATCTATTTTAAAGGAATTACATCCTTTTATGATTCCTAGTAATTAAATTCAATTAAAAATGGAGTTCTGATATAAATTTTTACAAATTTGTAAATTTTCAAATTTGAAATTTCTTTAGAGGATGAACTCCAGGAGAACGGTAAAAGATGGGCAGCTAAAAATTGATCTATTTTAAAGGAATTACATCCTTTTATGATTCCTAGTACTTAAATTCAATTAAAAATGGAGTTCTGATATAAATTTTTACAAATTTGTAAATTTTCAAATTTGAAATTTCTTTAGAGGATGAACTCTAGGAGAACGGTAAAAGATGGGCAGCTAAAAATTGATCTATTTTAAAGGAATTACATCCTTTTATGATTCCTAGTAATTAAATTCAATTAAAAATGGAGTTCTGATAAAAATTTATATATGATAAAAATTTATATATGATAAAAATTTATATCAGAACTCCATTTTTAATTGAATTTAATTACTAGGAATCATAAAAGGATGTAATTCCTTTAAAATAGATCAATTTTTAGCTGCCCATCTTTTACCGTTCTCCTGGAGTTCATCCTCTAAAGAAATTTCAAATTTGAAAATTTACAAATTTGTAAAAATTTATATCAGAACTCCATTTTTAATTGAATTTAATTACTAGGAATCATAAAAGGATGTAATTCCTGTAAAATAGATCAATTTTTAGCTGCCCATCTTTTACCGTTCTCTTGGAGTTCATCCTCTAAAGAAATTTCAAATTTGAAAATTTACAAATTTGTAAAAATTATATCAGAACTCCATTTTTAATTGAATTTAATTACTAGGAATCATAAAAGGATGTAATTCCTGTAAAATAGATCAATTTTTAGCTGCCCATCTTTTACCGTTCTCCTGGAGTTCATCCTCTAAAGAAATTTCAAATTTGAAAATTTACCAATTTGTAAAAATTTATATCAGAACTCCATTTTTAATTGAATTTAATTACTAGGAATCATAAAAGGATGTAATTCCTTTAAAATAGATCAATTTTTAGCTGCCCATCTTTTACCGTTCTCCTGGAGTTCATCCTCTAAAGAAATTTCAAATTTGAAAATTTACAAATTTGTAAAAATTTATATCAGAACTCCATTTTTAATTGAATTTAATCACTAGGAATCATAAAAGGATGTAATTCCTTTAAAATAGATCAATTTTTAGCTGCCCATCTTTTACTGTTCTCCTGGAATTCAGACTTATCCTTAAAAATTTTCAAAATATTAAGATGTGAAAAACTTAGAAATTTTGGGACATATCCAACATTTTTAAATTTTTTATCGAAAAACAATAAAATAAGCCGCCCGATACATTTTTTGTGGTTTATTTGGTCCAAAAATGTGGTCACAATTCCATTTGGAAGATATACTCCCAGGATTTATATGCTTAACAGCGCTATGTTAGCATGTTAACAGACCTCTGTTAACGTAATTGGTTTGTGTCTGAGATTTAAATTTCGAAATTTAACTTCACACACATTTAACAACAAAGTCCTCGCAAAATAAGGTGGCGTTTAATATTCACACTTATGCTATAATTGACGTCGTCTACTAATAATATTAACATTCAATGTAAATTGCAAGGTGGCCACAACATTAATAAACAAAAATACTACATAAAATAGTACGCTACAGGTACACAAAAGTTGCGACAGAGTTGTACAACATGACAGAAAATCAAAACTTTTTGATCTTTCGTACAACCGACACACAACTTAATCCAACAAGCCCACAAACGTTGCAATATTGTGTACAAAATACTCAAGTTGTACCAACGGCCGCATTGTCTATGGCTTGTTTTATGTCGCGATACTACCGAGCAGCAGTAATAAATGCATTTGTTTGTCGACATTAACGAATGTGAAAATCTTGTTGATTAACAAAGCTATCAAGGTAAAAATAATGCATTAAACGGATAAAAGACAGCATTCTTCGGACTACAATCTGTCAACACTAAAATACATACTATTATTTTGACGCCTTCATAGCTACACGGCTAAACGATTACCCTTGTCGCTGTCGCCAACATGGGCGAATTTCTATTTTTGTAAGCGACAATTAGCAGATTAGTGCTGCCAATATAATAAGAAATGTGAAGTAAATTATAGCTGAGAGAGGGAGAGGAAACAAATAAACTGCATTTTTATTATAAAATGTAATGGCATAATATTAAATAACTAGCTATTCCCGGTGCGCTTCGCCACACCCATCCACAAAAAATACTTGAAAAGAAAAGTATGGCCATATTTTAACTCGAAAACGAACGATATTCTCACGACAAAAATGTTTCATTTTATATGCGATGTACGATGCCCACTGCTACCATCCAATCTGTTTTTTGCGAGACTGTTTATTAATACGATAATTTTTCACTTTGAATGGGAGGTACCACTCCCACTGTCCCAATCCAGTCTGTATTTTTCTGGACTATGCACATTAGTATAAGGGTTACTTATGAAAAGTTTCAAGACTCTACCTGTTGTAGTTCTCTAGGTACACGATAATAATTTTTTACTTAGTATGGGAGGCACCACACCCACCGTACCAATCCAGTGTCAGTTTTGTTAGACTGTGCACATTATTATGAGGGTTACAAGACTTCACCTATTGATCTCCAGGTAGACAATAATAATTGTTCACTTTGGATGGGAAATACCACGCCCACTATTCCAATCCAGCCTGTGATTCCCTAAATTATGTATAATAATAAACGGGTTACTGGTGGAAAATTTCAAAAATATAGCTATTATAGTTCTCTAGCTGTTTAAAAAGTGGGCGTGGTAAATTTTTCTTTCCGAAACAACCTAAGTTGGGCTAAGATGAAGACTTAAAAAAATTAACTAAATCGGTGCAGCAACGAATGACATTTGATTTTATTTATATAGATAAATATTTAAATTCCACAAAATTTTATAGAGAAAAAATTGTTTATTTTATTCAATAGAACAATAAAACAAAATTAAATTCAAGAGGTTTTGAGAAAATCGTTTTATTTGTTTTACATTTTTTAAAAGATTTTTTAATTAAAGTGAAATGTAAAGTGGTACCAGTAAAATAGTTATGTATCTATTTCACAAACAATATAAGTTGGTTACGATATATTGTAGCTGGTTTTCAATATAATTAAGTAGCTAACGACACGGCGACAAATGCAGCTAGCCACATTTGTAGTCGTGTAGCTGCGTAGCCTGCTGGTGTTTATATGAATAACTCTTAATGCTTCAACATCATATACGAAAACAGCTACACAGTTTTAAGACTATAATCGCGGTCGGCTATAATCGTCACCGTATTCTCAGCTGTTTAATTGTAATGAAGACGACAGTTACATTAAAACTCTGATATTGCTGTAGAAATTTATATTTTCCTTAAAAAAAAAAAAAATAAAATAACTTGCAAAAAATAAATTTATTTGCTCAAAACCTCTTGATTTTAAATGAACTTATAATGTTTTAATTTTGCGATATTGTCTTATCCCTCTTTCTCAGTTCTCATTGTCGCTTACAAAATTAGAAATTGGCCTAAATTGGCTACAGCCACACGGGTTGTAATAGTCTATAAATAAACGTGTGTATTTAAGTTTTGACAGGTTCTAGTCGGTAGCCTGCTGTCGTCTTGTGTTTAATGCATAATCCTCATTATCGTTATATTTTCATTATTTTTGAAACTTTGTTTAACAGTGAACCGTTTGTGTTCTCCAGTGTAGTGCTCCAATTTTACTAACCCTAAACTGTCACCTGTCCAATTATTTTCTTTCAGGGTTGCCAACACCTTACTGTACCCTTTGAATATTTATATTTTATATTAAAAAGTACATGGCCAATATTTTTATTATTTAAACTAGATTTTTTACAAATCGGTAGAGAAAAATCCATGTTTAGTTTTCTTTAGTTCAATCAAAGGTTTATATTTACGTCAGCAACGTCATGGCTTTAAAAACGTGATAAAATAATCGATAATAATTGTTTACCTACATATATTTACATATGTACATTCATATGTATATAAATACTTTAAAACTTTCTCTGTATTTACAAGCGTTAACAATTTTTGTTTCTGTTCTGTGTCTGTTACTATTCGTACACATTGCAGGCAGTCTGGCCTGGCCAATACTTTTATTTATTTATTTTAAATTGTAAACGCTTTTATTTCCAATAAATTTTTGCATGATGTTTTCTTTTTGTTGCTCTTGTTGTCCTACATTTTAATCAAACATTAGCCAGCCAGCCAGCCAGCCAGCATATGTTCTCATTTTTTTTGTGTGCCAACAACCTGATTAAACAAATTAATCGTACTAGAAAGAACACATTTACCCCTTCTTCTCTTACTACGGATTATAATCAGGGATGGTAAAGTGTATACAATTGTGATGATGACTCATACGGTACCGCGATGGGAAACATTTTAAAGATTATTTTTAATCTTATTATTTTTTATCACACAAAAGTGCCAATTGAAAAATAAATATTTATCATATTTAATTTGAAGCAAGAATCACAAACAGCCTTGAAGTAAAAACTTGACAAAAGCTCAATTAGGCGACTTTGGGCGACTTGTTGTACCTGTCAAAGAAAAATCTACGGCACAGACTTGCCGAGAAATATGTCAAGAAAATAGAAAAAAGGTTAAAGAAAGAACAATAGGCTATTAAGAGATTAAATTCATTCAGGAAAGGCTGGTCTCCAGAGTGGACCTAGCCTTTTCCTCTACTTGTTATTACAACAACTTCTGCAATATGCGTTTGTTGACAATACCAAGTTTCTAGAGTGATTGTGAAACTCGCTAAAATTAATAAACTTGTTTAAACGTGGGGAAGATAAATATTTTGACTTTAGCTAGATCGCAGATGGTGACCTTAATTGAAAAATTTTCCTTTATCAGCTAAATGGCTGTAGTGAAACATGGGCAAGGAGACCGAACAATTTTGGACATGTGGCCATTCTGGTAGGAGCTTTTTCAATCGCTAGTAATATTGATTACTGCTTACTCCCAAGCCAGTTAGAAAATTTAATGACGGGCACATCGACTATGAGAACCCATGAACGCCACCAAGAAGACGTGCTTGAAGTTTATACAGAGGGATAAAAACGGTCGCTGTAAAGCTAACTTTAAGCAGGAACTACTGGGGCCTCGCAGAACAGATAGTCTAAAGAGGTCACCAGCACGATTTCGATGGTTCATATGGCCTCAGTATCTCCCATAAAATGACTACTGTAGAAGTTATCAGGATGAGAATAAGGAAGAGACGGTATAAAACACCTCTGTCACTGTCCAGCCCTCTCTACTGATAGAGTAGCGTTCGACTGCAAGACCTTTAGACCTATCGGGCTGCGCTGTGACTTTACAAGGTTAAATTCTGGATGGTTTTGCACTAAAACAAGTGTGGATATGCAAGTAACTTTAGGATCTTCGTCACAAAGGGACCATAAGGATCGAAGTCAGCCGGTTTTGGAAACAAAATGTACTACTGGATGGTGGGCAGGTACCTAAGTATCCTTATTCATACATAGAAAGTGGAGGAAAAGCAGTGAAAGCACGCAGTTATTTTAGTAGGTATAAGACCCTTTATATAAAGTAAATACATAAACCATAACTAAAGCACAAACCGATATGCATACTTTAAAATGACATATTTAAGTAGGGATAAAAGCCCTAATATAAAGTAAATGCATAAACCCTAACTGAAGCGATGAAAAAGTGAGGGTCTTTTGTGTGGATTGCTTTCAAAGCAGAATCGAACAAAATATTGCAAGAGCGCTGTCGAAGTGGCGGGCACAGCTAGTAACAAATTATTTTTTCATTCATTATAACCAACAATTTTAATTTAGAAAACAATGTGTCAAATTCAATTTGCATATGCAAAAATAATTTAAGAAGCCGTTTGTCTACTTAGAAAATTACGCTTAACATCTCTGGTTACAATGCAAAAAGCGGGATGCAGGGTAACAAAAAAATACCTGCCCCATAAAAGAACATTAATATGTTAAAAGTGTTTTTTACTACTTAATTTGTTTACTGGGCACGTGCTTGTTTTTGTTGGCTTTTTAATAAAACTTTTTTATTTTTATTTTTGTAGAGACTGTCTGCCAAACAACTGTCATCGACATTATTGATTGCGTACTGTACTCGTTCTCTCAATTTATAAAATTTCTTATTCTGCATTTCTTTTTAACAAAAATATGTTTCTAATATTATTTGTCGTCATAAAACAATTGCTTGAATTGTAAATTTTGTTATTTGTATTTTGGACAATTTTTTTCTTTTGGGTTTTTCGTTGTTGCACTAATAAAATTCTTTTCAAGTGAGCAAAAGTAATAACAAATTGTACTTTTTGGGGCATAAATTAAATAATAAAAATAAAAGTTAAGCAATAAATAAAATGTAGTTTTTACTGCTTTATTTTTAGTGGAGAAAAAATTTTATTATAGATCATCAATTAATACGAAGTCAACTCTAAAAGGTTTTGGTTTATTTTTGTTTCGTAGTATACATATACATATACGTACATATACATAGCATACGTAGTATACATAAGTAAAGTATAGTAATCGTGAAAAAAGTTTTGAGGTCTCCAGAATCCATTTTTACTATTTTCGGGATGTGTGGGTTTGTGAGTGAGGTATGTGTGTCACTATTTTTGTGAACGCTCTACAGGTCATACCGTTTGACATATCAAAATGAAATTTCGTATATGCCTTTGGTATATGGAGATGAAGAGCTGTATAGTTTTTGGGTGTAACTGGGAAAGGGGGAGGGGCAGTAGTTTACTTGATACCTCAAACTAAAAATCCTTTTTTTTCTAATCGAATATACTTTGATTTTCTTTTTATGTAATATATTCGTAAAAATATCTGTTATTATGAGGTATGTTAAATTTGAGTGTAGGCCACTCCAGATTTTTTTATTAGTCTTCTTTTAGCTCGCCACACTTTATCAATTCTCCAATTTTTTTAAGCCCTCCAAAAGGTAGATTTCGGAAGAACCTCAGTTTGCTATTGCAATCTTACAAAAATTAAAAACAGAAATAGTTTCTGTGAGCCTGTTCCAGAGAATAAGCTGAGATTGGCAACAATAAAATCATTTTTTTATAGTAATGTGTTCTAATATATTTCAGAGAAGAACAATTTTGCAAGACTGTTTAAACGAGAATTACAGTGGATAATACTCAGTCGGAATTTATTTGAAAACTAAAGCACTGCTGTGCCATTTTGTTTCAGCATAATACTGCATTGAGCTATATACGAGGGCAGTTTAATTTTTTAAGAGGGTATTATTTTCGGCAAAAATATCGCTTCATTTCTCAAGATTGTTTCCTTTGAGCTCAATATATTTAGTCCAGTGTCTTTCCTCTAAATAATAAGATTACTCAAGACTCTCAAAATAGGCGTCTATTTTAATGATGACCTATTTGTTTGACCTGAATCTCGCTCCAACCATATCTTAAAATTAGAAAACAAGAAACAATCGCACAGAAACTATGTATTTTGTTCTTTTTGATTTAAATCAATATTGAATCTGTGCAAAAGCTCTAATATTCGCCGTTGTTCTTTTTACGCTCTTAAGGTAATCGATTTAAGAGACACCGCGTGCATCCTACCATGACCTTTCTATCCGCCTCTGGTTTGTTATGATGGTTTCATGTTGCATACACAGTTACAAAAACACTTATTTGGATTGTGACCAATGATGGTCAAACGGTCACAAGTGTGAGCAACGGGGTCGAATATTCAGGCAATTGGTTATTTAATAGCTTGGTTGAGTTATGAAGGCCCTCAGCCATCTACACATTTTTTAATTTCCCGATTGTTAATTATCATAGTATTGTATTTTATCGTTTATTTCTGCAGTGGCGACCTCTGTGGGTCGTTCTAAGTATTTGGCGACAACTTTGCCGGTACGACCATAAGTGAACTGAACAAGCCGCTTTTAAACCATTGAAATTGCTGACTGAAAAGTCTCCATAATATTTATTATGTTTTTTCGTAAAAATATCGTTTAACCAGCACACGAAAATCACTTTTTTTTTATTTTCATTCCGTAAAAGATAACAGTTGACGGAAATAAAAATTCACGGAATTATCGAATTGTTTTCGTATTTAGAAACCTTAATTCTCACTTCTACTATAAGAGTAAGGTTTTCATTTTCCGCGGATTCTAATATTTTTTTTATTTTTTTTTTGTTTACAAATCTACCATTTCGGGCCATTTTCCCGATGCGTTATTCCATATGCTTATATTCTTAAATTATGTTCAAATCAGTTTAATTTTAACTCGTTTTTAATTGAAAGTCAAATTTGCGTGTTTGCTGGGTGGTTGAGTGCGTTTATTCTCCATGTTAGCGTGTGTCCGTCTATTATAAATTAAAAAAAAAAAATTTGAAAAAATAAGAAAAAAAGCAGTAATGGAAATAGAAGTTATGTTTAATCGTCAATAGAGGCATTTAACATTTTAAAGTTATCTTTGCACGCGTAAGTAGTAATTAATAATTTATTAAAATTTTGGGGCAGCTAGCATGATAATTTTTTAAGCTGTTACAATTAAACCTATAAATAAGTAGTTTTGTTAAATAGCCTTAATTATTTTTAATAGGCGTTAAGTATAGTGCAGCCGTAAGGTATTTTTCTAGTCATAATTTCTTTCTTACAGGTATGACAGGTTAAGGTAAACTCCCTTTGAATTTTAGGACACGTTTCTTAGAAGTTTAAAAGAACTTTTCAATTGATAACAACAAATATGCGGAACAATTTTTTAACATAAAGAAAAAAAAATAAAAGCCACTCACATCCTTCATTCTTGAGGAGTCAAATAATGGCCTTTATATGAGGCGATGAGGGCAAGATTGCCCTAACCCTCCAAAACATCTAATTGAGTGATAATTTTTAAATTTTTTGATATTTTGTTTGGACCAGCAATCATGGGGTGCTGAAAGTAGGAAATTAGATTATAGCAAAGAAGAAAGAAGGATTATGTATTTAATTAAAGGGACAGAAAAGACCTCTAAATGGAGTTTATTGCACTTACGAACTGTTCGGCTAAAAACCGTATTCTTGCTGTAATGCATAGTGCGACTCACTGGTCAATCGACCATAAAACCCATTTATGTCGATGCTCCAGTAATTCAAATGTGATACAGACTTACGTCAGTATCTAGCTTGTCGCCTTAATCTGAGCACTGGCCTGTTGCCCATAGCATTATTGTTAGAGACCATCACTATGTGACCAGGGTTCAGAAGCTTTCATTTGTGAACGTTGAAATATTAATATTTATGATATTTCTCATAGAAAGGGTTCAGAAGCTTTCATTTGTGAACGTTGAAATATCAATATTTATGATATTTCTCATAGAAGTGTTTTCTAAAATTTTATATTTACTTTTCACACTCGTAAACGAACATACATGAACAGTGAAAAACCATAAATATCCATATTAATCATGTGTGATTGGTGATAAATTAGCTTCTTCACATTAGTTCTGTTTTTTATAAATGGTTGTATATACGAGGTATGATCAAAAAATAACCGTTATTTTCAATTTTCGTAAGGTACATATGTTCGATTTTCTCATTTTTTTTAATGTTGGTACACATGTCTGTTGTTTATGTTGACAATATCAGCCATTTTGGATTGTCAGTTTGTTTTTGACAGATAAAAAGGTTAGTCGTGTTTTGGTGTGGTCTTCGATTTTTTACTATTTAAAAAAATGGATCAAAGAAACTGTATTAAGTTTTGTGTAAAAAATGAAATTAAATGTGCAAGGACATTATGGACAGTAATGACCTTTTTGAGCATTTTTTTCATAGAGAAAATCTTTTTGATTCTATTAGGCATTTTTGGCTCTGTGCTAATCGTTCGGTCGATGTACACTTTAGCTGTTCTATTTTTTTAATAGTTTCATAATTACCCTTTTGTTGATCATTTCACTGGTGTCTTTTCACTGTTTTAATTGACTTCCTTCTAACTCGGATCAGTTTCATCATCTTTTATTTCTTTGAAATATGTATCTCGAAAAAATCAAATTAATTAAAAATATTATACGAGTATAACGATAACCAATTTGTAATGTGAACATTCTACAGCCACAAGTTCATTAATTCATTCATGAGGGTGCTGTAGCTTAAGTGGTTAGCACGTTGACTACTAAGCAATGGTCACGAGTATAAATCTCAGCCGTGGCAACATCAATTTTTCTGATATGTATTAATTTTTCTTCATAATAATGCATATCACAGAGCCCTCCTTCGCCGGTACCACATAGCACTAAATCGCCGGCGAAGTAAAATAATTATAAATTGGCTATGCTAGCTTTGAACTAATTCGCCTAAATAACACCAGAGGCGCTGCAATACTGTTCTAAAAATAATCATAACGTGCAATTGCAGTGTTGCCAGAATCGAAGCTTTACTATCACTAACCATCTGTCTTATCTACTACTATCCCTTTCCAAAGGAAGTACCACATTTAATGTAGGCATTTACTGCCTGAGTGGTGCTTCTCTTTGTAATTTAAAAAAAAAAAAAAAAAACAATCTTTCAATTATGTTATTGTTTTATTTAATTGTGATAAAATTTATGACTAATAATATTTTTTTTTCTAGAAAAAAGAAATAGAATTCAACATAATTCTTATCAGCCATTTAATTCCACACACTACTCCCATCTGCTTATTTACTTTGACGGTCAATGACAAATGTGACCCATTTGTGGCAGGTTTTTATTTATTATTTGTTCTGGAAATTACATACAAAGAACATAAGTATGGATGTGTTAAACAGAAATATTAGCGCTCACTACTACAAGATCATTAGCTCTTTTCCATTGTGTCATTTATTTTTCTTAATGTTTTTTTTTTTAATAAAATGTTTGACGACTAATAACTTAAGAAAAAGCAATAAAAATAAAAAGGTCATAATTTGTACATAATTTTTCACTTTGAGGGTCAAAGCAAATGTGACCTACTTTTTAACTGACTTAAAATAAAAGAAGGAAGGTTATCAATCGTATGTATTTTTTTTTCGAAATTTCTGAACCGATTTTTAAAATTTTTTATGTTCTTAACTACGATAAATTACAAATAAGAATACAACAAAAAGAGACGAAGAGGACGTAGCAAATCTACCTCTAACTTCTTTTGTGGCAAAACTGATACCACGAAAGATGTTGCATGTTACTCATGGCTTATGACCGAAGACACCCATGAGTATGTAATTTTGCTTTTGCATTGAAAAAAATCGTTGCATTGTATATGAGCAAATTTCTTATTTTATAACTTAATTATATTTAAGAATAAATGTGTGACATCTACATATACAGTGGATCAATAAAGTTTAGGCACAACATGATTTTCAAAAGTGTTTCGCCACTAACTTTTCATCTGCATAACTTTATAAAATAATTTTCATGCTGTTTTCAAGATTGATAGGTTTATTGACCATTTACACAAAAAATTATTCATATCTTATTGTTTCTAATATACAATGGCTTTTAAACTAAAATAAGGTAAGTCTATGTAAAAAAAGTTTAGGCACACATGTGAAAATGTTCGGTATATTCGTGGTTTTTGCATGTCTATTATTTGGTCGAACCTCCTTTAGCTTGGATAATTGCTTCTACACGTCTACTCATACTTCTTACCAAGTTAGATATTTCATCAGGAGTATTTTTTTCCCATTCTAAGCAAAGTGGCGCTTTACGTGATTCTTTGGATGTAATGTGATGTTTCCGTATTTTTTTCTCCAGTAAGTGCCAAATTTGCTCTATAGGATTCGTGTCTGGCGATTGCGGAGGGGTTTTTAACTGTTTGCAGTGGTATATAAGCCATTCCTGCACAAGATATGAAGAATGTTTTGGGTCATTATCTTGTTGGAACAAGGATTTCCCATTTAAGCCCAGCTTCGCAACATTTGGAGATAAGTTTTCTTTTAAAATATTTAAATAAGAGTGCTTGTCCATTTTGTCGTCTATAAAGACAAGATTTCCCACTCCAGATGCCGCCATACATCCCCAAACCATAACATTACCACCACCGTGCTTCACAGTCTTAATAATATTATTTTCTTGAAGCTCTTTGTTTGCTTTTCGCCAAATTTTTTGTGGACCATCTGAACAAAAAATGTTCATCGCTAAATATCACACTGTTCCAGAAGGCTTCAGGCTGATTAATGTGGAGTTTTGGAAACTCTAACCGGTTTGCGGCGGGGAACTCTTCCATGATATCCAGCTCTGTGCAACGTATTTCTTATTGTTTGTGGATTAAGGTCTTCACCAAAACTTTTCTTCATTTGCTGACACAATTCTACAGCTGAAATCTTAGGATTTTGAGCTACTGCAGCAACAATGTTACGCTCCTGACGAGATGTAAATTTTTTTGGACGTCCACTTTTCCTCTCACGCTCTAATTTGTTGGTTTTTT
This sequence comes from Phasia obesa, assembly GCA_949628195.1. NCBI lineage: Eukaryota > Metazoa > Arthropoda > Insecta > Diptera > Tachinidae > Phasia > Phasia obesa. The sequence goes on from OX451216.1 coordinate 123,232,635, forward strand.
CATAATGTTTAATGATGTTTCTTACACTGGTATAGGGCCTCTGTACAATAACACCAATTTCGCGATAGGATTTTCCATGTGCATGAAGATTTATAATAATTTTACGGACATCTACGGAAATTTCTGAACGATTGCTCATTTTCCTGTTTTCGTCGCGAATTAAATACCAAGAATATTTTTTTACATTTAAAACTCTCGCCTACTGAGGATTTAACATGTGCATAAACATGAATTGAAATAAAAAAGTGGAAATTTACCGTTATATAAGGATTTAAATGCAGTTTGTGCCTAAACTTTTTTTACATAGACATAGCTTGTTTTTTAGTTTTTAAAGCGTTGTATATTAGAAATAATAAGATATAAATTATTTTTTGTTATAAATGGTCAATATAACTATCAATCTTTATAACGATATCAAAATTATTTTATTAAGTGAACCAGATGCAAAGTTATTGACAGAACACTCTTGAAAATCATGGTGTGCCTAAACTTTATTGATCCACTGTATATACTCGTGCATATAATAAAACAGTAAGTAACTCATTTCCTGTCTGTCTTGGTGTCTGTGTTCGCATTACGTAAAAACTACTGGATGGATTTAAATAAAATTTTGTGTGGAGGTACCTTAGTATCCTGATACCAATATATACTTTTTTTCCGATTCAAAAATATCTTATTTCCAAGAGAAACTCTAGAAAAAGCAGTGAAAGTACCCCGATTTATTTTTACCGATTTAAAGGAACTGCATACTTTAACACACATTTTATTTTTGAAAGCAGGTCCTTCTTATGAGCTTTTTTTCCGTAGTTGCCATCTCTTTTTTGAAGCTAGATAAGATAACCGTTATAGGAAATAAAGTCTCTATATCATCTTTGGTAAACTTGTTTACTTGAAAATCGTTACCTCAGTGAATAATCTCTTCTCCTTTAAAAATGTTTTTTTGTAGAGTACCGAAATGCTCACTCACTGCTCAATCATGTGTGAGTATTTTAGTTTTCATACATGTATGAGAGACTAAAAAATATTTTGAGTTTTTTCATTTATGTGTGAGGAATTTTTTTATTTTCCTTTCTATTCAAAGGTGAATAAATGAGAAAATATTTTGCATCCACGCGAGCGCTCGTTTATGAGAATTTACAATTTTGTAAATTTTTCATATATGACAAGATGATCGAAAAATGTTGAATGCGTAAAGCATTCGCATAAATATATGTACGAGTTTGTATGTATGTGTATGCACATATTTTGTAATGTGCAACTGCCGGCGTAGGTACTAGAAGATTATACTTTTTAAAAATCTCATTTATGAGGAATTCATAAATGAACCCTCATAAGTGAAAACGTTCGAAATGAAAAAAATATACAAACATTTATGAAAAAGAGCACCTTACCTATCACATGAATAATACGGATATTCCTTCTTTTTTATACTTCATGTGTGTATGCTAAAAAAAAACCAGTTACACTCTCAATCGGAGGCATTTGTTGTTCATTTATGACCGTGAAAAAATATAAAATTTTAGAAATCTCATTTATGAGAAATATAATAAATGTTGATATATTTCAACGCTCATAAATGAAAACTTCTGAACCCTGCTTTATTACCTCTTTCTTTTCGCTACTGTCTACAAAAGAGTGGAGGTAAAGTCCACCTGGGGTTAGCTCAACATTACGCCTGAAAATCTAGACTAAAACTGGAGATTACCTTTTATTAAGAGCGCGTAATACTAGCAACCAGGTGCCATATTCTGTAATTCTCGCAGCTAAAGCTATCTCGTAGCTAAATGCATACAAAAATTACTTGTATTCTTGCATATTTCGATATTTTTAGTTTTAGATATTTTTTCATGTTTTCATAATGAGCATTTAAAACTAAAAATGTCAAAATATGTAAGAACACACGTATTAGAATTTTAGTGATAGCTTTAGCTACGACAATTACAGAATATGGCACCAGGCGACGAGTAGATGGCTTATACTGTTCCAACTTGAATTAGGGCAATTATTTAAAGTGTCTCTAAACCGAGGAGCTATCATTTGCACTTTTGACAGTAACCGCAATTAAAAAAGTATATATTTTAATAAAAATACTGAAAGCTTTAATTTTTCCCAAGGTGGAAGTGAACTAATACGTGACTTGACACGTGAGTAGTTTTTAAGTGATCACTTAAACATGGCGTTATCAGATCGCTATATTTTAGCGCTTTAAAATCAGTTACGTGATGTGTTCTCTATTTATTTTCCACGATTCAAAACTTCTTGTACAAATTAAAACTTTACAAGTTATGTGATGATTATGATTGGAAAAAAATTTCACTAATTTCACTAATATGGCAGGATAAATTCACCTGTTCCGGTGTCTGTAAACAAATCTTGGAGGCTAAATTTAACCCACTTATCAGTTTCCCCCTGAGCTGAAATGAAAATCATATGCATGCAAATGAAAATCGCAGACAAGAAAAGATTGTTCTTAGAAAATTGGGCGGAGCTATTCTGATGCTCCCTTCATGGCTTCAATCTTGCAGTTCCTTTTTCATATTGTTTTAAAGAGGGTTTTTATGCCGTCATGAACATTGATATTGTATTTCCATCCCAATTGATATCCATTCCTATTGATGACCGTCCCTATTGACATTATATTTCCAAACTTGGAAACATGAAAACTATTCTTTCCATTAGTATTATTTAATTCACAAAATTTTAAAATAAAGTGCAAATAAAAATTGAATGAAGATTGAAAACAAATAAAAGCAATCAACAGGTGTCGGGTGTTCGAATTTCATTTCTGTTTTAATAAAAACAAACTCAATAATTTACATATGCAGCCATTAATTTAGTAAAACAATTGTGTATTTTAAAATTTGTTTAAATGAATACGTACACTTCACTCCTGGATAATATACACCTTTTTGTAAATACTTTTCCTTAAGCTTGTCTGGCTCTTAATTACTTAATTTTGGATTATATGACATCATTAATACATTTTATTTAAAGATGAGTTAATTGACCTTTGTGCGTTTTACTAGGAGAAAAGGTTCAATTGCCAATTGACAATTGGAGGCTGGTTACCTAAATGACCTCTTTTAATCATTGTACAGTCAATTGAGTTTCTCAAACATCCCGCTGTTAACAATCAATAATTAATAGAATCATCGTGTGATACTCGGGAATGCAAACGAAGTGCAGTTAAAAGTGATAAAGTCATTTATTTTTTTGTTCTGTTAATTGTTGTGAGCTTCGCTACACACATCTACAAAAAATACATGAAACACTTGGAAGAAAAGTATGGCTAACCGTTAACTCACGCTATTCTCACGACAAAACTGTTTCAGTTTATATACAAGGTACGACGCCCACTGTTCTCATTCAGTCTGATTTTTGCTAGACTATGCGTAATAACACGATAATAGCATTTTACTTTTTATGGGAGGTACCATTCCCACTATCGTAAGCTAGTCTGTATTTTGCTAGATTATGCACATTAGTATATGGGTTACTTGTGCAGATTTTTAAGACTCTACATATTGTAGTTCTCTAGGTACACGATAATAATTTTTCACTTTGTATGAGAGGTATGAGAGTTACCTGTGCAAAGTTACACGACAATATTTTTTACTTTTTGTGGAAGGTACCACGCTCTAGCTATGGCATCTACGGCATCTTTCCAATGCTGCCAAAGGTGCTTGTATGTTGCCTTAAACCAATAACTTAACATTGACGTTTAGCTGATTAATATTTGAAATTAAAAATCTAGACAGCAAACAATCTATTAGTCTTCACCATTCACCGTAAGGGCAGCTCCTTTCATATTTTGAAAGAATTATGGACCTATGATGTCACCAAAATGTCAATCGCTCCAAACAGTAAATTTTAAAGGATGTAATTCGTTAACGGCTTGAGGATTGTCTTCGCTCCAAATACGACAATTTTGCTTATTCATGAAGCCATTTAACCAGAAATGTGCTTTATCACTAAACCCTCTTCTTTGGACGAATTGTATTACGAATTTCGCGAATAGATTTATTTTTTAAAGTAAATTTCCATAAGTTGGAAGTGTTGTTCTGGCGTTGAACGATTCATGATGACTTGCCAAACCTTACCGAACATAAATGTAAACACAGTTTGACATTCTCGACTGTCAAATTATAGTTATATATTTTACCTTTCTCCAAAATATCGGCCGGTATCTCACTAATAAATTCTTCAATATTGGCTTTCAGGTGCGTCAACTGTTGCAAGCTTACTCCAAACACAAAATAGTCTAAAGGCGTTAAATTGCAAGATCTATGCGGCCAGTTGACCCTCCTCAAAGTGAAATAAACAAATAAACTATTATTTTCAACTTCATTAGTACATTAAACTAAAAAAACTATTGACTTTGACTGCTTTTGGTTACCAGGAAGCACCCTGTGGGTATATTGGCTACCTCTATTCGTATTGATTTCTATAAAGGCCTTTCATACAAATCATAAAAATAAACACAAAATCGAAGCTCGCTGGGGTTATTGATCTCCCGAGTTCTGTAAGCACTCCTTGCGATCAGCCTGTCGCTGATGTCTAATATTTATTTAACAAAAAAAGGCAAGAGAGGATCATTAAGACCGAAAAAAATTAAAGTATCTTGAAAAAATATAGGTGGGTGTGTTATTTGCCCAATGGCATGGTTTGATGCTGCTGAATTGCAAACCTAAACTTTTCGAAACTATGCCTGGCAGAATGTTGTGCTTAAATTTTCTGTACCTCGTCTGGTGCCTTGACAAATGACATTTCAAACCGAACACGGGACAGAAGGACAGACGGACATCGCTTAATCAGCTTTTCTATATATAAGGATCCAGAATATATATACTTTATGGGATCGGAATGACAAACTTATGTATACCCTTTCCGCCTGTGGTGAAGGAGTGAAGGGTATAAAAAGGACTATTTTTAGAGCTTTCCGGAGAAGTGTCTGTAACATCATTGTACTTGTTTTTTCACCACCAGGGACTTTCTTAAAGCTTAAACCAGCAATTGCTTTTCAATGTCTCTTTAGTCAAACTTAGGAATCGCTGCACCATTTTCAGTATTCTTTCTTGCCCAACCTCACACGTATTTTGCAAGGGTGGCTTATGGCATTCAATTCTAATCGATGATAGTTATACCAGACTAACTGCACTATCTGTAGATATCATGAGATGGAAATTCCATTTTGCTGGTGTAAACGTAAGTGGTCTTATCATTTTCACGTGTACTTTATATAATTTTATTTCATAATCAAATTTACTGAGAAGTTGTCAACGTGACGAAAAAGCTGCTGTGTTCTCTCACTCTGTATTGTGTTATGTCAGTTACGAAATTCCACAATTTGCTGTTATAGAAAAATACACAGAACAGTGAAACAAACGTGCTGAATTTAACACAATTGTTGCATAGTTTTCATTTGAATTCATATAAATAAACAAAAATACATTCATATATTGCTATTAAAATAATAATAAAAAAAAAAATATTAGACAAAAACAATAAGCTACTGATAATAATATTAATTAATAATAATGTAATTAGTTTAATTAATAATAGTTTGCAATACTAAAATAATTTTTATTTATAAGGCTGGTGTTATTTAAAGTCGAATAAAAATGTAATTTCTTATTTCAAATAGAAAGTTTACATAATGTGGTAAAGTTTTTTACACTGTGTAATAATCAACATGCTTTTAATATGTTTCCATTATTTTCGTAGAAAAATTCATAGTAGTAACAATAGTTGTTTAATTTGATTATAAAAATGATATTAGGTATATGCATAAATTCCTATCGTTTTACATTAGATTGCGTTAGTAGTATCGTTTCCCAGCGGTCTATTTTACCATGTAATAGGTGTTTTTTTAGCTGCTTGAGAACAGATGTGTTCAAGATTAACGTGGGCTCCTGCCACGATGGCTTTATCCCACGGTGTTCTTAACACCGAGTGAAATAAAGACGTAGACTAGCTCCCCCATTGTGTAGTATAACAACACTTACAATTGCCACCAATCGCAATTTGTGTGTATACAGTCACAATGAGTAGCAATTTATACAATATGGCAAGCCTTTACAAGGCAAGCCTAGATCCATATTATAACCTCTTGCTTAGGGGTTTGGAGACTATCCAAACTCCGTCTGTTGAGAGTGCAACAGCACACTTGATCGACCGTGCACCACATCTGCTTAATCGATCTTAAACCACAACCACCACGTGTACCCCCGAAGGGGACCTCACCAATAACCGGTCACAGAGAGGATAGGCTCTCTGTGGGGCTACCGATTCCCGTGGTACCAGTCCTTTGGGCACTGGTCAGGTCTCGAAGAGGACCCGTGTTAAAACAACAGACCTTTTCTTCCAGATTTAGGCTCTAGGAACCCTAGCGTCTGGTGCCCCTATTTTCCCCGAGTGAACCGCGTCAAAGCATTTGCCATTACTGCAGTGGCAATTGGAACCCTCGGGGTAAGCTGCTTGAGAACAATTGAGAATGTAAAACTGTATTGACATTTCTGTTCAGTAAGGTTTGGAAATTCATTATGAATCGTTTAACGCTTTCAAATCTGTTCGCGAAGTTAACATAATCAACCTAGTGAGAAAACAACTCGTACCGTTGTTGATCGTTTCCGCACTAATTTTACTCTTCTCGACACAAAACCCGCAACAAGACAAAGAAATGTTCATACAGAAAAGAATATGGTTTATGTAGCTCGAAGTATTGAATCAGAAGCCGAAATATCGATTCGTCGTTGTGCTCATTGTGTTGACCTTTGTCCTTCAATTAAGTGGAACATTCTACAGAAGGATCTTGGCTTACGTGCCTTCAAAGCTATTTTTATCAAAGAATTTTGTTTAGTGATGAAGATTTTTGTGGTTAATGGTTACGTGAATAAGCACACTTGCCGTATTTGGAGCGAAGACAATTCACAAGTTGATAACGAATCACCATTATATCCATGAAAATTTACTGTGGTGCGGTTTACAGGCTGGCGACATCATCGGTCCTTATTTCTTTCGAAATGAGCAAAGAGCTGCCGATGAATGGCGAGCGCTATCAAGCCATGCTGACTGAATTTCTGTTTTCAAAAATTAATCAGCGAAACGTTAACGACACTTTGTTACAAAAAGACGGTGCATTTTGCCATGCAGAGCGCTTAACAATCGATTTAGTGCAAAATCAATTTGGTGACATCTTTACTTCCAGAAGTGGTCCTGTTCAATGGCTCCCTCTTTCGAGCGACTAAACGCCTCTGGATTAATTTTAAGGATATGGTTTATGCCGACAAAGTATTCAAAAATTGGACTGATCAAATGGACCATGGAGAGGACATATGCTATATGACATATAATATATACAATTTACCGAAGACCCAAGTCTTTGGTTGGAATCGAACCCCCAAACTGATAGAGAAGGATAATTTTGAAACGCGGCAATTGAAACCGGAGTTTTCCAAGGAACACATTTTATATCCATGGTATACTATGGATATGCCAGCTATTAATCGAACACTGCGTAGAGACTTTTACCCCCCTTTTCACCTGAATAATAAAATGTATCATTTCAACTCACGAAGGTTTAACAACTCCGTATACAATAAGGCGCTGCCTTAGTTTCTTCAAAATTTATTAAAAATATATCAAAGGCGCCAAAATAAGATCATTATAGCCGCTCTCTAGTTTACTAAAAACTGGTTGAGCCAGAAATCTTGATAAATGCGTCAACGTATCTAAAGAAGCTTAAAATATATTCGAACCAGCTGGCATGCAATTTCATAACCGATCTCGATTACATTCGACTAATGTAGTGTAAAATGCCTAAAATTAAGACATACACCTAATATTACTTAAATTTTGTATGTTAGTACCTTTTTGTATACTTTTGAATTGTAGCCATAAAAGGTTGTATTATGACATCGAATTGAGTTAATTTATTATCAGTGTAAACATACTCGCCTGTTAAGCACGTTTGAAGTTTTAAATGTGCTTAACAGGCGAGTATTTTTACACTGATAATAAATTGCACTTTGTTAATTTCCTCCGACAATCCTTAAAAGGTTGGCCAAATTTTCGTTTTATGTTTGTTTTTAATACATCCGCTGATTTTGAATTTCGTTAGTCACACACAAGTTGTTAAAGATTTTTTCATGAAATTAAGGCACCTATTAAAAAATAGACTAATTTTTCTTTGGGACTATAGTAAAACTTACGCTTTGAAAATTTGTTTAAAACGAAAGTTAATAGATGTTGTAATTTTTTTTAAAAAATTTACATTTTTTTACTGCCTCTACTTAATTTGCAATACCAAAATTTTTGTTTTTAATTTATTCATTATTCAATATTTGAAGCGTTAAAGGTTTCAACTATTCGTGATTGTAACAGTTCTGTCAACAATTTTGCAAGCTTATTTTGCGGTTGCACTTTGCAATTTCCAAATTATTGTGAAGGGGAAATATTAAGGTTCATCACTGCTGTGTCTTCAATCCCCCTTTGATCTTGAATGCTTTTCTGCTCGTGTAGTCATTGACCTCTAGATCACTTGTCAACCTGCTTTCGCATCACTGAGTCAGTGTAATCGCTAGCCTTAAGGCTGAGATCCTTCATGGCATTCACATCTAGTATTTATCTGCCTTTGGTTCTGAGTTCTAGATTATTCGACGCATAGCAGCCAAACATCATATTCATCAATGTTCTTTTCCATCTGCTGGGCATCAGTTCAATTATTTAGCACAATTAACCAGCCAGTACCCTTAATAACCTTTATTGCTAAATTTGTGTTTCAGCCAACTGAAAATTACGAAAACAATTTAAACCCTTTTATTCAGAAATTTTTATATTTTATATTTCATTTTTCATCATTCGCCATCCATGTTGCTTCCTTTTGCATTCGTATTTATAGTTTAAGCGCTCGTATTTTAGTAGGTGAGGCTAACAATAAATAAAATTAATTTTTATTTTTATTTATTTTTTTCCATTTGAATTCCAGATTTTTCACTAAAACTAAAAACAATTTTCATAAAACTCAATAAATTTCTTATGATACTACGATAAATAAAAATAGTTTACAAAGGAGTATTTTATCAACAAGTATTAATAATAAAAATAGGGTTTTCATATAAGAGTAAATACATAGGGTTTCTATAAAAGTGTTAATACATATAATATATGTGCACGACTAAGTTATACATATAACTGCTAACCTCACCTACTAAAATACGACCCTAACGGGCTCTTTATGATGCTCGAAGGAAGAATATGCATGATATCTCTAGGGCACCTGCAAACCCACACTAAGTCTAATGGTGAATTATCTCGAAGCCCGGATAAATAAATTTACCCCAGTTATGTCCCAGCTCAATAGATTTGCAAGGACTGTCGAAAACCGTTCTCTCAGAATAAGCTGGACAATGATAGAGGAGGTACTCCACAGTTTCTTTTTTCTCTTTATTCTGAAAAATTCTACAGAAGTCTCCTAGCAAGGACACCAATGACGAAATGCCCTGTCAGCATTCATCAGGCGTTCTTAGAAGACTTGTAGATTCCTTCTAAATCGTGCAGGTGACCTTGTTGAAATAGTCCGCAAATAGTCCGCGCGGACTTCTGTTTTTTCCCCTTCTGAAACTTAGCGGGACGCTATAAGTTTATCTATTTTCCGATCTCTAAGGCTGGTTCCATATATAGCAAGTTCATCCGCTTTATATTCTGCTGTGTGCCCCGTTACCCAAAGCGCATTCCAATAGTTCATCGGTCGCATTGCCTTATCCTTTCATAATACCATGTCTTTTATATAAAGACCCCCTATACATTATCGTTATGAATGTGTTCATAACATGAAAGGTGAAAGAAATACATCAATAATAATCATTTATCGGTCAGTGAATGATGTGTGTTCTTTAATTTTTATCTTTTCTAAAGATTTGTGTTTTATATTCATCTTTCACTGAAAGTTTCATCTTAAACGGCAAAAGATGAAAATATGACTGAAATACATACTTCACTGAACCTTTCTGAAAGAAAATATATTTTATTTTAATACTTTTTTCCTGCTGCTTTTACAGATTTTGAGAGTGTAGTAGTTGCAAAGGCTTTAGAGTCCTACTGTCCCAATACCCAGGGCAATAATTTTAGGTACCAAGAATCAGTTCCTCATCAAAACCGAAAGTGGTAAATGAATCTAAAGCACAAGTGATTTGCTTCAGTAGGAAGTACACTGCTTCATACACAATTAGTATTGTATCGCCACATGGTCTTTCGTCATTTTCTCTTCAATCAACGGGAGGGAACAACGCCAATGCAGGAGGGATTAATTATTTTATAGAAGAAAAAATATTGTCAGTTTGTAAACTAAATATCATACTCTCCTATAAAATGGAGTTTCTTTATTATGAAAAGTTCTAAAAAAATTCCAAACAAAACTTTCAAATTGATATGAATATTAATTTCTTTAAATAAACATCTGTTGATTTTCACATCTGGTTGTGCGGTTGCATTTTGCAAATTATTGTATTTTAATTTAAAAATTAAATAATTATCTATTAAAATTGGAAAAATGCAATTATGCAAGTAACTTATTACACACTGAGATAATAAGATAATTGCTCATTGTTTAAGTTCAACAATATAATTTCTGTTCATTATATTTAATAAATGCAATTGCTATGGCAATTTTAGTTGTTGGCTTATTCAAATTTAAAAACGTGGAGGGTAATGCTCTCGTTCTCTTCAATTTTTACTTGATTGTAAGCACGTTTTTATTTGCAATTTATTCTAATAAATAATAGCTTGCACAGGTTTTATAAGTTTTTCATAAAGTGTGACATTAACTTTGTTTTATTTGTCCATATTCGGGTTGAAATGGATTTTCTGAGGACTCTGGAGTACTTGTAAAAAATTTAAGCATACCTATCTGTCCGATATATGTAGCTTAGAAAATCTTGCTATTTAATATCAGCAAAATTTGTCCGTAAATGGGGATTACAGCAGATGAGTGCCTCTATCTTCTTCACATTTACCTCGAGTTTTAGTTTTTAGATTTTACCCATTTAAAAAAATGAGGGAGGTTAGCAATTTGTCTGTATTTTTTTTATATAGGTATTTTTATCTTCATAATTCCGACATTTCTGAACCGATGACTTCTGCAGAAGCTGCCAGTATCAGGAAGAAGAACATCTTCTCTGCCTATGCCCTGCACTGGAATATCAGCACCTTAGGGAATGGTATTTTAAGAGCCTATCTGGAGTTTCATCAAATGAACTAAGTAGGAACAATTTCATTTTGAGTAGTCGCGGTTGATTTTCTAGCTCACTCCTTGTTGGCGCGACAAAGCCCACCGTTTTCAATATTCTGATGCGTCCTCCTTCTCTTCTCTTCTCTTCTCTTCTCTTCTCTTCTCTTCTCTTCTCTTCTCTTCTCTTCTCTTCTCTTCTCTTCTCTTCTCTTCTCTTCTCTTCTCTTCTCTTCTCTTCTCTTCTCTTCTCTTCTCTTCTCTTCTATTCTGTTCTCTTCTGTTCTGTTCTGTTCTGTTCTCTTCTCTTCTCTGGTTTCTTCTATTAGAACTTTCTCCCTCTATTCATAGCTCTTCTCTCTATCCCTTGCTTCTATCTTGCATTTCTTCTACTCTGCATATAATACAAAGGAGTCAGCATATTGAGCTGTGGAATTACAGCCGCGTGCCAAGATTAACCTAACCTAAGTGATCTTTACAAATTAGTCCCATTTAAAAAATAATTTTAAAAATAAAAAGGGTGTTCTCATACAACGCATGTAATTTTTACGTATGTTTTTACTTTGTGCGGACAACGTTTATCGCAAAATCATCTTCAGTTATGAGACCCTTTTAGGATGAATGGGTACAACAACAAACAAAATTATCATATTTTGGACGATGCCAATCCACACGCGATCCAAGTGAACCGAATGCATTCCGAAAGTCACTGTTTGATGTGGATTTTGGCCTGTCAGCGTCTTCGATCCATACCTATCTGAAAACAACGTTGGCCAGGACATCACTATCAACAGAGGACGATATAAGTGGATGGTTACCAACAACTCTTCTATTGAATGGGATGATATGGACATTAACGCCTTTAACAGGTTAACGCTACGTGCCACACAGATAATGCCACATTGGACATTCAGCACGAGCGGTATGAATGAATGGTTATCTCACGTGAATGTGATGTGAACTTATCAGTGAAATCGTGTGATTTGGTCCCGTTAGACTTTTGCTTGAAGCGCTTAATTAAAGGCTCTTTTATGTGCTTCTTCTCTGTATCTGTGACCACGCAAATATAAAGAGACCTAAGGGTAAAAAAGGTAAATTTTACAGGAAAGCCATTTAAAGTCGTTTAACCCTTCAAAGCTTTTTACGAGTGTAAATGCTATTTACATAATTGTTATAATTGCGAAATTACCGATTAACAATAGTTTAGCGGTAGTCACATTACACACAGATTTCTCACTAACTTTTACACCAATTAAAAAAAATATATATTGATTAACCCTTTGAAACGGTTCACTTAAAGACTTCAAAAATTAAAAAAAAAATTTACTTAATTTCGACGTATGTACATGCAGAAAAAGCAAGTCTTTGTCACGAATTCGGTTTCTGCGGGGTCCGAGACTACTCCCATTCAATTCTCCAGTAAATTTTACCCCAATTGAACAAAAAAAATCGGCCTTAGATCTCTTTCTCTGTCCGTGGTCACATATACAAACATTATTCGATTGACATGAATTTTATTTATCCGAAAGATAATCTTGTGGCATTACATTTTAAATATGATTTCTGGCATATGACCGCCACAGCTGGCGCTGATGTAGTCCAATCTGGACGTCCAATTTTCGATGACTTTTTCCAACATTTGTGGCCGTATATCGGCAATAACACGGCGAATGTTGTCTTCCAAATGGTCAAGCGTTTGTGGCTTATCCGCATAGACCAATGACTTTACATAGCTCCACAGAAAGTAGTCTAGCGGTGTTAAATTACAAGATCTTGAAGGCCAATTCACAGGTCCAAAACGTAAAATTAGGCGGTCACCAAACGTGTCTTTCAATAAATCTATTGTTGACGATCTGTGTGACATGTTGCGTCGTCTCGTTGAAACCACATCTTCTGGACATCATGGTTATTCAATTCAGGAATGAAAAAGTTAGTAATCATGGCTCTATACCGATCACCATTGACTGTAACGTTCTGGCCACCATCGTTTTTGAAAAAGTACGGACCAATGATTCCACCAGCCCATAAAGCGCACCAAAAAGTCAGTTTTTTTGGATGTAACGGTGTTTCAACATACACTTGCGGATTACCTTCACTCCAAATGCGGCAGTTTTGTTTGTTGACGTAGCCATTCAACCAGAAGTGCGCTTCATCGCTAAACAAAATTCGCTTATGAAAATCGGGAACAACGGTAATCTCGTTTTGGGCCCATTCGACGAATCTACCTACGCCTTACTGTTCAGGCGTGAGTCTATTCATGATGAATTGCCAAACCAAACTGAGAATAAATCAGTTGACAGCTGTTAAATCGGTCGCCATCTTGAAAAGTAATGCCAACTTAAAGTTTTATACCTCTATAAAAAACACCCTATACATATGTTTGCAAATTTGCTTACATGAGAATATTCTGTTGTATATTATTTACATAACGAATTTTCTACAAACTTAAAGACAAAATTTGTAGGTCTAAAATTTTTATTGCTCTTATATCGTTTTGTTCTCAGACGGCTATCAGCACTTCTTCATGCGAATATACGCGTTTGTTTGTGTGGCTATTAGCAACTATTAGCTCGGCTACTAGCTCTTGATTGTATGGGTACTAGCTTACGTTCTAAATTTTCATTGGATGGTTTACAAAAGCTCCTTATTTTATCTAGATGTTTTTTTGTAGAGTATGGAAATTATTCCTACCGCTATTGTTAAATTTTCACAACTACTATAGTAGTGCTCTTCAAATTGACACATTGAAAAATCAGTGTGTTTATTTTGCTTCTACTTGTGAAAATGTTATTTTATTTTTTTATACCCTTCACCACAGGTGGAAGTTGTCATTCCGTATGTAATTTCTACAATATTCATTTCCGACCCCATAAAGTATATATATTCTGAATTCTTATACATAGAGATGTTGATAGTTTCGAAAATTTTGGGATTGCAATTTAGCAACATCGGATCATTCCTTTGAAGACTGCGGGCCAAAAACCATGTCCACCTATATTTTTTCACGTTTTTTTTCTTTCAGTTTTGTCGGCTTTAATGATTCTCATTTGATTTTTTGCCAAATAAATATTAGGCTGCGAGAGGCAGATCGCAAGGAGTGCATAGAGATCTCAGGGGATCAATAAGCCCCTGCGAGGTGCGATTTTTGTTTGTTTTAAGGTTGGTAGGGTTTTTCTTCTTTCATTTGTATTAAAGACAGGTTCTTCAATTAAAAAAAAAAAAATTCTTTAAAATTTAAAAAAAAGAAAATAAAAAAAAATCTTTGAAATTTTTAAAAAAAAAAAATTAAAAAAAAATTTTTTAAGGTATTTACAAAACATTTTCAAAAATACATTTTTACAGAAAACTTTTTGAAATTTTTTTTTTTTAATTTTCCAAAAAATTTTCGAAATAAAAATTTTCAACATTTCTTTGACAACATCAGGATACCGACAACAAACTGTCAAAAATAAAATACATAAAATACAAAATACGTTTATAGGAAAATGATTATATTGAAGCCCGTAAAGCTACATGACTACACGATCACCCTTGTGGCTGTAGTCAACTTGATAATTTCTATTTTTGCATGCGACAATTTTATTATATTCAACCAAAGAAAATGTCACAAAATTATAAATTACAAATTCATATACAAACAAAAAGTTTGGAGCAAATATTTATTATTTTTTGAAAAAGTTATTTAATTTTATAAAAGCAAAATAAGTATTTCTACAACAATCAGTCCGAGTTTACATTGTAGCTGTCATCTTCAATATCATTAAGTAGCTGACTACACGGCGCTTAGCTTCTATTTCTTTAAAGTATTTTTAAAGTATATTTAAAGAATAATGAGTTTTTCTCATACGACTTATTTTAATTTATGTAAAAAGTATAAATAAAATCACCGTGGTGAAGGGTATAGAAGATTCGGCACAGCCGAATATAGCGCTCTTACTTGTTAGCATTGTTTTTGATTTTTATTGTATTTTGTTTTTCAATTAAGCCACCAAAAAAACAAAATTTTATTGTACTTTTACTAAAATGCTAGTAAATAGCTCTTTGGACACTGTTTAGAAGCAGCTAGCAGCAACAACTAAAAATAAACTAAACGAATTCATTGCAATTAAGCAATTTGTGAAATTATAAATAAAGGTAATTTAACCTTTTAAGTACGAAAAGAGACATTAAAAAAAGAAGGCACAAATACTACAAAATACTTTCTCTTTAGAAAGTGTGATATTATTTTAAGAAGTTAATAAAATAAAAAATAAAAAAATACTTTAAAAACATCTTTACGGTTGAAAAAATAAAAGTAAATAAAATAAAGATAATAAGTAGAAAATCACCAAAAAATTATGTTTAAAAACTTAATTTCAACAGAATTTTAGACATGAAAAACAAGTAAACAACCTTGAATTGTTAGCTTTATTATCTTTAAGTTTATTTAATACTAATACCCGTTTACGGCTTTGTTGCTAAATATACACATTAAATATAAACTAAAAATTTTATTAAAGTAATGAAATAATTTACAATTTATTCTAGAAATAAATGGTGTGACAGAATTCAAGCAAGATTTCAAATTACCAACAATTCAAATTACTTGTGAGTTATCGGTATCAATATCCTTTTTAAAATGAAGAAGCTTTATTTAGATTAAAATTTAACAAAAAATGTTTTTTTTTAATAAATCGCTACATATTTTACGTTACTAAAGATCATACGGAGCATGCGGAGGTTCGGCAATACTAATAACGACTCGTTTGTGTGATTTCTGTGCAGACTACATATGTATATGCAAGCAACAAACATCTGCCTTGAAGTTTTTGATCGAAACATTGTTATTTCTTTAATTTATATCCCTCCTAGATATCAGAAAGTCATACCAAGTCTTCTTTAAATTACTTAGACCCCGTTTTATAGCAGCTGGTGATTAGAACGCAAAGCACAACTTCTGGAGTTCAAGACTAATTACTCGGAAGGAGTAGTGGGCATCCAACTCATTGGCCTACATATCCACAGAAAATTCCAGGGTTTAAATTGCTTGCTTAAAAATAGCAACATCACTGAAATCGTTGCTTTGCTTACATCTTTTGCAGCAAATAAAAAAACTTAATTTTTCAGCATTTACATACAATTTTATTATAAGCGAAGCAAAAAGCAAATGCAAAAAGAGAAAGAAACTCATTTGCTTAAGCTCACTATATGTTTCTTTCTGCTGCAAAGCAGTAAGCAAAGCAATTTTTTTGAAAACGTTTGCTGAAGCAATAAGTTCATGGCATAATAATACAGGTAAAACTGTTAGAACAGCTGTTTAAATTTGCTTATCTGAAAATGTCAAACCTTATATAAAAATCTGTTCGCGCACTTTGTAATAATTTAAAAAAACAGTTTTTTATATTACTCAATGCATTGCGAACTATATTCAATCCTTTATTTAACTTGTAATGTTTATGTTTTTTAGGTAAAACTTTTCAATTAAATTTAAATCAGTTCTCGTAGGCGGCAATTCGATATTTGGCATAACCTTATGACAATAAAATAATATGCGCAGCTGGAATTAATGCTGCTGCTAAGGCCATGTGCAGCCCTCTCAATTTCTGACTTGCTGAAAGCAGCCATATCGGCTTTAGGCTTGTTAGATTTAGGCCCATTATTATAACTTGCCTTTAGCTAAAGTTAGGATTTTGTTGGAGAGATAAGTAGTTTTTCGTTATAATAATGTGGATAATTCTCATTGCTATAACTTGTCCTTATAGTACGTGATAGTTAAAAGTGGTTTTAAGCTTACTTTTATTAACGAAAAACTATTTTTCGCTCCAACAAAATCCTAACTTTAGCTAAAGGCAAGTTATAATAATGGGCCTTAGTTTATAAGTACTGCATATTTATTTAGGTGTCCTACCTACATATATCTACAGGGTCCCTGTATAGCTACAGACTCTTTTAATGAGGACGAAACCCACAACGTAAGGGATCTTTTGAATAATGGTTATTATATTATGGCTTGTACAGGTGACCAACCAGAATAACTTTGAAAACTGAACTTAAGCCATTTTAATCTTAAACAAAATGAATTATTGAAGATTGATCTTTATAAATTTAAACTTTTAAATTACATAAATATGATTACTTATGTTAAACAAATATCTAAAATATTTTAATACTTCTATGTACGGAGTATTAAATATTTAAAACCTTTTCTTAAAAATGCTTCCTTTTACATATAATTTATTTTAATTATTTAAAGTAAACCAGTTTTATTTTTTATTATAATGTTTAATTGTTTTTATTAGAAATAATAATTTGAAATAGAAGTGTTTGCGAACACAGCTCATGTTATTTATATTTTTCTTTATATTTTAGTAAAATATTTTGACACAGTCGGGCAAAAACAGGTTGCTTAGTTTTTTTGAATTCGCCCTGCATATACCTATATTATTGTACCATGAATAAGTTAAAGATTGTTTCTTCTTTTGCCGTTACTGTCAATATTGGAAATCTTTATTTTCTTCTAAATTCTTCTAAATTTATTTTTTTTTCGGTTTACACTCTCTCTAACTGTCAAAGAATTTTCTAAAATTAAAGACTGAAGCAGCGAGTAACAGCAAGAAACAGCAATCGTAGTCAGCCACAACTTAACATTAAAGAGTTAAGCAAAAGCAAAAATAAAAATTAAGAACAACTTATTACCTAAGCAACAGTAAACGTTTTCAAAGTAATTGCTGCTTGCTTAGCTGCAGAAAGAGACACATAGCAAGCTTAAGCAAATGCGTTTCTTTCTCTTTTTTTTGCATATGCTTTTTGCTTTTGCTGCACATTTTTTCTAAGCAACAGCTAAGCAATTGCATACATATGCATTGAAAATAGTCAAGCATTTTTAATCATTGGAAAATTCCTTATGTTATTGATTTTGGCGTAGCAAAGGGTTTTCCAAGAGATATGTTTAAAATTAAAGTATCACTTGAATTATCGTCAGACCATTCACCTACTATTTTTTCAATACGGAACTGTGAAGAAATAGTTTCAACGAGTGGATTCCTAACGACGGCCAGCACTCAAGTAAATTGGCTTAAATATAAAAAAATATCTCAGTACTTATTGCTCGGAAAACATTCCGTTTAGAACACCAAAAGACCTTAAATTAACAAGCAACAATAACCCGGCAACAAACAAGATATAATCGCATTTGTTCTGCAGAAGTCTAACTGCTTTTGACAGAAAAAGGAAGAATTCGAAGAGAGTGGCAATCGCACATATCTCCGCAACTCAAAAACAGTTACAGCGAAATCAGGAAACAACTAAGAGATCTACTAGAATCTCGAAGAATTGCATCATTACAAAAATACTTGGAAGGCCTTGACGCTAGCCCACAATCGCAGTATTCATTATGGGCTACTGCCTTAGCTACAAATTTTGAAAAAAAATCAAAGGCGCCAAAATAAGATTAACGAATAATCACCCTGGTATGTTAAAAACTCGAACATCCACAAAGATCTAAACGTGCCACTAGTTAAGGCAGTAATAGCGAAACATGCAGCAAAGTATTTACTGACGCTAGAAACGCATTGAAATCCTCTTGCACGAAACATCCTCAACCATCGTGGCTACGTTCGACTCAGAAGCAGGGTTGTCAGATATGGCGATTTCTCGCTAAACGTGGCGATTTTCAATCTTATTTGGTGATCAAATTTTGTGTTTTTTCATTGACTTTTGGCCAACATTAAAAACTTAATTAAGGAATATCACAATGGATAACAAAGAAGTTGCAGTTTTTAAAGTAAATTGTTTTTCATATTTAAATATGATTTTACTTCTGGAAACCGGAAACTTTCGAAACATTTGTAGTTATAAATTTAATTAAAGTTTACGAACATCTTTCCATTTTCATATTTAAAAATGTTTTTCATATCTACAGTTTACAAACATCTTTCCATTTTAATATTGCAATTTCTTATCACAAACAAAATTTCTTGTTTTCAAACATTTTTATAAATTAATGTGCTGGTAAATTCAATGAATTTTTTTATATTTATTTTTTACGTACAAAGGAAGTTTTAAAGTAAGGATTAAGTTCGTTTGATTCTCTCTAAGTTGAAAGAATATTTTTTAAAAATTATGTGATTAATTTGAAAGAAAAATTGGATTTTTTACTTTATGTGCTGCTAATTACTGGATAGATAGGTCGATATCAATAGGGAATTCCACCAAAACTCGAGTGCGAAACAAATGCTATAAATTTTATAAATTGAAATAGGGTATGTGGCACACTTCTTTCTGTTGATCATTAGTGATGTTGAATAAATTTAATTCCTATAAAACATATTTTAAATAAGAACACGGTGACAAATACATTAAGGATGGGTATGGCCAGGTCTCCAATTATTATAACAACCAGTATTTTTCATTGTTTTAAATAAAATTTTTATCTTTCTCGGGTTCACTAATTATTTTAAATAAAAAAACAAAATATTTATGTATTTTGGCGACTTTTTTTTCTATTTTTGACGAATTTCAGCTATTTTGATTTTATTTATTATTTTTTTATTTTTTGTAATTTGTTAACCATATTTTTATATTTAAAAAATATTTTTAAATTTAAAAAATATTGTATGTATTAGCGGCAATTTTTAACCAAAAGTTGTTTTGGCGATGTGGCGATTTTTCAGATCGACTTTGGTGAAATAGGTGAAAATAAATCTGAAAACCCTGCTCAGAAGGAGGAATTGGCCGAACGTCAGAGAGAAATTACATTAACAGCTGTTTAAATTCTTCTCATATTTTTTCATTTTATTTGAGCTGTGATAGTGTAGAAACAACATGTAATTTTACGGTTGATTTTTCGATAATTTAGTGATTTTTTATTTGATTTCTCCTATGAAAAACGCAAGTGTGATACATGGTTGGCAGATTTTTTTTCTCTCCCAAATGAAAAAACCCCGAAAATCAAGTTTTTTTTTTTTTAAAAAAATCCCCTAAAATAATTTTTCATGATTACATAAATAATTTTTTTCTGTAATTTTCAAAAAATAAAAACCAAATTAATTAAATAAAAAATCCCCCAAATTAATCCCAATTTTAACTAAAATCCCCCAAAACAAAAATTTTAAGTGTTAAGTTTTCATTATATTAAAGTATGTATTATAAATATACATATGTATGTGTATATAAATATACCCAGTGGTAAAGAGAAGGAGTGTGAGGGCCTTATAGAAGGCCTCTTTACTTATTCTTTTAATTTATTTTTAAAATTTTAAAATTTTTTGGGATTCGAATCGTGAACCTCCAGGCTTATAGATCTTCGCTAATCAGTCTATCGAAGCTTCTCAATTTCAAGAAGCAATGATGTAGATAAAAGCAATTCAATGAACTTTTGTGTGTTATAAATAAGAAATCTAAAAATAGAAAATTATGTATTAAGAGAAGCGAAGTAGGAATGTGTACTGAATTTTTTAGAAGAGCCAAGACGTTTTGAAAGGCTTTCTTTGGAAGGCACACATGAGGATCGTATCCGAGAGAAGGCCTGAAGTGCAAACCCTTTTTTAATTTTAGCACTGGGATGTTTCTTGTGTTGTTGTTGTAAGAGTATTCTTAAAATTAGAGTTCGTTACTTATGTATGAATTTTGTTGTTTTTTCATGAAATACTACACGCATAACAAAAAAATTAGCTTTCTAATACGTTGTTTAAATAGTTTAGAAGAACCTATCAGAAAGCCTATTGTTACATATTTTTAATTTATTGGCTGCAAGAGACTACGAATAGACCAATTAAGCATCTAGTAAAACATAAAAAATCCCCCAAAAAACACGATAAATATATTTTTTACCCCTCAATTTTTTCCCCCTCAATTTTTTCCCCCTCAATTTTTTCCCCTAACAAATGTTAACCCCCCAAATTCTCCCCTTAATGAAAAAATCCCCTAAATCTAGGGTAAAATCCCCTAATCTGGCAACCGTGATGTGATACGGCCTTTATCACAACGATTTAACAACAGTCGTAAAGTAGCTCTGGGTCGGGGAACACGTGCGTGCGTCATTGTCATTATCGCTTAAAGTCAATCAGGCCGTCCTTGTTGTTCGGCCTTCGAGTGGTTTGCGTCTCGTTCTCATACTGGCTGATTGGCGTTCTCGAAATAGCTGTACTACGGTACTTTTATTGGTGCTTGCTTAATCAGCCACGTGTAATCGTTTGGTTATCGTATATAACCTAGAAATTTTAATTTTAATAAGTCCGACATTGGTGGAGCACCATTTTAAAAACTCAACTGTTAACTGGAGGAGCACCATTAAACTCTATTTTTAACTGGAGGAGAACCAATATACTCAAGATTTTCACTGGCGGAGCACCATTAAACTCTTATTAATTTTACCTAGCTGAATTTGGAGTTTCACTTGCTATACGAAGGTATAAATTAAACGCAATAAATAGAAATACAAATTAGAGATAAATTCGGTAGATAGACTTGAAAGTAACTAAAATATCATTACTTTTCCACTAAAAATAAAAAAAAAACAAGTAGAGTTGCAGCCAACTTCACTACGTAACGCTCTGTTAAAATCGGATTTTCCAATTGCAAACCGTTGATAACGCCCTACTAGGTTTGATTCATACATTTTTGGGCATACGAATTTTTGACAAAAAGAAAAATATAAAAAAATAACAAAATATCCCATAAAAATGTGTTTCTATATTTCTGCAAAGACTTTTTGATTTGCCCTCGTATTAAAAAAATATGTTTTAACAAGCAAAACAAAAAAAGTTAAAATTCTTAATTTAAATATTATTAATATTTTCAAACAAACCATAATTTATCTCAACATTGTTTTTCCATTCAAAAGTCAACAACCATTGCCGAAAGAAAAAAAATAGTTGATAAAACATTTGCAAACAACAAAAAACACTAAAAACTCACATAAAATAGTTTATGAAAATAATACATGACATTGAAATAATAAAAAATGAAATAGAAAAAAAAAAAACTAAAAATAAAAATAAAAACCAAATAATGCTCGAATGTAAAAATAATTACAGAAACCGGTTAAATGACCGTTTGTTTAGTCAATCGGTCGGTCGGTTAGTGTTAACAAGCAACTCAATCTCTGTGTAACAGTGTGTTTATTTTGTGTAAATGGCGAACTTACAAAAAGACGTGTATAGGCTGCAGAATTAAACAAACGTTGGTTTTAGATCTTTTTACGCTGAGAAAAATGAGTCGCTTTGTTTGCCATATTTTATCTAACATCGTTAGAAATTTAGTTTTTTCCATAATGCCAAGAGGAAGTTTAAATAACACAGATTTACACTCTTAGAGTTCCGTACTCTGTAAAATATACAACCTAATAGGATGAAACCAGCTATGCTGTGACCACATACGTTGTGTGCGTCCCGACAATATTTTGTTCGATTTTGATTTGAAAGTAATCCACACCAAATTTAAGACTCTTACGTATTTACTGTATATAAAGGTACCCATCCCTGGATAGAATTCTAAAATTTATATATAATTCTAAAAACTATTGTAAAGCTCTGTAAAATATTTTAATAACAATATAATTCTATAAAGTAAAAATACAAATCAAATACAATTTTTTTTCAATAGGCATTTGACAGTAAGTAATTCAAATTTTGCCATTATTTGAAAACAGCGCCATCTGTTGCGCATTCGTGTTTAAAATATCCCGTTTTCAATTCTTTTTGTGATTATTTTAAAACAGCGCCATCTGTTGCGCAATCCGTGTTTAAAATATACCGCGTTCAAAAATAAAAGATGCCTTAAAGGATGCAGTACCTTTTACCTAAATCGGTAAAAAAATCGGCGTACTTTCACAGCTTTTTCTCCACTTTCTCTTGGAAATAATATATTTTGGCGGAAAAAAGTATCCTATAAAATTTACTTACATTTTTCGCAAAATAATTCGTCTTAAAAAAATAAAGAAAACAAATGCGAGTTAATTAAAACTGACAGCTGTTTTTATTTTAACATTGGTTTCTGTGCACCTTAAACCCTCAATAATTCAAGTTCAAATATAAAACCGATAACGTTGGATTTCATGACACCAAAGTGTTTTTTGTCGGTTTTAAATCCAATTCCGACAACATTAGATTCTGTGACATCCCTGAATATTATTTTCCAATAAAAGTCGTTTTGCCCCTCCCTAGAAAATATGTCCTCCTACCCCCATGCCCTACCCGGTTATCTCCGAAGCCGCCGAAACGATTTAAATAATTTTTTTTAGAATGTCCTTGGTAACATATCCGATAGATGGCGCTTTTGCTGATAAACAAAAAAAAATTTGTTGTCATACCTTTCGGTTAAGACCGTCGTTACTGGCTGTTGTTTTGGTACGTTTGGCGAGCGCTTTCGATGTGAAGACATCATTTTCAAGCCGCGTTAAAAATGGTACTCCATTTAAACGCGGTACTCCATACATAATTTTCAAGCCGCGTTTAAAATGGTACTCCATTTAAACGCGGTACTCCATTTTAAACGCGGCTTGAAAATGATGTCTTCACATCGAAAGCGCTCGCCAAACGTACCAAAACAACAGCCAGTAACGACGGTCTTCACTGAAAGATATGACAACAGTATTTTATTTACTGGCGGAACAAATCCTATCAATTTAATATCAAAAAAAAATTTCTCTTAAAGTTCTAATTTGATTTCATACTTTATTGCTTCTGTGTTAAGTGTAGATAAAGACTGCAAAGGGTTATCCATTAGGTGGTGTATATTAATATATGTATTTAGAAGTTGGAAGTAATATCCGAAGGGAAAAAAAGCGAGAAACGGTTCATTTATAAATAAACATCTTTGTTTGTGTTTGGACACTGTTATTTGTGGGATCTCTTGTAACATTTTACCATCTCTTTCATGGTGGAAGGGAAAAGAGGAGGATTGGATGAAATAACACTACGGAATTTGAACGGCCGTCTTAGAAATATTTTCGGTACTGCCTGTGTCTCTTTCATCTGCATACATATTCAAACAAGCTTGTTCTAAGTTCCAATATATGTAAATGGGTATTAGAAACATTTATTTCACGACTTACTTAATAAAAGAAACAGTGATGATGTCAATGTCTTTTATGAACACTTAATTATTTTTAATAATAGTTGAATGGTTACGACTTGTAGCCATGTTCAGTTGGAATTATATTTAAAAAATAAAAATAAACTTTATTACAAATAAACAGCTATAGCGAAAACTTTACTAACAATGGAGTGAACTATTTAACAAGTCGTTCTGTTCTC
The DNA here is from genome assembly GCA_949628195.1 of Phasia obesa. NCBI lineage: Eukaryota > Metazoa > Arthropoda > Insecta > Diptera > Tachinidae > Phasia > Phasia obesa. The sequence continues at coordinate 123,257,094 of OX451216.1, forward strand.
TGAGACGAAAAAACACCATTAGAAAAGCGTCAATTGTTAATTTTTTAAGCATTTTGTCAATGACGAAGTTTTTGTATCATGCGCGTTTTTCCTCCTCATCGTGCAGAAAACTACATAACATAAAAATTTATAAACATTTTGAAATTTAAGTTCGTTAATTTCGTAACTCAATGGCTGAATATAATGTATACCATTTAATTACAGGGTTTAAGTTAGAAAGATGGTATCAGTTTTTCAAGCATTATTAAAGCAACACGCATTTTTTTGCTGTGTCATACACAAACACCAGCTGTTTAACTGAATCTCTTAAATGAATTAACTCATGTACGAATACTTTAGTGCAAAGAATATAAAGACAAATTGTATGTAATAATTTGAATTTATTTATTTTTTCTTATAAATAAACACATCGACCACAACAAGCTACCGACCACAATCTTTCAAAACCATAAACAGACTTGGGAAATGTCAATTACAGTTTGTTATTAATAATATGTAATTGTAATTTTGCAACGAAAATTAACATTCAACTATTTGTAATTGTAATTCGAGTTTTCAATTACACATTACATGTAATTTGTAGTTGAAAATTCCAATTACAATTACTTGTAATTTGTAGTTAAAAAACCCAATTATTTTTACATGTAATTGTAATTGAAAAGATCCAATTACAATGAAATGTAATGAAAAAGTTTAAACATTCATTAGGTAATTGAAAAAATTAGACAATTATTACTTTTTAAAGTAATTATTGACCAAAAAAAGAAAACAAAAAAATAATTTGTTATAATTAAAGACAAAAACACAATGATCTAAATGACATAAATAAATTAGTCAAGTGCAAGTCAGACTCACACATGTAGGGTTCCGTTTTACCCTCCATATATAATTTTAAAAGTACAAGTTTAAAATTTTTTTTCACGTCTTATGGACCACCCTTTAATATTAAATTATTTTTATGCCAGAGCATAGCACTAAGTACCGTGTAAATAAGGTTTAGAAGAGAATGCCAAATTCCTCAAATTCGCGACATCTAGGGAACACCCTTTCATTTTCATTAATTTTATTTTCCTTACTTGTCTGTGTAAATTTTAAGTGTCGGGCTATTTCTATTAAAATATATAAATATAATTTTGTCGCTATCGACACACCCTTTAATTTTTGGTTTTATTTTTTATACAAATTTATACATTTTTTGAGTAGATTTAAAATGTCTAAACTAGTCTAGTTGAAAAATATACTTATATACGTAAATTTGTGTCACTGTCGCAATACCCTTTAATTTTTATTTTTAATATTTTTTTTACACATTCTGCATAAAGTTACGGTTAGAAAAAAGTCACATTCTCGAAAACCGCATCACTATCGGAATGAATTTTAAATTTTAGTAATTTCTACTATGGTAATAAATTGTATATGAAAATATCAAGATTATGCCTGTTATGGTTCAAAAAATAAGGTTATATACGTGCAAAACATGTCACGATCGGAACACTTTTTAAATTTTACTATTTGTTATAGTAGCCATAGTGTGAAAATTTCAAGAGTCTACGATTCAAAAGTCTATGATTCAAAAACTAAGCAACACCCAAAACCCGAAACACCCATTAATTTTTAGGTTTAAATTTTTATACTTGTTTATATAGTGAACAAAGTTTTAATTACTGTGTGTAAATTTCAAGTGTCTGCCTCTTAAGACTCCAGAAATAAAGACATATACGCAAAGAAACGTCACTTCCGGAACACCCTATAACTTTTAAGTATTTGTAGAGGCCACAGTAGTACAACGTGTGTGAAAATTTCAGAGTCTACGTTTTACGGTACCAGAGATAGAAGGCGCTGACAGACAGACATTGCAGCGAAAACAATAGAGTGAGGTTTTTACCCTTTGGGTACGAAGCCCTAAACAGAAAAATATTTAATTTCAATTAATTCAGAACAACGTTCGGTTACATTATTGATTTTAAAATGTAATTGAAGTTTGTTCAATTGCATCTAATGATTATTGCCTAATTACAATCTACAAGTAATATGATTATAATTAACATATGATCATTACATGTAATTGAACAAACTTCTATTACATTTAGACCCTGATTTCAATTACAATTACTTATAATGTGTAATTGGGAATATCCAATAATGTGTAATTGGGAATATCCAATTACACATTACGTGTAACTATAATTGCAATCAAACGTAATTAAAACCCCCCATGGAAGACTAAACTACACATGTTTATGTGAAACAAGTATTTTTACGCCTCTCAGCTACACAATCACCATGGCGGATATTGCCATCTTAGGCTAATTTTTATTTTTCTAAGCGACCATGAAGAAGTCGAGTGCTGCCAATATAATTCAAAATGTGAAATGAATGAGAGCTTAAAAATATCTTATTTTATTTAATAGAAAAGGTCATCACAAAATAAAATTATAATAAGTGCATTAACAATCAACAGGTTTAAGAAAAAAAAAATGGATTTACAGTTTTACGTGATATATGCTATTTTTTAAAAGTAAATACAGTGGGAGAGAATTCAATGGTTTTTAATAATAAAAATAATATTTGGCATTAATAATTCTTGCAAAAAAAACCGACTTCAAAACAGATAGAAGGGCACCAATTCTAAACTAGAAATGCAAGAAGTAATCTGTAAGAATTCGATTTAAACCAAATAAAAGATGCGCCTATTACTGTTCTAAAGTTAAGCTATTTTCACCAGCATCCGTCTTTTATGGGAACACCATTCAAGCCTCTGTTTATAACGGTTTCAAAGATAGGGTCACATAGATCAAATAACATCACCTATTCGGACACCCTTTAATTTACAATTTTAAATTAAAGACCTGTTGTTATAGAGGACTTGGCCACATATAACCATATATATCAAATTACATGAACTATTGGGACACCCTTTACATTATAATTCCAAATATTTATACTTGTTATCATACCAGAGAAAGTAGTGGATATTCTGTCTAATTTTCAAGTTTTTGTGTTTAACGGTTCAAAAGATAGGGCCATATAGATCAAATTACATAATTTATGGGGACACCCTTTAGTTTATAAATTATATTGTATACTTGCTATAGTGGACTCTGCAATACAGGTGCCTTGTAAATTTCAGGTGTCTGTCTATAACAGTTCAAAAGTTTGGCCACATACATAGAATTACAAGGATACTATTGGGACACCCTTTTATTTCCAAATTCAAATTTTATTCTTTTTGTTATAGCTGACTAGCAATACAGGTTCTTTGTAAATTTCAGCCTGTGTACAACTGTTCAAAAGTATGGCCATATACATCAAATTAAATGAACTATTGGAGCACCCTTTAAAATATTTATAAATTTTATTATAACGGTCATAGTAGTCGACATTCTGTCAAATTTTCAAGATTTTGTCTATAACGGTTCAAAAGATAGGCCCAAATATGTCAAATAACGTCACCTATGGGGACACCCTTTAAATTTTAAATTTATTTTTTTATTAATTTATGCTGTTGGGAGCTATAGCGACACGCAATTTTATTAAATTTTCAATTTGGAGCCCTTTACGTTTCTTAATACACGTAAAAAACATGTATGTTATATGGGGACACCTTTTAATTTTTAATATAATAAACTGTTTTTAAAATGAGACCAACCTGAAAGCATAACCTTTCAAATTTCAAAGAATTTGAAATTTCTTTAAAATTTCTTTAAAATCGATTCAGTAATGGCTGAGTTCTGAGGTTACATACATAAAAAAAAGCAACATTCAGACGAATTGATAACCTCCTTCTTTTTTGAAGTCGGTTAAACACTAAAATTAAACAATAGCATATTTCCATTGAATTGTTTCCCACTGTACATTTTTATAGCAGTAAAGTTTTGGAAAGTGGACCACTGGTGTCTGTTTTTCTACCTCAATATCAGCTGTTTACGATGTTGCTGTCATTTTCAATATAATTAATTAAATGACTATAAGACGTTTGAATAATTAAATGACTACAACACGTTTGTAGCCCAAGACATTTGTAGTCGTGTAGTTGTGTAGCTTCTGTCGTCGTATAAGTTTAACGCGTATTTGAATTATTTGAATGAGGTTAAATGACCTACATAAGAAATTTAATGTTGCTTAACGTTTTAATAAATAGAAACGGTTAGTTAATAAAATTATTTAAAAACGTAGCGTCATACGCAAAAATGCGTATGAAACTATGAGATTAATAATTTATGTTATTAAGAAAAAACATTTTTTTTACGAAAAACCCGTTAATAATTTATTAAAAAAACTATTATTACATTTCCCTAAACCGCAGGTTCGATGTTGGTACATTTTGTATCTCCTGCTCTTATAGACTCTACAAATCAAATAGCTTCAAAGCAAAAACCGGGTGGTGTTAATTCACGCTATGTAGGAAAACAATGTATCGAAAAATTTGAGACGCAGTAGCGCGTTTGTTATGCTAATGTGTGACAGGCGGCACAGTCTTGTTGAAACCAGATATACCAAATGTCTACTTCTTTCAATTTACTCCTCGAAACTTTATTATTATGTTTCAATAGCGCACTGTGTTTACTGTTATAGCATTTCCCGCATTATCTTCGAGTGCCTACATAGGCACACATTGGTAGTGCCCTGGTCTATCAGTCTGGGGGTTGCGGGTTCGATTTTCGCCAAGGGCTTCGCATATAGTGTTTTCTTAATTAAATGTGCCAAAATAACGTAAAAAATTACGCTACTAAAAATAAAACTTTCTTCGAAAAACTCACTTCATGTTCACGCATTTATTTGGAAAATACACGACACTGTTGGTGGTTTCTGGGTTTCGTTCATTACGAATTTTATATTTGTTTCTGTTTAAATGTCAATGCTTTGTTAAAATTCTAATTTATCACTATATTATCACGAACGCTTCTGAATTGCTCTTAAATTACATACTGCTCCAGTTTGTTAGAACTTCTGAACCAATTTCTAAATTGTGCCCGCAGAAGCTCGATTCTCAGTAGCAGAATTGTCAATTTCAGTTTGGCTGAATGGCGCCTAAGAAGAGAAGTGACTAAGGGGACTCCGCCACTATTGTGGTTAATATCGGTAAATGTCATCCTTAGCCATTTTGATATCAAAGAGCAGACGATAGTAGCTTATGCGGATATCGTTGTATTTCTGCTCTCGTGAATATTACTTGCCAATATCAGTGATATACAGGCAAGGGTAAGCGAACTTTCTTCTAGGGCAATAAGTTAACCCCTCGGGTTAACCCGAACAAGTTAGTTTTCAGACGAAGTTAGTTTTCAGACTACCATAACTGAGAGGGGTAACTATCAAAGGAGACAAAGTACCTAGGAGTTTAATTGGACTTGGAAAAGAAACACATAGAATAGGCTCAAAACAGGTATCAATGCATGCTATTCTATAGAGAGTAACTGGGGTTTACGAGAAAACGTGGTAAACTTGATTTACAGGTCAGTTGTGAGACCAATTCGAAATGGCGGCAAAAAATCTGTTAAGACTAAGTTACATTAGGGTCAACAGCTCACGCAAGAATCTTGAATGAGCAAGATATCACGGAGCCTAATACATGTGGTGCTAGTACGTTATTGGGTACAGATATTCGAAGGTCGTATAGACAGCAGTGTCTTCCAGGAGTTGAGGTTACTTCAGTGCTTATTTCTTCTCACTTCACTAATTAGTAGATACTGTTAATATATGTACGCATTTCTTGAAAATACCTTAATTTTATCCAAAAAACCAGAACTAACTTAACAAAACGCAGTGCGAGGTAGAATTAATCACCCCAAATAACCCAAGAAATAACTTTCAGTTGGTCCAGTCAAAAACTGGATTAAATAATGTTCACAAAGTTTTCACTAAGCAATTATAAATATGTACAATGTATTATGACATGTATTGATTTTTGCTTAAAAAAAAAAAATCACTTCTTATCAAAAATTAACATTTGAAATATTTTTAAATTAAATGATTAAATTAAATATTAAAGTCCATTAATAAAACCTACCCAGGCATTAACGCTTCAATAGGTTTTATTTATTTGGTGTGGAAAATTTTTCAAATATTTAAAACAAAAAAATTTTAATTACTTTTGACTGCCACCACCACAAATAATTAAACATGCAAAATAAATGTAATTAAAAAATATTGGCATGCCAAACAGTACTTAAATGCAGAGTTGTAACACAGTAACAGTTTTCCTTTTAGATGTTTAGATATTTTTATAGAAAGCCATTATGTTCCAGTTTATACCATGATTTTCAACTTGTGGGTGGCCTGCCTTAAAAAGGTTAGGGAAATTGCGAATACGAAGTTTAACGTTTCAACTATCATTCCATTTTGCAGTTTTATTTCACACTAAGCTGTGCGTGCAACTTAATGCAACGGCCTTGCAATATTTTGGTCGATATTGCTTTGAAAGACCCTTACGTTTTTAGTGCCGCCATAAACTATGCTGCATATCAGTTTATGTATTTACTTTATAAAAAATAAAGTATGCATATCCGGTTAGTTCACTGCGTAATTTCACTGCCTGTTCTCCACCTTTTCTTGGAAAGTAATCTGTAATGTCGTGGGGTCTGTCTGTGTAAAAAGAAGAACTCGTTTTTTTGAAAGTTGATTACCGAATGTTTTATTTTATTCAACTTAATATCTACTTCTTTTATTAGTTGACAAACGAGAAGCGTTGCCAGATAGTAAACTTGTTCTTATTCAATTGAAATATGAATATAACAGTATGCATATCCGGTTAGTTCACTGCGTAATTTCACTGCCTTTTCTCCACCTTTTCTTGGAAATAAAATATTTTTGCGGAAAAAAAGTATCCTATATTGAAGTCAGGATGCTAAGATACCTCCTCACATTTTATTAAAATCCATCCAGTAGTTTTTACGTGATGCGAACGTTAAAGAAAAGTAGACAGACAGACAGACAGGCGGAAATGAGTTACTATTTTATTATAAGTATATATATAATAACTGTCATTTATTTTTTTATTTCTTTATAAACGCTTTTGAAGCTTTGAAAATAGCTAGTTTCGTACACCGAAAAAAATGCTGTACCAGTTTGCAAATTGAAGATTTTAGAATAAAATTTAAGTTAAATTTTAATTTAAGAAAACAATTAAGAATAAATAATCTTCTAATGAAATAAATTTCATTAAAACATTTTTTCTGTGTTCTCAAAAATGAGCATTTTACTCCGTCGTTATTTGTGAAAGAAAACCGCTGTGGAGAACCATTGCATTTTACGAAGTTTTAAGAAGCAACTGATCCCACGTATAGTTGGCTACATCTCTTACTAGCTTAATCTCGAGCGAAGGCACGAGTTAAGCAAACTAACTTAATCAGCCTTATTACGGTTGTCGTTGTCGTACTTCGACAACAATAATATTGTAATAGATTAAAGAAAGAAATCAGAATTTTTCTTTAATCTATTTCAATATTCTTGTTGTCGAAATACGACAACGACAACCGTAATAAGGCTGTATTACTGCTCTGATTAGATTCAGAAATGGACCTAATCAATGGATTTTCGAAAAATTGTAGCTGCTGTAGATATGTTTTATTATAGATTTGATAATACAGAATGAACCTTAATAAAAATGGTCACAATCGGACTGAGATTTAGAGATTGTGCAGCTCTTCTTGCAATAGCGCGATCAGCAGGATTGATGGCTTTTAATCATCAAAGTCAGTTAATAGCTGGCAGATGAATTTGGTTCTATTTTAATCAATGAAGATGAATACTTAATTTCCTTATCAAATGGACTTTGGGTAGGCAGCCATAATTGCTTATTCTGTAAAAGAAAATTCACATATTCATATAATCGGATTATATTATGCTAATGCAAGATCTCAAAATGCTAGACGTATTTTAGAAAAAGACATTGCAGGTATTTTATTTAATGCTCTTCTCGTTAGATATGTCCTCCAGGGAGGCACGAAAGCATCAAGATTTTTTATACTCCAAAAGCGGACGACGGCAAGAGTGGAAAGATAAAAAAGTTAAATTTAAATGAGGGTGCGGAAGAAGATGAAGACAAAGACATGATACAAAATACAAACATGTCACGAAATTGCCGTATATGGAACGAAAGCTAAAGAAAGGGAACTTATCTTTCCAGGGGTCGAAATTGTATTTTCGATGTTTTTTATTAAAGTACAAAATTCTGGACAGAACGAAAAAATCAGACGAAGTTATGGCTTTCTAAAGTTTTTAGTTCAAAAGTATAGTTTTGATATAATCGAGGTTAAAGTTGGATAACCAATTTGTGCAAATTATCAGTTGTTAAGATTGCCTAATTTAATATTTTAAATATGAAATAAAATCTATTTTGTAGTTGATCTTAAAGAAAACGTGAAATTTTGTTTTGCCTCGTACTGAAAATTTTACTGGTGAAAGGTAAGGTCCCTTGCGTCACATATATGAATGGTGTCTGATGGACTGTTACAAGAAACATGCGAAATAACTTCCATAGAGTTGTCAATAATATTGGAGAACATCGCCCTGGAGCAATAGGCGAGTTCGACAAACTTTTCTCCTAACTTCTAAAAGAAGAAGATTGGGGGCCATGTTCTTGCTAAGGCAACTTGTCGTGAGTAGGTAAGACGAGTAGGCAATTTATTTGGCTGTACATGATCAGGAGCAACCCGTGCAGCCGAAAAAGTTGAAGAAAATTGGGGCTTTGTACAATAAAAGCTCATGTCAAAGTCTGGGGACTTTGCAAAATAATTTTTTGTATTGTAAGCAATCATCATTTTTCGATTTTGACAGTTTCAACATTTTTAAAACGACGGTTTACTGAGTTTCGTTATAGTAGTCGTACTAATAGTCGTATAAATAGCGTTACAAGGTCAGATCATCTAAAAGAGATTGTTACGAATGGGCACGAGGTAACTGAAGTTGTAGACATAAACAAACGAGCAACATGGGTGTTGGTAGACTCATTGTTTTCATCCAGTGGTGAGACCAAAGTCAGGTTAAGGTAACGGCCCGGCACTGACGTTAATCTGTATCACATTTTGCTATTTGGGCTCTGATGCAAAACCTTGATGCAGCTTCAGGTTCTGATTTAAATGTTAATGGAAGAATGAACAATGAATTCCTTAATTAAAATATCAAATGTATCGCACATATTAATTGTCTTATTTAATTTTATCTAACATCTACCCTTCCGCTTTAAAAATGTTTAGCCACAGTTCCATTTTTCACAATTTGTATTTATTGCATCTTCAATATACCTGAACTATCAATAATTACTCATATCTTAAGTCTAAAAAATAAATACACTTGTTACGTCCAGCCAGTGCTAGCCTAAAAATTGTATGTTTCACGGTTGCTCATTGCGGTTCATTTGCGGGTCATCCCTCTAATGTACGGACGAGACAAGCAATGTCTCTCCTTCTTAGACGAATGTAACCACGTTCATTTAGTAAGTTTCGGGCCATCGGATTTGGGTATATTTCAAGCTTCTTCAAATTCGTTACTCGTTACTACATATTTCGCTATTTCTGCTTTAACTGATAGCACGTTTAGATCTTTGTGTAAGCACGTTTAGATCTTTGTGTCTGAAATAAAAAATCTCCTTGCACAATAAATTTTCGTTCGGTTAAATAACTAACTAGCAGCTTATAAAGGCTTACGGGCAAATTCAGTTTCATCTTATGGCCTTCATGCCATACCTTATCGAATGCTTGCGAAACGTCGATAAATAGCGCAGAGCAGTATTTTCTCTCGTCAAATGTCTTCTTAACAACATGTGAGTGTGTTCGATCGTACTATGTTTTTTCCTCACGGCGAATTGATGGTTTGGAATACATTCTTTGTCGCTTTGAATAGGGTTAAGCTTAGTTATTAACATCCTCTCAAACAGCTTTGACATATTAGGTAAAAGGCTTATAGGTCTGTATGATAAAATTTTTGTGTGGGCTTTTCCAGGTTTAGGAATAATCAACAACACCTTCCACTCTGTGGTAAAGTACTCAAGATGTAAAATGGCATTAAAAATAAAAAGAATGATTTTTCGAGCTACACGGGGCAACTCAAATAACATCTTGTTACTGGTTTTATCAACGCCACGGGTTTTTTGGTGTTTAAATCCGTTATTGCGTTTTCAATTTAAATCTTAGGGGTACTACAGCACTAGTCTCGACAATTGGCAACTCAACTATATCAACTATATATGTATTTAGGTTAAAAACCCTTTTCAAATGTCCAGCAAATAAATTGCCTTTTTCGGTATCATTCCCTGCCCAGCCTCCAAATGTAGTTCGCAAGGGAGGCTTACGTAAGACTGGCCTTTTAAGGTTTCTACAAGCACGCCATAGTGAATAATCTGATTGAAGAGTTGGGTGTCGGTCTGCCAAATAGTTTTTCAGGGATGCTACTCTTCGAGATTCCAGCATTCGTGCATTCTTTAAGTTTGCTTTCGAGTTGAGGAGATCTCTGTGATTGCTATTATCTACGAATTTTCCTTTTTTTCAGCCAAGAGTCGTTCGACATCCACAAAATAAATTTGATTGTATCTAGCTAGTTGTCGGGTTATTGTTGAATGTTGGGCAGCTGATTTGGGGTTTTGGTCAAGATCAATAAGACTCCGCTCTACCTCTTCAGGTATTCTTAGCGGGATCATTTCCGAACAATAAGTACTAAGATACTTTCTATATTTCAACCAATTGGTGCTTGAGCTAGTCGTTGGTGATACGATATTTGTTTATCCCATATATAGACCACGGTTCCTAAGCGTGCTTTCTTGTTTTTAACTCACCTTTCTGATGAAATCGTTTAAAAAAGTTTTGGCAACACTGTTAAGATGCGTGCGTAATTGTAACATAAAACAAATGATATTAAACATTTTATTTAATGAAAAATGTTTTTAAAACATAGACACCACGCAATAAAACATTTAATAATTTCCTAATTACTAACATACGAGTACATACATATGTATGTATTTACCAGCGCTCACCCAGTATTTGTTAAAAAAAAAAAAATTATACGAAATATTTTTTTTATTTTAAAGAAAATTAAATAATATCGAAATCTTAGTATTAGTGTACTGTTATTCTTTAATAATAAATAATTAAAAAAAGAAAGTCTTGTAATTTAAATAAATTGACAAATTTTTGTTGAACAAGGGTTTTGATTTGATTTTAATGACGTTGAAGAAAGTTAAAAGCCATTAATTAAAAAGCGATTAGGATTAAGTATGAATATATTGTGTCATAAAACCACAAGTGCCTTTTCTTACGTCAGTAGGACAATACGTCTTCACAAAATCTTGTAAAGCCCAATAAGAACTTAAAAAGTTTAACTTTTAAAAGATGCAGTAAATTTTTTTAAATACGTCATTCAGTTTTGATGAATTAGATTAATGTTATGGCACATAAACACACATAATTGTTTATTTTGTTTTATAAGTGGTTCTGTCGTTTCTGAGGTAACTCATTCTCCTCCAGGGTCTACTTACGGATCCACAAAGTCATAACATAGATTCTTTTTCTCTTCCTTGGGTTCATTAAATATATTTCATTTTATTTACTTCTCTATATAAATTACAATAATTTGTTGTAATACGAAAATAAAACTACGATAACCGACTTAAATATATTCAAGAAAGAGCGACTGCTTCGGAAGTTCTAGATCGATGATGCGCTAGTTCGGGTGATTCGCAGGATCGGGTTATTCAGATACGGCTGTGCTGCATCGATGACGCGCTGGTTCTAGCTCGGGAGTACAGGATCGATTCGCAAGTTCGGGGACGTCGGATTGCTTAACCTAGGTTCGTAAATATGTAGAATGGTTGCTCAAAGCTAGAATACTACAATACTACGAAGATTTCTCTAACTGTCTCAAAAGTCTACCGAGGCTGCTGTGGGAACAGTCTGTCCGAGACCTCTGTGGGAATAGTCAGCCGAAGCCGGTGTGGGAAAAGTCAACCGAAGTGGCAGCCAGCCCGAAGACCGCTGTGAAAACAGTCAGTCAGAAGACAGCTATTTAAACAGTCAGCTGAAAGCTGGTCTACACTTGCGCTATTTATGATAGAAATATTTACGCATCCACCTAACGCTCCAGATTTGGCACCCGGCATCTTTTATTTAGTTGCTAATTTAAGGAAATGGCTCGGCGAGAAAAACCCGAGTCAAATGAAAGCCATCTCTACCCATTATCAGGCCTTGCAAAATCCTACGAAATGCTTACAACATTTTTAAACTCGTTGGATGAAGTCTATCGTGCTTAAAAGAGACTATGTTGATCGATGTATCTAGAAAGTCTATCACATGAAACACTGGTTAATCTTAATGCGTGAAAAACTAAATTGCACCTGGCTCGACAGTCACAACACACCCAAAATCATATTTCAACATTATTAGCAAATAATTATTTTTTAATTATTCAGTGTTTCTTTTCAATTTTAAGTTCTGTGCTACAATAAAAAACACCCTATAATTTTTTTTCTATAATCTAAGAAAACTAATTTCCTTCCGCATAAACTTGTTTACAGTTATCATCTCGAAAACACAGTGACAAAAATCTAGTATTATTTATTATGACGTTTCAATCGGAAATCAACATTATAATCAAAATAAAAAATCATATTTAAGCCACTTTATACTTAAACACGCACGCAGTCATTAAAAACCCAGGTTGGAATACCTAAACTGCAAAAAGAGACATTTAGCAACCAAAACATGCAATGTAACTGTGAGCAGACAGACCACTGAGCCGGACAACCCAATGTTAACTTCCCCAAACTCAGCAAAAACTCTTTAAATACAAATGTTTATAGTCGATATGTAGTGGATAACTTTTTTTCTTTTAAGAACTGCCATCAATTGATATTGTTAATGAAGTTGCGTGTATGGAAATAATTATGCAGGTTAACTGTCGCTTTTGTTAAGCTTCTCATACCCGCTGCAAGAATAATCGAATTATAAGTTTTATTTGATAGGAAAACTGATAATTAAAGAACTGAATTTGCGTTAAAATAGTTACGTTAAATAGTTACAGTTATAATGTTATCGGACCGATAGTCAAGAAGTATCTCTCTCATTAATGCGCATAGTGTAGCAAAAAGCTGACTGACCTTGTATACATAGAAAGTGAAAAACCATTTTAAAGTAATTTTTCAATATCGTAAGTCTGGAGTTTGCTTTAAAAACAAAGGTCATCCTTTAGCGCAATGCCAATATGGATAGGAGCGCTGGAAAGAAAGTCGCCCCAATACATAAGAAAAAATTTACTTTTAATTTATATTACACTAATTTAACGCGTCAAATGAAAGTAAACAGAAGTCCGCAGGTTGCGCCAAAGGTATATTTAATAATTTGTTTGTTGTGTTTTTGACTTTACCACAGCCTCTAACCTCCTTGACATCGATTCAGCAAGTTTTTGGGTAGTCAGGTGGAATTTTACTCCATTCATCCTGCAATGCAGCCTTTAGGCCATCCTTTCAAGAAATGTTTCTCTCCCTCACTTTTTTGTCTAGATATTCCCACAGATACTCAATTGGGTAAAGGTCTGGGGATTGTAGTGGATGATCAAGCGTTTTAGGGGTACAATAGAGCAACCATTTGTTCACAATTTTGAAGGAATGTTTCGGATCATTATCCTGTTGAAATATCCAGCCCTCTACTTAGCATAATTTCTTCACGCTTCTTTTTTCATTGTTGAGTCGATAAACACAAGATTGCCCACCACCGATGACGCCATGCATCTCCAGACCATTACGGAGCCTCCACCATGTTTTACGGTTTTGATAACGGACTTATCGTTAAATGATTCATACACACTTCGTCATATATTTTGAGATTTTTTGACACCAAATATTTTAAATTTACTCTCATCAGTAAAAGGAATATTTTTCAAAAATGTTAATGGCTGATTTTTATGATTTTTTGCGAACTTCATCAGTTTAATTTGATTTGCTTTCGACACGTAGTACTCTACTATGTTAGCCATTTTGGTGTAGGGATCTTTTAATTGTGCTAGCACTTACTGATTTCCCAGAAGTTTTTCACATGGCATATTCTACACTGTTTTATATTTGACGTATTTGTCTGTAATTTTTTTTATAGTAAAATGGTTGATTCCAATAACTACTTATTTCACGCAGTGATTTTCCCTTTCTATGCAAATCTATTATTTTTTTACGAGCGTCAATTGATGTTAGCTTTCCCATTGTATATTTTTGACTATTTTATATAAAAATTATTTTGTTATTTTACTTGCACTTTAAAAGTGACGAATATTTGCAACGGTACTTTACCGTTAGACTTTAAAATAAAAAAGTTTCCGCTATTTTTGCATTTTCAGCCCATCTCTTTTAAGCGGATGAGACTGTTTACTTTCATTTGACGCGTGAAATTAGTGTAATATAAATTAAAAGTACATTTTTCCTTATATGCCTTTCTTTTAGTTTCTTGTTTTAATGCATTTAATTTCCATGCTATTACTAAAGAATTATCCAATATTGGTTTTTATATACCATTGTTTATTTAAATATAATACATATTTTTTTTTCAAATAACATGCGGTGTTTACTTTCATTTGACGCTCACAGTATCTAAGCGATCAATTATCGCTCGATTAATCGTACAAATTTAAGTCGATTAATGGTTAGAGTAAAGGAAATAAGTAAGCGGAAATGAAGTTGGATAGGTCACATCCTCCGTAGACCACACGATGATATTGCCAAGAAATGCCTAGATTGGAACTCGCAGGGAAGCAGCCGAGTCGGGAGACCAGCGCATACGTGGAAGCGGCAACTGACAATGGAACTTTCGAAATTGCGTTTGAAGTGGAACGAAGTCAAACATCGAGCCGAAGATCGAGATTATTAGAATCACCTTGTTATGGTCCTATGCTCCCCCGAGAAGTGAAAGTAACTTATACATATATATATATATATATATATATATATATATATATATATATATATATATATATATATATATATATATATATATATATATATATATATATATGTATATAACATACTGGGAGAATGGTCGCTGAAGGAAACGCCTCGCAGGTGGTCTATCTATACTAACCACTTGCAGATTATCTAGAATCCTTTGGCCCTCAATTTATAAAAAAAAGGACAAAGGCACTACTGATCCTCGAGAAAAGCTCGTTAGCACTTCTGGTTGGTGTTATAACGGGACACTGTATGATCGGACGTATGTCGGAGCGTATGGGAATCTCTCGTGGAGGGTGCTGCAGAAGCTGTATGGATGAGGAAGAGGAGGAATCAGTTCAACACCTTCTCTGCGACTGCCCGGCTCTTCAAGAGCGTAGGCTCAAATTTCTGGGTCAAAGATTCTTCCAGGACCTGGACTGTCTCAGGGATGTGACACTGAGTAGCCTATTAGGCTTTGTGAAAAGCTCCGGGTGGTTTACAAGAACCACCGGTATCGGAGTTCTTTAGGGAATGGTGGGGTTTGACGATCGTTGGGCCATCACAATGGGCCTCCGAGTGAACTCGCGTTTTTGCGGGCGGCCCGTTTAACCTAACCTAACCTATATATGTATATATAATTGTTCGAGTAAGAAAAATTGCAGATTTCGATTAAAAAATAACTTGTACAAATTGTATGTGTTAATCGAGAAATCGACTAAAATTAATTTCTTAAATTTTTTACTGATTTATTACTTTTTAGTGCCTAATTACATTAAGTAACTTTTGTTTTTTTATCGCAGCAATTTGTATGGATGGACACATTTGTTTACATTGTGAACTTCAAAATTAAAACTAAGAATGAGAGGACAAAACAAATTGCAGTACATGAATATGTCTAACGCTTTCAATGCCTCTATCCCCTTTTTCCTACTAAGGGCTCTTATTTGTTCTTTTAAGAATAATTTCGAAATAGACGTGTTTAGTAAACATACAAGGAAAATAATACATATAACACATTAATTTTTTCATAAATCGAATACGACTTTTTTCGCCAAATGTTTTCATTCAGTTTATGCACATCGTAATAAAAAATATAAACATATCTACGGTAGATGTGTTTTTTAAATTGTTACTATTTATATGATACATAAATCAAACCCTCTTAGTAGTGTATAGTTTATCTTAATAGATAAATTGTGAACTGCCCTGTATCTAAATATCAGATAAAGCATGTTTCAGAATCACTTAGAACGCAAACTTTAATACTTGGTACGCGATCTCTTGTTCCTAATTATTGCTTCTAGTGTTCTTGGAATAGAATTAAGCAAATTTTGGATAGCTTTGTGCGGAACTTTGGACCATTATTCCTGTATTGGCTTTGCTCTAATCTTTCTGTCTAAATTATCACATAGATTTTCTATGGGGTTAATATCCGGGGATTGAGGAGAAGTTCCCATTCATTTTAGAGTATTATATAAAACCTATATAATACCGAAGCGCTATGTGTTTCGGGTTGTTGTCCTGTGTAAATCGAAAGTTACCAGAAATGATTGTGTATGTTTTTTGCCGGCAACACGACTATTACAACCAGCTACATGAACCACAATTCGGACTGTATTGGACATATGTATGCTTCTGTTAAAGTTTTATTCCGATTTGTTGTCAATTCTGTTGCCGAAATTTCTGAAATTGTCTTCATTCACGAAGACGTGATCTTTCCTCACCATAAAAAAGTAATTTAAGTCGTCCGCATCTTGACTCATTGATGAGTTTTTTAGTTTTATTGTATTTGTCGACAATTTTTTTAAGGTCTTAACCATTTCTCCAATTTTGCAAATTAAATTTATGATAAATTTATGATAATTTTTCAGATTCTGTGTTAAGTATTGGAGCCATATTTATTGATCATTGAATCAAAATCGTGCCACTTCTTAAAACAACTGCTACTAAAATAAATGTTTGAGTTTATCTTTAATGTTTGAAAAGTTTTTTTTGCCAAAATAGGCAGTTATTTTTTTCGTAAACATGAATTTATTGGTGGGAAGCACTCACTTTTTGAAGGTAGAAGTCAGAAAGGCAGGGGAAAGGGTCAGGGGCAAGCACACTACCTACTAGCCTACCGAAAATCTATGAAATCATTAATTCGACTTATTCGAGTAATTTAAAAACCTTAATCGAGTATTCGACTAAAATTTAAATTGCAAAATCGATTAATTGTTGACTCGAATAAAATAAAAACATGGTTAAAATAGATACTCTATTTGTGACTCAATAACGCTAAATGGCTAAACTATACACTTGGCTATATCTGTTTTTAGCAATTTTAATCGGCTGAACCGATTTAAATGAAATTAGCCTTAGGATATATGGTCACAAAAAACCTTCTGTTAATTTCAGGAATAAAATTTTGATACTTACATATGTATGTGAAAGGTGCACTTGGCTACATCTGTTTTTAAAACAGGGACCTAGAGGAGAGAAAAACGGACTGTTTAATTCGAGTGAACCGATTTAAATAAAATTTGAAACATATCTTAACAGATCTTTATCTAGAATGTGCTTAGAGCTATGTCTTATTTTAAATCTCGGACTCAGGATATCCGTACAAGTTCTCAAAAATTCTTTGGTAAATTTCATTCTACCAATCCCAACATAGTTACATGTTCTGAAGTCTTATCGTGCAGTTCACAAAACCTGCAATCCTGTATACTCTTGGTGATATCCAAGAGCGCATTGTCCGATAAACCTCAATATCAACAAGTTATAATGATAACTGAAAACTTAAAAAAATGTTATTGTGTTGGGAGTTTCAAATTCAATGAGAATATGGCACTTAGCACATCTCGTATTTGCGACAGCAGATGAAGTATTATGTTTGAGAAGAAATACAACTTATTTCTCAAATATACTTCTGCTTGAAAGACGATTGGTTATTTACCGATGAGCTGGCATTTTGTGGTGGAGGGTTTGCTGTAATATCGGTCCGGAAAATTGTGGAACAAGATTATCGTGAGTACCTGCCTACTCGGCCTAACCTCACGGTGGTCTTACCACCGAGTGAAACTTAGGCGTAGACTAGTGCCTCCATTGTGTAGTATAACAACACTTTATGATTGCCATCAATCGCTTTTTGTGTGTGATACAGTCACAATGAGTAGCAATTTATATAATATGGCAAGCCTTTCCAAGGCAAGCCTAGATCCACATTATAACCTCTTGCTTAGGGGTTTGGAGACTATCCAAACTCTGTCTGTTGAGAGTGCAACAGCACACTTGATCGACCTTGCACCTTACCTACTTAATTGATCTTAAACCACAACCACCACGTGTACCCCCGAAGGGGACCTCACCAATAACCGGTCACAGAGAGGATAGGCTCTCTGTGGGGCCACCGATTCCCGTGGTACCAGTCCTTTGGGCACTGGTCGGACCTCGACAAGAACCCGTATGTTTTCACACACAGACCTTTTCTTCCAGATTTAGGCTCTAGGAACCCTAGCGTCTGGTGCCCCTATTTTCCCCGAGTGGACCGCGTCAAAGCCTTTGCCATATTCAATTCATGACAATTGGAACCCCCGGGGGTAATCGATCCGGAAAAAGCAAATATTTCGTATATTTATGAATTATATATTGTTTTTCGAAAATATTTGTTGTGAATGAAATACGAAATGACTCCAAGACTCGCCACTCGACAACAAAATGACGGTATTTCGAATTACCAAACACACTACAAAATGCGAATTTAAGTAGTAGTTTAGATTCGGTTTAGAGGACGGGAGTTTATACCGTTTTGACACCCATTTGAACTGAACGTTACATGACATTGGTCAAGACGCTTAAAGAGAAAAAATTTAAACAGTCTTGTTGTATACTATGCCATTAACAAAAAAGTGAAAATAATAGAAAAAACTAAATTGCATGATTGGTCATGATGTCTGCCCAAAATAAAAAGTATTAACATTTCGTGCAATCAAGAGCACACAAATAATTAAGATGTGTGCTTTTGAACGGTTGTATGATTGTTTTAATCATCGTGTTTTAAGTTAAAGTAAATTGTTGTTATTGTTGTTTCTCTTTTACTAGTTCCACTGATCGACCTACCTACAAAATTATAGTTTTTATGTTTGGTTTTTTTTTGTTATAATAATGGGTGATTTTTTTGAGGTTAGGATTTTCATGCATTAGTATTTGACAGATCACGTGAGATTTCAGACATGGTGCCAAAGAGAAAGATGCTCAGTATGCTTTGACATTTCATCACGAATAGACTTACTAACGAGCAACGCTTGCAAATCATTGAATTTTATTACCAAAATCAGTGTTCGGTTCGAAATGTGTTTTATCGACAAATTTTGTTCAGCGATGAGGCTCATTTCTGGTTGAATGGCTACGTAAATAAGCAAAATTGCCGCATTTGGAGTAAAGAGCAACCAGAAGCCGTTCAAGAACTGCCCATGCATCCCGAAAAATGCACTGTTTGGTGTGGTTTGTACGCTGGTGGAATCATTGGACCGTATTTTTTCAAAGATGCTGTTGGACGCAACGTTACGGTGAATGGCGATCGCTATCGTTCGATGCTAACAAACTTTTTGTTGCCAAAAATGGAACAACTGAACTTGGTTGACATGTGGTTTCAACAAGATGTCGCTACATGCCACACAGCTCGCGATTCTATGGCCATTTTGAGGGAAAACTTCGGAGAACAATTCATCTCAAGAAATGGACCGGTAAGTTGGCCACCAAGATCATGCGATTTGACGCCTTTAGACTATTTTTTGTGGGGCTACGTCAAGTCTAAAGTCTACAGAAATAAGCCAGCAACTATTCCAGCTTTGGAAGACAACATTTCCGAAGAAATTCGGGCTATTCCGGCCGAAATGCTCGAAAAAGTTGCCCAAAATTGGACTTTCCGAATGGACCACCTAAGACGCAGCCGCGGTCAACATTTAAATTAAATTATCTTCAAAAAGTAAATGTCATGGACCAATCTAACGTTTCAAATAAAGAACCGATGAGATTTTGCATTTTATGCGTTTTTTTTAAAAAAAAAGTTCTCAAGCTCTTAAAAAATCACTCGTTATATTGGAAAAATATGTCAGAGGAGGGGCAGTAATGGAATTTCGTAATTGCGGTAGTAAAACAATTTTATAGTTTCTTCTATGTCGGTTTGTGGGAGGAATGTGTTACAAACAATTTTTACTTTCAATTAATTGTTTTTTTCATTTTCATCCTTTATACAATTTACTCATTCATGACTAAAAGGGCAACTCAGTTTATTTATTTAATGGGATACAATTACAATTCCACCCAAACGTAATATTTCAGTTTCAGGGTTGTTAAGAAAAGTGTGTCTGAACTTCAGAAAATGGTATGTACATGATTACCTTCGATATTTTTTCGAGATTCTAAGGTTTAATTTTAAAAAATAGTCTCCTTTAAACTCTATATATATTTTGTCCATTCAAATAATTGTATGCCATTTATTTTTTAAATATGATATCCGACATATGTCCACAGGAGCTACGAGTTACATGGTCCATTCGAACAGTCCAATTTTTGACAACTTTTTCCAATGACTTTGGGCGGACTTAACGTAGTCTCATAAAATGTCCAGTGTTAAGCGCGCTGTATGGCAAGTTGCGACGTCTTGTTGTAACCAAATATCGTTGTTGTTTAGCTGATTAATTTTTGAAAACAAAAATTTAGTCACCATGGCTCGATAGCGTTCGTCCGACAGCTTTTTGCTAATTTCGAAAGCAATAAGTACCGATGATGTCGCCAGCTTCTAAACCGCACCAAACAGTCTTCGTTCGAAATACGGTAATTATGCTTATTCACGTAACCATAAACCAGAAATGAGCTTCATCACTAAACACAATTTTGTGATAAAAATACTCATCTTCGGCCTGTTTCAAAGGAGAGCGCAATCACCAAAAAATGCGACGGAAACGATGGTTGTGTGACATCAATTCTTGCACGACCTGATCCTTCCGTAAAATGGTCCACTTAATCGAAGGACAGAGGCCAACAAGTTGAGCACGACGACGAATAGACATTTCGGCGTCTTCTTAAATACTTTGCGCTCAGCAACAATATTCTCTTCGGTACGAAATTAGTGCGAAAACGTTCAACAACTGCACGAATTGCTTGCTCACTAGGTCGATTATGTTGACCGTAAAATGGACGAAGGTCTCTATGAACTTAGCGAACAGGTTTATTTTTATCAAAGTAAATTTCCACAATTCGGAAACGTTATTCTGGCGGTAAACGATTCATGATGACTTGCCAAACCTTATTGAAAAGAAATTTCAACACATCTTGACATACTCAGCTATCGATAGTTCCTATTTATATTTTTCATAAAGGAATGAAAAAAAAAATGGACTTTATACACTGAACTTGTTTTAAGCTATGGCCTTGACAGCAGTAGTGGTTATATAAACTATAAGTATTTGACACATCAGAACCACTTATCTCAAGTCTTGCATTGGAAAGCAAGAAAGTGCGTAATGTTTCGAGACCAAAAATTTTTTATCGTGAAAGTGCGTGCATGTGAAAAGTTTTTTTTTCGTGAAAGTACTTCAGTTTTTATAACAAAAAAAGTTTCGTGAAAGAGTGTAATAAAAAACTTTCAGGCCCTAAAGTGGGGACTTCCAAAGATCGAATCGAAAAAACTCTCACCTAAGCCAGTCCAGCATTTTGGCTATAATATATACACTGCACTATACACTGCTATAAAGCAGTGTAGCGATTTTCCATAAATCACGTGCTTGTACTCACATCGTGTCAAAGTGTTTGTTAATCACAGTAAATGAGAATTTTCAACTCCCAATATGAGTAAATTACTCATACTGCAAAGTGCCGGGAGCAAATATATCTGCTTCGTTGCAATATACAGATTACGAAATTGACTGCTAACATTTTCTCTTACCAAGTCCAATAATAGCAGGTTTAGAAGGATATTTAACGAAAGCAGTCCGTAGAGCTCCGTTGATATTGAGTAGGAAGTTTATAAAGAAATATTACTATTTTAGAAGCGCTAACACCAAAAAAAAAAAAAAATTTGAAAATTGGACAAATTCGTTGCTGAGCAAAATAAGAAAATGGTCTTTGATGAAACTCACTTGACCACAATTTAATGTTTACTGGGTTACTAACCTTAACAATCACACATATTTAATGCTCATTCTTTCATGAACTTTTGATTATTGTAGTTTTTTGCTGCAGTAATTGTTAAGGAAGTTTGCCTTTCTTAACGCAAACAACATGCATTATTAAACAGCACTGTCCTTTTCCAATAATCAGTGGTAATTGCAGAAAGAAAATGGTAACAAAGGAAAACAAATGTTAAACAACCTTAGTATGACATAATTGATGAATTAAGAAAATCACTTTTGATGGTTCAAGTCAAATGTGATGGAGAGTGGATAGCGGAGTAGAAGGAGATACAAGGAATATAATATATGGGTCAATCAGTTTTGTGGATAATACTTGGAATGTTAATCGATTTTTGTAAAGAAGAAGGAAGTGGTTTTAGTAACTGGGTGGGTGTTATACATGCATTTATATTTTTGAAGTAATTACAACAATTTTTTTTTGTTATGTAAAGAGTTTATGACACGTCATCGGGTTTCTTTATTTTTTTTTTTTTTTGCTGCGGAGTTAAATTGCAAATGCAAGAAAAAATGGAAAATTTTTGCCTAAATTAGTTAATAGATTTTCAAGAAGAATTTCTCTTATTAAATCAAATTTTTTCCTGTAAGAATATGACGAAACTTTAGGAACAAGGCTTTTCATAGCTATCCAGTTTTAGTTACCCCTATTATATCCAAGCATATTTCTGGCCTTTCTGATGAGGTGCTCTTTGAGCACTTTTCTAGCCTGTTTACATGCAATAGCCTCACTCTAACTCTTCAAGTTTAAATAGCTTGCACTAAGCCATTCCCCTTTGAAACTCTAAGATCTGGTCCAAAAAAATTAACAGCAGATCCCCTGCTACATCGTCTGGTGTTTCATTCCCAGTGTCTCCTTTAACCCACACTAAAGTTACCTCATTTGTCGTGGAAAATATGTTTAGTGTTAGAAGGCATTCTAGCACTAGTTTGGAGTACACTTTTACTTAACGTAATGCAACTGCACTCAACTTTCCATCAGGCGATCCGACGCATATAGCAATCCAAGCACCTCTAAATGGACACCTAAACCTCCAGACGCAGATTGCAGTAGAGATTCATCTCAATTGTTTAGACAGTTCCACCGTCCATAATAGACTAAACATAATGAGCTTTATTGAAAAAAACTAACTTGGATTAAAACTTATTTGATTTGCAAAATACAAAGGGTTTATTTTAATAATACTATCTCTCTTAGGACCCAGCTTGACCCTATATTATTTCCTCTTTTTATGAACTGCAACTCTCTGTTTAACAAACTGCTTAGTGCCTTTCAGATTTAACGGAATAATTTTTTATGAAGTATATATGTATTTAAATAAAGCAAAACATTAAAAATCATAGGCAGCCATTTTACTATGTAGGTCATGCATATCGTATTTTGCTGAAATTTTCTTCAGTTAAAACTTTAGTGAAGAGGCAAGTGAATGTCACGGTCAAAATAATTTTCTTTTATTAACTTGTTTGTGGTGCAAGAGAAGAAGAACTGCTCCTATTAGAGCATGTTCAAAGTAATAGGGTTTTCAATTACGTCGGGTCGATATTGATAGTGATTTTGTTCTGTAGTCGTCCGTAAGTCCTTTTAATGCCAAATCGCAATGGTGTTCAAATGATTTAACTTGATTTTCAAAATGACATTTACCTGGAAAGCACACTGTATGACTCGTCGTAATTAAGTGTGGTACCGGATGACGGTTCGTAACAGTATCTCAGTTTGGTCTTGTCTCTGCGAGAAGGCTGGCTAAATTAAGTTGAGCAAAATAGGAATATCTGTTCAAAGGAACTCTGTATGGACTACTCGGATTTTTATGAACTAATTAAAAAAAAATCAAACAGGTCCCTAAAAATGGAAGCCTGTGTTGAGGTACAGAAAGTGGTTTTGATATAATCAGGTATTTTTATCAACAAATCTGCGTTAGTGACAGGTCATAGTAGTATCATTTGGCCAAAATTAATACCGAAGAAGACGATACTAGCAGGCTGAGCCTGAAAAAGTCAGCAACGGCAGTTACCAGTCGGTAGTTACTACTCGAAAGTTACCAGTCGACAGTTACCAGTCGGCAGTCGGCAGTTACCAGTCAACAGTTACTACTCGAAAGTTACCAGTCGACAGTTACAAGTCAACAGTCTGAAATCACTACAATGAGTGTAAAGGCTAGTGACCTCACAAGGCTTAATAAAACTAAGGTTATAGTACATTACCAACCGGGTACCAAAATTGTGATACCATAATTGAGGAACGAAGGCTGTAAGCAAGAGTGTATACACAAGTGAATAAATGAATATTAATTTTGGACCAAATTTATTGATATGGACTTGAGTTCCAGTAGGTCAACGGTAGATGACACAAATATAACGATATAATAGTCATAACGCATTAAGCTTTTAAACGTGTCACCGTGATCGGAGAATTGATCCTAAATGCCATTTTTGTTGGGTTTTTTGAAGTCGCATGGCAATACCATTATTTCGCAAAGGGAAGATTTCTTCAAAGCCAATGTAACCCATTGACCAACTATATTCAGCCAGATCTATGCAATACAATCATTAATGATTAAACCTCACGTATCTGTACTACTGTGCAAAGCCATCAACTAATATCGACTCGGCCTTATCGGAAAACCGTTTTTAAAAAATGGTCATTTAATGCTTGCTAAACGCACTTTATGTTTATTTTTTTATACCACAAGTATTTCTGTGTAGGCGTTTGTTTAAATATGATACAATGTTGAAAGTCATTATCTATCTCTCTTTCTTATAGTCTCCACAATGCTCAACAATGTTAGATATTAGAGTCTAAACAAATTGAATGGACAGAAAAAACGCAACCATATGTACACGTATGAAATCGTGTCACGTTTTTTACATGAATGTTTTATTTTAGTACTTGTAATTCATTTATTTTTCATGATATGTTGGTTGGTTGTATGTATCGAAACAAGCTGCAGAAAATATGTAAGTGACTGTGTGTCGTCTGTCTATTTAGTTTTGTAAATATCCCCTTTTATGGAGACTACCTTGACTTTTACTCAGTGGAAAGTTTGAGTTTTGTTTCATTGTGGCACTGTGGCACTGTCGTTACTGCGTAAGTATAACACTGACTATTTAAGAAAACAAAAATACCATTTGTTGAAAAGTTCACATACGAGGTATGTTCAGAAATTTAATGCAATTATTTTCCAACTTTTATTTCTTATAAATGGTGTCCCAAAATTGAAACAAGTTTTGAATTAGATTTTTTTAGATTATGTTTTGAAGAGCACATCTGGTCAATATCCTCTATTAATTTTGGACCAGCACTCAGGGAATGACCCACACTTATGTAGTGTATTGCGCCGGAACTAGAAAATTAGGTTGTGGGAGGAGGATATACTGAGTATGGTTTTGTGAACTTTTGACTGAAAACTTTCGCACGTTAATAGTAACAGAAAAAACCTCTGCAGGGAGTTTTTCCACATACGAACTGTTCGGCCGAAAAACGAATTCTTCCTGTAATATGTACTGCGGATCACTGGCCAGTCGGCGAAAAACGCTTGCGCTCTTAACGAAAAGCGTGTTAAAGACAAAAATGTGCGGGTGTCGGGAACCAGTTTCCCAATTTCTTTACAGCACATACCATTGTAGTAACGTTAAAACAATAAAACACAACCCATACAGCGTCGATCCTCCAGTGAATCAATAGAATTCGCTACCCTACTGCCACCAATGAGTTTCTTCGCCTTCTCCTGTCCGCGGTAGAGTAGCTCCAAAGCAGGTTTTGAAGCGCAGAGCCATACATGAGAGTTGAATTCCATTTTAGGCCGGAGATAGGTGGTATAAATGGAGTTAAGTATCTTTCACACTGGATTTTGATGCTTAGGACATCAAGAGCTTCCGATTCTCTAATGTTTATATCAACCATAATAGTAGATGAGGCATCAGTTTCGAATAAACGCCTGCGCGTAACTAAAAAGCTCTTACTGCCCCGAGGGGCAGTCATTTGTCAAAAGAGTAAAGGATAATGCTAGTTCCTCAATTGCGACTCTTTTGAAAGATGACCAAATATTCACTGACCCGGCTGACAAAGCTAACCTTCTGGCTGGTCAATTTGCAAGAAATTCCTACTTGCCGGAAAGCAATCAGCCACTACCCGTGCTTGACAGAGCACGTGCAGATAAAAAGGTCTTAGCAGATCTTAATATCAATAAGTCTTCTGGGCCGGATGGCATTCCAGCACTGGTCTTGAAACAGTGCTCTTCGACGCTAGCACGTCCATTAGCGACTCTTTTCAGCACCTTGTATCATACTGGTGAGTTTCCAATGTGCTGGAAGTTAGCTAATGTAACGCCAATCCCAAAAAAAGGAGAGGCTAACAACCCTGAAAATTACCGCCCAATTGCAGCCTGTTCTACTCTTTCTAAGGTAATGGAAAGTATGCTAAATTTTCATCTTGTCAAGAGTCTGGAGTCCAACAGCTTACTAAGCGACCGCCAGTATGGTTTTCGTAGGGGGCGCTCAACAGGGGACTTGCTGGCTTTTCTTTCGGAAAAATGGTGTCAATCCATTCACCATTTCGGCGAAAGTAAGGTGGTGGCTCTAGATATCTCCAAGGCCTTTGATAGAGTGTGGCATGGTGCACTCCTGTCAAAACTTATTGCTTTTGGTGTCGGTGATAGCTTTTCTCGATTTATATCGAGCTTTCTCAGGGATCGCACTATACGAGATGTTATAGATGGGATTTCATCAAACGAGTTCAAGATTAATTCAGGGGTACCGCAAGGATCTGTTCTTTCTCCTACCCTGTTTCTTATTTTTCTAAATGACCTTCTCTGTCAAACTTCCAACCCTATCTACTCTTTTGCAGATGATAGCAGCATTTGCCATTCGTATTCATTCTGCAGACGGGCGAGCCTTTTAGAGATTGGGGCCAAGCGACAAAACAAGAATGATACGCTCAATCACGATCTCGTAACAATATCTAATTGGGGCCGGGCAAATAGAGTCGACTTTAACGCTCGTAAGACTCAATGTTGTATGCTAACGCACCGGCGCACTGTGGTCAATATTTTGAGATAGCGGCCAAAACTCCTATTGGTTTTTGTTCTCCGATTTTAAAGTTATAAGACTCATATGAAAGTAGACAATAGTTAACCTCGGGAGCCAAAAAATTAGAACTCTATTTCAACGATTTCACTGAGAACAGGGTGGTCCAAAATGGGCTTTTTCAGAATTTAGTAAATTTATGATATTTTTAGTTAATTTTTAAAGTTTAAATGATCATAACTTTTTGTGTTGTAACTTAACTTATTTCCTATTACTGGTAAAAAAATTTAAGCTCTACTGTTTTCAGAACAATTTAAATATTTTTTTTAAAAAAGGTCAAATTTCTCGGAAATTTCCTTCAGAGAGCACAACTACTGTGAGTCAAGCTGAGTCAAAACACAAATTAACTATTTTGTAGTCCTAACTCTACCCTAGATTCCTTTATATACATGTCCATGCATCGTGACTGCACTTTTTGAGCTACAGCAATTTTTCTGACCCAAGGTAAGATATTCGGTACAAATGCACGTCATATTTTTTGAGAAGTTATTTGTATGTGAAAGTGGCTATTATGCATATATTTGATGAAATTTTGTACAAGAGTTCTTATTGACCCAAAAAATATTTCTGTTGAAATTAGGAGCAGTTGGCCCATATTTGGACCTAGACCACATAGAAGGGTGAATCAAAATTTTGACAAAAATGACAATAGAACTCTTAAATTATGTGGTATCTGGCAATTCATTTGGAAAAGGTAAAAAATGATTTTATTGGCATCTAATTTTACATAACTTAAATACCTGAAAATTGCAAATAAATTTAAAAGCAATGGAAATAACTGGTAAAACCAAGTACCTGTTATATTATGTTTCAAAGAGGTAAAAAAGATCATGTTGAAACTTCGAGCAATAGTATATTAATCCATGCATTCATTTTTTTCTTCATTATTGTTTAAACAATGGCTAAATTCAGTTATAGTGTTCTATCTGATATATATTTTGAACGGAAAGATGAAAACGACATTATTTTACATATAATGAATAATCCATTCTTCAAAATATGCGACAAACAAGAAATTAAAATTCATAACTTAAAAATAAAAAACTTTTTAAATACTTTAAGAAAACGGTACAATCAATGTTCCAGAAACAAGAAATTGTTTTACTCACGCAACCAAGAATGGCTAAGAAATAAACTTATTTTTAAAAGCCATCAGTAACTACCACGGAAACTGGAAAAGGTGGTCGACCAGCAAAGCCAATTGATAATTGTAGTGAAAGATCACGAAGACGCAAGCTTAAACATATCAATGAAGAAGTTTCTTGTAGCATCATAAAGGATTCATTTCATTCAACCATCGAAAACTAAAAAGAGTAAAATTGCTATCATTGAAAAAATAGTGGAAGCAAGCCCCAGACGCACAAAAAGGATTTTAGAAAGTATGCCGACACCAACTGAAGAAAATAAATTTACTCCAGAAGAAGCATTTGCACTATTTTTGGATTTGAAAATGACTAAAAACCGAAATACAGAATTGCGGAAGCGAACCAATGAAAAAAATTGTGAAATTTTTCCATTATATGGAGATATAGTTTATGCCAAAAAAGATTGCTTACCTTCACCAACTGCTATTAGTGTAACTTCAAGTTCAGCAGAAATAAAATTGCAGGATCTTCTTGAACACACTGCAGAACGATTAATAAAGACATTTGATGCTGACTATTTAAAGAAGTTTAAAAATTGCAGCATGACTTTAATTTCTAAATGGGGATGGGTCCTCTGGCCAGAAACAATACAAACAATGTAATGCGGAAAATTCATCAGATGCCAATTTATTCATGATTTCTTTCGTTCCATTACGTTTAACAAAAACTTATATTGGTTCAGAGCCGTCAACTAGTAGAGCTGCAGAGATAGATGTATGGAAGAATGAAATTCCCTCGTCAACAAAATTTTGTAGGCCAATAAAGTTTGCTTACAAAAAAGAAACTAAGGATGTCATAACTGAAGAAGTTGGCAAAATAACAGATGAAATTAAAGAACTTCAACCAGTGATATTTGAATTTAATGACCAATGCATCGAAGTTAACTTTAAAATGTCACTTACAATGATCGATGTAAAAGTTGCACAAGCTTTAACCGAAACAAAGTCTTCGTCAAGCTGCACCATATGCCAAAAAACATCAAGTCAATTGAGCCAACCACCAACACAATTCGATAGTTTTAATGAAGCATATGAATTTGGAATGTCACCTCTTCATGCTAGAATTCGTTTTATGGAGCATATTCTTAAATTGGGATACGATTTGGAATTTGGCCCGTTAGGCGAAACAGTGAGAAACAACAAAGAAAATTTGGAAAAAAGAAAGTAAAAAAAAGATATTCAAGAAAAATACCGTGAGATAGGCCTTATAATTGATCAGCCAAAGCAAG
Organism: Phasia obesa; assembly: GCA_949628195.1. Taxonomy (NCBI): domain Eukaryota; kingdom Metazoa; phylum Arthropoda; class Insecta; order Diptera; family Tachinidae; genus Phasia; species Phasia obesa. Next base: position 123,286,623 of record OX451216.1, read on the forward strand.
GAGAAGGAAATTCTAATGATGGAAACACAGCAAGAAGATTTTTTCCAATCCTTCTATAACTGGAGTAGATTATGATTTAATACGACGATTCCAAGTCATATTTATAGCATGTAGCAAAAAGAAAGATGCAAAAAAATTTGGTCAGTATGCTAATGAGACAGCAACCCTTTATAACCAAAAATATTCTTGGAGACATATGCCAACCACAGTTCACAAAATTTTGTTCCATGGGGAACAAATAATTCAGCACAATATGCTTCCAATTGGAGATCTCTCAGAAGAAGCGCAAGAAAAAAGGAACAAAGACTACAGATTCTTTCGCGAGCACAATACAAGAAAAATTTCCAGATATTGTACTAATGAAGATCTTATTAATATTTTGTTGCGCACATCAGACCCATATATGTCCAGTATTCAAAAAAAAAAGGAAATCAACCTCATTAGAGTTAGATGAAGAAGCTAAACAACTACTGCAAAATGAAAATCAAAGCTATTTGGAAGAAATTTTTACTTTTTTTAGTATAAATTTTTATTAATACATTTAAATAAAATATATGTGCACTTTAAATCAATAGTAAAAGTTTACTTAAAATTTTATCGATGTTGTGTTCTGTATATAATATATCCAAATGGTATTGATATTGTTAGGAGTTATTTTTAGTGTTATTTTTCAGTTTAATCCTCACAAGAATTAGCTTTCTTCCAAAAAAACAACCTTTGGCCCCTGTGAATATTGAGACTAAATAAATGTCAGGGGCCAAATGTTGGCATTTTCTGACCAAAATTAAGTTTAGGAATAATAAATAAGTATTGGTTGCAAAATACGATTGAAGAAAATAAGAAATTATAAAAAAATACCTATTTAAAATGTCAAAATATTCAACTTTTACATGGAAACTCAACAAAAAATTAAAATGCATTTTTAACTCCACATTACTTACGTTCCTATCAGTCGATTTTTACGTTTGAAAAAGCAAATTGAAGCTTAAAGTCCCTCCTATTGATCAAAACAAATTGCGTAAAAAAATACCAATCCGGTCAAAAGTTATAGAGTTTTGACCGCTATCTCGCGAAATTGACCACTGAGCGGCGTTCGGCCGATAATGGTGCTACATCTGTAATTATGGGTGGTATAAGTATTAAGGAATCAGAAGCTCTTGATGTTCTTGGCATGAAAATCCAGTGTGACGTTCGATGGACTAAGCTCATTTTTCAAGTCTCAAAAGAAGCTTTCAAGTGTCTCGGTTTTCTCAAACGGTGTAAAACATATTTCACCTCATCCGATCTCCTTACTATTTATACCACTTACATCCGGCCAAAAATGGAATACAACTCTCATGTATGGGCCGGTGCTCCAAAGTCTATTTTGGAACTACTTGACCGCGTGCAGGAGAGGGCTCAGAAGCTCATAGGTGACAGTAGGGTATCCAACTCTATTGACTCTCTTGAACATCGACGCAATGTGGGTTGTGTTTCGCTGTTTTATCGCTACTACAATGAAATGTGCTCTGATGAGATTAAGGAACTAGTTCCCGATATCCGCACGTTTTCGCGCACAACACGTTTTTCATTAAGAGCTCATCCATTTGTGGTCGATTGGCCAGTGAATCGCACAATGCATTACAGAGAAAATTCATTTTTTAGCCGTACAGTTCGCTTGTAGAATCATCTTCCTACAGAGGTCTTTCCTGTCAACTACAATGTTGGAAAATTCAAATCGAATGTCCACAAACATTACTCCCTCTATCCTCCTTCCCATAACCTAATTTCCTAGTTCTGGCACAATGCTTTGCATGAGTAGGGGTCATCCCCTGAGTGCTGGTCCGAAATAAAAAAAAAACGTCAAACACGCATCATAAAAATTGCTGATGCAATGGATGAGAGAGTTTTTTATTTGTTCTTTATTAATTTTATTTTGTTACATTACATTTTGTTTCATTTTTTTATACATTAATAAGAGTTCGATTAGATATGGAAAAATTTAATTTGATTTTTGCTTTCATCTAAATCAAGAAATAAAATTATTATTAACTTCCCAATTTATATTGTTTAAGCATTCCAAAATTTAAACAAATGGTAATTAATTTTGTTTGTTTATCAAGTAAGTATCAGCATCAGCTCTTTTGCATCGGCATCGCAAACTAATCACACATGCGCATCAGATGCAGCGCAGTGATGCATTTCCGAACAAGCCCTATATTCACACGAACCAATTCGGAGATTGTTGCGAGATCTTCTTAATTGAACGTATCATTAATGTTTTGCCTTTTCGCCTCCACTTCCAACAAATATCCAGATGGCATCATACCCGGTGATTTTCAGCATAATGGGGATATCATAATACCATGGCTAACCTGGATGCCTCTCATTGGCGCATATTTCAGAACCGTGAACCAGCAGTTCCGTGGTTTTTATTCCTAAAGGAAGGAAAATCTCGCACACCTCACCAAAGGATTTCAGACCTATTAGCCTGTCTTCCTTTCTCTTACAAACATTGGAACGGATAATCGATCTTCACTTGAGAACAACCATTAGTCCGAACCTAATATCCACATCTCAACATGCATACACCAAAGGCAAATCGGTTGAGACGGCGCTGCATATGCTCGTAGGTTATATTAAAAAATCTTTAGAGCGTAAGGAATATGAATTGGTGGCTTTTCTAGACATAGAAGGAGCTGGAGAGACTTAATGTAATTCATTCGATTATTAGCTTTGGTCGGAATCTTTTGACCCCTAGGGTTATTATTTGTAATATGGGGCGGGCTACAATATATAGTGAAGCTAAGCGAGCGACACCACAAGGAGGGATGCTGTCTCCTCTTCTTTGGAACCTTGCCATAAACATGTCAGAGCTGTGGCATACGCGGATGATGTGGGGGTGGCAGTAACTGAAAGACACTGAATACTCTACTCTCGCAACGTCTGCAATCATCCCTTAAACAAATTAGTAGGTAGAGTACTGAAAGCTTTACTGTTCACCCGCAGCCAGGATGGGTAGAAGATTCGAAGTATTAATGTCTGCACGTCGTCCGTGATGGCCATGCACACCATCATGAAGACGTGCTTATAGTTTATACAGACGGATCCAAAACGGACAATAGAGTGGGGCGAGGCGTCTTTATCCCTCGATTTCAGACTAGAATGAAGTTTAGGCTGCAAAACTAATGTAGCACTGTCCAAGCCGAAATTTCAGCCATAAAAAGGGCAGTAAGCTGGATGTTTGGCAAAGATATCCAGGATAAACTCTCTATTGGGCGTCTACACGACGTCCAGATTGGTTCACGAATGCCAGATGGCGAGATATTCCAACCTATAAGTCCTTTGGGTACCGGGGAACACAGGGGTGCCCGGAAATGAAATTGCGAACGAACTTGCTTTATTTGGAACTTATCTTAGGGAACAGGAGATAGATCAGCTAGTCGGCGTCCCGCTTATTTGATGTAAAGACATTAAGCAGAAACTACTTAGGACCACACAGATCAGATGGTTAAACGAGGTCAACTGCACGATTACGAGGCTTCTGTGGCCTTAATATGATTGTAAGAAGACTGCAAGCCTACTAAGAACTCCTCGAGGACAGATGGACACACTAGTACCTGTTCCGACAGGGCACTTCTTCCTTATTGTTAGGACGACGAGGAGAAAGAGACGCTGAAGCTCCTCCTCCGTCATTGCCCAGCCCTGTCTACTGAAAGGGCGGCGCTTCTTGGCAGTCCGAGGCTGCAGACCTATCGGACTGCGATATTAAAATAATAAATTCATTTATCCGGGCTTCGGGATGGTTTTTGCACTGGATCCTCAAAGAGACCACAAGAACCCAAGTGAGTTGGTTTTAACGAACAAAACCGAAGGCCTGTGTAACCTAACCTAACATAACTTCTAACATAACTGGCTTGGTATATTACTGAATGCGAAAAAGTAAATAGTGTTAAAAGTTTAACTAAGAAGGTAACTTAGAAAAATAAGAAAAGAACCAAATTCTCGAAAATTAAAATCAAAAAGGAATGCAGATTGAAATTCATAATACCAAATACTGTACAAGAACAAATTTAAGTTTATCCAGTCCAAAGCTTGTGTTATTAAAGAAATAAAAGACGCATTTTTAAAAAAATATTGTTAATAATGTTTTGCAACTTCTGTTTTTTGGTGATTTTGTAAATGAAAATAAATTCGTCATTAACTTCATTTGGAAAATTGATTCGTTTCGCATAGTAACTGGAACAGTTGAAATTTAAATGGTTTTAAAAAAAGCATTTGTGGAGGTCACAAGCCCCTTGTATTATTATATCGGTTAAATTATTGTATTACAATACAATAGTACAAAATTTTTGTTGGTAACTTTTATTAAAGAATTTGATACAACCTTTCCCTTTTTCATTTTTAATTGTTTTGAAAAAGTTGTTTTGCATCCACACCTGGGATTATGTTTATGACTTAGTGTGCGATATATTGCTTGCAACTGATAACTACCTTTGAATAGAAACAAAGAATGCTAAATTTAATGTTTTCTGTTTCTCTTTAAGGAAATCACATATTAAATGAATTTCTTTTATTATTTCAATAAGTATATCGCAATGTTATAAATACTTTTTTTTTAATAAAAACACAACAAAATTTTCTTTGTGGCAACACTGCTCACATTCTCAACTCTAATTTTAGTCAATTTGGAAAAAATAATTGCAATCGTTTTAAAATAAAATTGGAAAAAATAAAATTGACTTTTCAACCACAACTCGTATAAAGAAATAATAAACGGAAAAGGTACATATATTATAGCAAAAAAAAAAATAATTGTACTACAAATTTTGACTTAAGTACGGGGTTTTTCTATTAAAATTAAATGTCATTTACAATTGCTATCATCACAATGTTAACATATTGAAATTGATGGTAGTAGTAGGAATTGACTGCTATAACTACTGCCCCATTAAATAAATAACGATATTATAATCGTATTACTTTTACAATAATGAAATGTAAACACACTCACACTCACCCTCTTTTTCTCTCTCTCTCTCCTTGGAGACTTATAAATTTTTTAAATCACAATTCATACTGATGTGTATAATTGACTGCCATTTGAAATTATTATTTAATAACTTAACCTTTATATTTGTTAGCACGCATTTATTGGTCTATCAATTGGGAATAAAAACATTTATTATATGTTTATCCTAAGATAGTGAGTGGTAAGACAAAATAACTAATCCTATCGGTAGAAAGGTGCCAAACATGATAAACACGATATCAATTTCTGTTCTCATTAGACAAGATTTCTTCCTGCAAGTCATATAATGTAAAAGAGAGAGAGAGAGAGAGAAGGAGAGAGAGGATAGATTATAAAGTGTTGCCTGTAATCGAAATATTTTTTATTCGTTATTATAAACAAAAAGAAATTTAAGCAATCTAAATAGGGATTGCTGAAATTAACTTAACACTTTAAGGTGAAACCCCCGCATATGCTGACGATATACATACATATGTATGTGTGTCTGCTCTATTACGTTAAATTAAGCCTTTTATGGGGACACCCTTTAATTTAAAAGTTAATTAATATTTGTTCAGAAATTAGAGGTCTATGACAGATGGACAGATATCGGAGCGATATTAATTGGGTTATCGTTTTTAACCTTTAAAAATAAGAGATTCAAAATAGAGAGCTTTGAACGAAGGATTAAAGTTTAAATATAAAAGGAAGAGAACGTTAATTAGTTAAGTAACTATGTCGGTGTCATGTCTCCAGACCCATTTTAGAGTGACTGTTGAATTTTCCGTCATTGCTTTAAGGATTGCCTGCATTCAAGTATAAAATTCGATAAACTAGACTTAACTTGAAGGAACATGATTTCAGCTTCACTGTCGGTACAAAAACATACATTCCTATTGGATATTATATGGTACCTTGCCGCTTTTCTCAAAGAGTAAATATTTCTGCCTGTAAGACGTTGTAGATATTTGGGAGAATGAAGCTCATTTTTATTGCAAATATGTACCTTTGCACTAAGAGTTCGATGTGCAATAGTCTTTGAGACCAGGAATAACATTAGTGATTCTTAAAATGCTTAGCTTCTCGTGGATTCATGTGCCTATGACATTAGTCTGACTGCTGTTCTTAGTGCCAGCTTTCAGGCCATATAAGCCTAATGGCAACCAGTTAAGCATGACGAAATGTGTATTCGTAGCTGTTGGTTGACCTTATGGCTCTTATTACTAGTTACGAAGAATGCTGAAGAAGGATGTTGCGATTTTTGAAAATTCATTAAATTCTGCTAGTGTGTGATTATTTCTTTACCTCTTTATAATAACGAACATCAGCCCGATTAATTCATTTGTAAAAAATAGTTCAAATAAAAATAATTTTAAAAGACAATTAATTACAATAAATTCTGTGTCCTCGATTATGATTATTTCTACCTTTATAGCATAAGTATTGTACATAAATAATTAAGCTTATTACATGACAGTTAATGACAATGACCTAATTTTTAAACAGTGAAGTAATAACAACGTTATAAAATGTTTTAATTGGCTTTTATTAATGACTTTTTTTTATCAAGCATCTCGTATATATGAATTTTACAACTTAAAATTTTTAATGCCTTTCAAATTTAATATTAAGAATTTTATAGCAATTGTATAACTTTTACGTTTTGCTACTATTGTTTTCCTGTGAATTGTTCAAGCCTGTTTCAGTTCCGGAATGCTGATGCATTCAAACTACACACATACATATGTATGTACATAAAAATTTATATGAAAAATTGATGAAAACATGTTGCAGAAGTAGTACTCTGAAATGTGTCTGGCAACATTTTACCAATGCTGTCAAATAATGTATATGGGTCTTAGTTATTTTATGTTGATTTTTTCAAGCAACAGCTGATCTCCTAACTTTTGTTAGCATTTTTTAAATCGCGACAATGTTGCTCAAAGTGTCAGGTTTTAGCGTCGAATTTTTAACGTAATTTTTTTTATATATATAAAATATCTTTAATGTGCTGTTTCTATATTGCAAGCGAATTACACAATTACAAATTATTGTATGTATTTCATACAAATTTTCTAGAGGATTTGCTTGCCTAGAATACAGAAACAGCACATTATATAAAATATAAACTCTTCATTTACAAAAGGTGTTTCTGTATTTGGAGCTCATTGTCTCTCTATCTCTCTTGGTCGACCCCATTGGGTGAAGAGGGATTTTTGAGTAATCCCTCAAAGCTGGGTACTTACATATCTGTATTATCTCTTTTAGTTTGGAAGAAATTCAATTTTTAGACGATCTTAACTTGGTATTTTTTGACGTGGTGGACTTATTTATGAACGACTAGTTATTGTACGATATCAGCTGCACTTTTATTAAAACTTACGATAGAACAGCATCCTTAAAAAGACTAAGAATCTATTCAAAGTACGGTTTTGAATAGATTTTCCCCAAGAAGGTGATAAAGTTTTTTTTTTGCTTGGTAGCCTTTTTTATAAAAGAAACAAATTTTTTGAATATATCATATTCAAATATTTTTAATTACCACTTGCTCGAATGCTCTGTTTCCAGTTTAAAACGGAAACAACTTTTGAAAAATGCGGCGCCAAAAAAATCGTTTACGAAAAATTAATCTAGAATTCATACACTTTTCTCTGATATCTATTACTTGTATAAAAGTATTTATTTAAGCTATAGGAGCTCCAAAAACCTTGCCTATTTATGATTTTTATATGTTTTTATTTTCGATGTAAAAGTGCAAAATGTATATAAACATATTATATGTTTAGAAACATTTTTGTGCATTTTCAGGTTCACACATAAGGTCTGTTCCAGAGACTGACAAAAAGTACTTATAAAATAAATGTAGTCAAGTATTTACACACATTTTTGGGTATTAGCTATACCTATACTTATAACACTGAAAATACCTACACATACATATTTGCAGTGAAATAAGTATGGGTGTACTCAATACTTATAACAAACATTATTTATACACAACTAACTTAAAAATGTATACGTAATGCATGTATGAGTACAACTGGTTGTAGGTAGATAATGTGATGGGTATCTGTCATAACCATATTTATAACTACCTAATAATTACAAGTATGGAAAAGTACTTATAATACTATAAGTATACTTATAAGTAAAACAACTACTTTTAGGAATTGTGTGTATAAAAAGGTGGATGATGTTTGGCAATATTTTGTTTATAACCGAACATTGGTTAAGTATGGAAAACCGAAATAATTTTTATATTAGGATGAAGGAATGAATAAACGTATTTTTAAATTGTAAAATAATTAATACATATAGTTACATATAAAATACTCTAAGTATACTTAGAGTATTTACATACTTGTACTTATTCCTACTCTGTATTCACAAGTATGGGTATAGCCAATACTTTATCCAACTTTTACTTATACTTAGTTGTATTGCGAAAAATAATGAACAAGTATGCGAACACTTATTCTCTGCCTATACTTATAGTTATTTAAGTTGAAATTGATATGAGTATGTGTGTATGATATGTTTATTGAGCTGTAACTATACACATTTATACATGTTTCCCCTCAAATACTTAATAAGTACTAAAAATGATACTTTTGTCATTCTCTGGTCTGTTCCACGTGCATAACAAAACAGTCCGGACTATTGATCGTAAAAACAAAATTACTCTCTGAATGTGACACAGTTGTCCAAAACTGCTGGAACGCAAAAAAAAACACTATTGAACATCTTGAAATACTAATGTTGCTTACCTACTCAAATTAATTTAATTTTAGTGATTTTAGACGCTTAAATGCATTATATTTTAAAAGCAAATCATTTGCATCATTAGCGCAGCTGTAAAATGTGAATAAAAATAACCTAAAAAAAGTAAAAGTCAGTTAAAATTTATAATTTTCTGCAAAATGGAAAGCCAAGTAATTATTGTAGGTTCTCCTGGAACTTTATTTGAAAATCTTCCATTTTGCTTTTCAATCAATTTTAAATAAAAACTTTCTTCTCATATTAAAATTTTATTTTTATTTTTAAATGCTGATACTTTAATTCTAGTCCGAAATTACCCAAAGATTCAACTTTGAACAGGAAACGAAAAATTTTGCTCTTTCATTTTCTCTCAAAATTTCACAGAAATTTTTATCTGGAACGCTTTTAGACTAATTTGTGCGAGTTCGCACTGTTTTGTTATTCACCTGGAAAAGACCTATAAGGTGATTATAGACATTTTGCGTTTTCACATAGAAAATGGTAAAAAATCTCTAATAGGCAAGGTTTGTTTTGTGAATCTCCATTAATTTAAATTAAATTTTTTCGCCAGAGACTGGCATGATGGCAGATAAGAGAAAAATTTGGCACTTTTAATAAACAATATCAAAATGACTTAATAACATGGGAGTAATTAAAAGTGAAGGAATTTGTATGTCGTAGAAAATCTCAATTCATTCAAAAAAGAATCATTCATTTACAGCTTTGGTATGTATATAAGAAAAATTAAATATAAGCTAAACACATGGACACTAACATAGTAACTCTCATGCATCATTCACTGAATGATATGTGTTTTTTTTTTCGATCACTGAACCATGTTTGTTATCTTTCTTGTATCACAAAATAATTTTGAATAGTGAAAGATGCAAGATAGAAATTTAATACTGCACTAAAACTTTCAGAAAGAGAATAATAATTCAGAAAATGAATTATTTTACGCAGCTCTAAACTCAACCAATAGAGTGGTTAAAAAACGGAATTGGAAAGGATTATCTTGAAATTTTTCCAGTCGTCTTTGGAAACGTGGAGTTTTTCAAAAACCTACTTTGTTTCAAAATCTAAAATGCTCTTTATATGATTTTATAGAGACATATTGACTTATCTTTGTATAAGCTTTTTAAATAAAAAAAACGAATCACTTTTCTAATAAATTTAAACTCTCTTCCTCCCATGCGCAAATGTATCTCCTTAAAAAACTCATTCAATCAATTTTATCTACTTCGACAGACAGTGTTATTTAATATATTCATTTCTAAGCTTTTTACAAATCACTAATAAATCTTTTCGCCTGCTAACAACTCTTCTGTTCGTTTACAAGTTCTTCCTTAACAATTTCCGTTTTACGCTTAAGTTTTTCCGTTCAAAACAAAGTAAAGTCCTTAATCATTGTGGTTGGAAACACACCAAATGAACATGTTAAAAACGTAACTTAAACAATTCAGTAGAATGATTATTTGAATAGTTTGTTTTGCCTCTTTATCCGCCTCTATACTTTTAATTTTTTTTTTATATTATTTTCTTATTCCATTTGTGGTTTATTTAACAAATTGAAAATAGCATTCAATATTCCTTCATTACTCACTACCAGCTACTTGGAATAGTTACACGTATTGGGAAAATGTGAATATATAAAGGGTCTCTCAATAAGAGACACAAAATAAGAAGACGTTATCAATGTGAAACCCATTAGAAAAATGGAAAACGTTAAGCTCAGGCAGCTCGCACACTTCCAAATTATTATCGGTCCTGAAAGTGACTCAGAGATTGATAAAAAAAAGTCTGAAGAAGCTGGGATCGATTTTGGATTGTACTTTTGCATTGCGTGGACGTATGGGTCAGTCTCTGTAAAACATTTGTTGTTGATGTAAACGTGAGTGTTGCCGATAACCCAAAAACTTCAAAATGACACCGTTTCCAACAATTTCAATATGCAATATGTAAAATATATAAAGCTTAATCTGGAGCTGAAACGAACTGACCATGCAGAGCACCAGCAATTTTTGTAATGGGTAATGGAGCAAAATAAAGTAAATGTCGATTAAAATTTAAATTAAAAAAAATCATCTTTATCCAACTTAATGCCTTTGTAAATAAAAAATTTCAAATTTGGATCGCAGACAATCCGCACGTGCTTCATGAGAAAGAAAGTATTTACTATGAGCTACTGACTAGTGCAAGGTGATTTGGCAGGAATTGCAGTCACTGTAACGATTTACACAATGGGATTTCTTGCTTTGGCATTTTGTGAAACCAGACTGAGAGCCAATATGTCATCGTGAAGATACAGAGCTCCTTTGGGGGATTTTTATTTCGGACCAGCACTCAGGGGATGATCCCTTCTCATGCAATCCATGGTTGAGCTCTTAATGACAAGCGTGTTGTACGCAAAAACATGTTGATATCGGGCACGAGTTCCTTAATCTCATTAGAGCACATTCCATTGTAGTAGCGATAGAACGGCGAAACACAAGCCATATTGCGTCGATGTTCAAGAGAGACAATAAAGTTGGATACCCTACTGTTACCTATGAGATTCTTCGCCCTCTCCTGCACGCGGTCGAGTAGCTCCAAAAACGACTTTGGAGCACGGGCCCATATATGAAAGTTGTATTCCATTTTTGGCCGGACGAGGCATTTGAAAGCTTCTTTGGAGACTTGAAAAATGTGTTTAATCCATCGAACATCACACTGGATTTTCATGCCAAGAACATCATCCGATTCCTTAATACTTACACTCCGTTAACATAGGATAGCCTCACATATAAATTTGTAGACATTTTAAACACATTGCAAGTTTTTTTTTTTTTTTTTTTTGATATGAAAATGTGGAAACCATATTTATTGTCTAGTTATTAGTTGGTGAAAGAACCAATTTAATCAGTTAAAGTAATTTTTTTAGGTGATTTCGCAAACATTATTAAAAATAGTTGCCTTTTGTTGTTAACTTAGATTAGCCTCACCTTACTAAAAACGAATAAAACGAAAATTTAATGTTTGGTTATAACAATTTTTTATTAATATTTAAATTTTTATTGTTGTTTTACAATATTTAATATTTTGTATAACCTCTTTTTGTTGAAATGACATCGAAAATTCGGGTTTGCATTGAGTCGTACAGAGATTGTAAATAATTTAATGAAATTTCAGACCAAGCGGATTTTATTGCTTCTGTTAGCTCCTCTTTTGTACCGAATTGTCTTCCTCCTTCATAAACTTTACGTGTTAGCCATCCCCAAACATTTTCGATATAGTTTAAGTCAGGAGAATATGGTGGTCATGATAAAATTTCAACTTCCTGCTCCTGAAGCCAGCTTTTCACAATGCGAGCAGTGTGGATGGAGGCATTGTCGTGTTGAAAAACGAAAAATAGGGGGCCAAAAATATCCTTAAATTCCACAAATGCAGTTTGAAGCAAGTTTTTGTAATCATCTCCAGTCATTCGCTCATCTACAAAAACTAAGCTAGCAGCTCCATAATAAGTTATAGCGCCCCAGACCATTACGCCACCCTCTCTGCTATGGTGACGACTTAAAATCTTTTCCTCCTTCCTGATATCGTGCAAATAATAATTATATCCATCTGGGCCATCAATATTAAAACGCTTTTCATCTGAAAAAATTACTTTTTTCCAGTCGTTCTCCTGATGATCTTTTTGCAATCTCTGTTGCTTATGTACGACTTTCAGTGGTGGCTTTTTTTGAAGTTTCCGACGCTTCAAGTGTTTTGAACTTTTTATCACTTTATAAATTTTTGTTTTGCTCACTTGGACACCGGCAGCATCTCCAATTTCACTTAAACTCATTGTTGAATTCGAAGCAACTTGGAGTATTTTGCGTCTATCCCGATCTGAAACTTTTCTGTACGTCTTTACTTTATACCGTTTACCGTACTCCGATGAATTTTTTGAGATAATTGTTTACGACCTTCGGACTTCGGCCAAGTTTTCTGGCAATAGCATGATTAGAAAACCCTTGTTCATAGTACGCGTCAATTTTTGCCATTTCAGTGGAAGTAAGCGACGGCTGTTTTCCCATACTTCTTTTTTTTTAACAAATAACACGTTTATCTGTCAAAACTAAATGTTATTTAATAAAATTTTTTCGTAGAAATGCAAAAAAAATAAAATTTTTGCACTGAGGCTAATCTAAGGTAACACTGAAATATTCATAGTTTTTCTGCTGCTGACAAAAACAAATGGTAAAGTCCCGTTAACTTTAACTGACCCATTTGGAATTTCTGTCAATATAACAAGAGTACCCTCTTACCAACGACTTTAATATATATTTTCTAGTAAAAAAAGAAACAACAAAATTTTTGCAAATCTTTATAATTATGAAGTGAGGCTATCCTAAGTTAACGGAGTGTATACTACCCATAATCACAGATGAAGCACAATTTTCGGTCGAACGTCTGTGTGTAGGCATATAACATTGAGTCTTACTTAAGCTTTACAACCGACTTTATCTGCCTGGCCCCAATCAGATATTGTTACGAAATCGTGATTGACCCTATCATTTATATTTTACCACTTGGCTCCAATCTCTGAAAGGCTTTCTTGGAGTAACGTGGTGGCTGTAATTTGGACCTAAAACGCAGCAAGGGCGATTTAATTTGGTGTACATTACTCAACCGGGGCAACAATAGCGTGTCAAGAGTTAATATAGTCGCCAATTTCTAAACAAAAGATATCAGCTTGGTCTTGCCAGTCATGTTCTAAAATCTGCTACAATTTGGAATTCATCTTTCCAATGTTCGGTCAAGAAAAGCAATATCGCTCGTTCATGGTCGAATTAAACTACAATAGTTTAGTACGAAACGCACTGCAGAGTGGAGGATTTGAATGATTTTCAAGCTTATGTTGCCGCATGTTTCGCGGTTTCTGCTTTATCTTACACTTGTTTGTCGATATCTGATATCTACGATTTTAAATTGTAGTAAATCACATTGTTGCAATTAGTAGGTGACATGCAATATTAGACGGATAAAAAAACCAACTTGAAAACAAAGTTTTAATTTGCAAGAAAATTTCCCATGAGACAAGGCAATGGATAAGTAGGGAGGGACACCTTTATTTGTTTTCAAGCAAATGACACATGAAACACTGTTTAAGGACAAACACATACGTGTCTCTTTTGGACACAGTAAAAGTTTTAAAAACTTATGAATTATGAATGCATGTGCTTGCTAACAAAAAAAAAAACTAATTAATTTTTTAAGTTAAAAAAAAAAAGTTTTGCAATTAAAAATCACATGATTTTCCACAACTTAAACCTATATATTATTTAAAAATACCAAACTAATTTTTAAATTTGTTTTCCTTTTTTATTTCCAGTGAAACCGAACGTTATAAAAAAGTTAAATGGCAAGATATATGTGTTGGTGACATTGTACATTTATCAAATAATGAAACAGTACCTGCAGACATACTGCTATTACGTACCAGTGACTCCCATGGGGTCTGTTATATTGACACTTGTGATCTAGATGGTGAAACGAATCTCAAACGAAGAGAGGTGAGTTGTAAATTATCCAACAAACAATGCAAAATGTGTTTCACTTGAAATTGCTTCCCATCATTTAATGAACTGTTAGCTCATATAATTACATATATTTTATACAAAGGCATTGCAATTAATTAAATTTTCATAACGCTTAATAAAAACCTTATTACCATTAAATTGTTACTAAATACCTGCATAAGGAATGAAACATTTAATTACAACATGCTACAACAAAAATACCAATAATACCCTCTATACTCTTTTCATGTATGTATGTATGTTTGTATGTATGTATGTATGTATGTATGTATGTATGTATGTATGTATGTATGTATGTATGTATGTATGTTTGTATGTATGTATGTATGTATGTATGTATGTATGTATGTATGTATGTATGTATGTATGTATGTATGTATGTATGTATGTATGTATGTATGTATGTATGTATGTTTGTATGTATGTATGTATGTATGTATGTATGTATGTATGTATGTATGTATGTATGTATGTATGTATGTAATGGCCCCCTAAATTCAAAATAATCACAATTTTAAATTATAAGGCTGAGCTTTTATGTCCTTCACCACTAGAGGAAATGGTATATATAAGTTTTTCATAACATTTGCAGATTCTACACTATTCGTATCTACCCAATAAAGTATATTTACTCGAGATTCTTATAGTTTGAAAAGTCAATTTAACGATTTACGTCATCTATCCGTATTTTAGTTAATATAAGTTTTCCGAGCACCCCAGATAAGTTGTGAAAACTCTTATACTCGTATACCAATTTGTCAGATATTGTTTCGAAAATGTTGCTTCTGATAAAATCAGCAAATATCTACGATTTTTTCTATTTTCCTGATAATGTTCCCATCTTGATGTTTTTGTAGATTCCGTACCTAAAAGCTAAACACATTTGATTGCCTCGATAGACCGATTGGTAGCGCGCTAGTCGATCAGTCTAGAGGTTACGGGTTCGATTCCCGCCAAAGACTCTGGGTGTTTTCTGCAGACAAGCAAAAAAGCTTCGCAGAGTTAGTGTTGTATTAAAAAAAAGTACTGGCAATTTCCTCTACTTTTCATTACTCTATAATACTCAATACATTTTAATTGGGTATTCAATACTAGTACTCGCCAAATATTCTATTCTATTTATTTCTAAAAATATTACAATGAAAGTATCGATTAACTACTTTTGTGTATTGAGTATTCAAAAAAATTATGAAATACTCGATACTCGGTACCCACTACTCAATACTTTGCCAGCACTACACATTACCCTATCGTTTTCGCTACTCGAGTGTCTGTCACAGCCTCTATCACTGGAACCATAATGGTTAGACTGTTAAAATTTTCACACAAGCTATAACAACAAATAATAAAAATTAAAGGGTGTGCCGATCGTAACGTGAATTTTATTCCGATCGTAATAGGCAAACACTTTAAATTTACACATACTTCGTTTATATGTACATCTTATTTGCAAATAATATGGTAATATGTTGACATATAATTGTGCTATTGTGACTTACTATCTCATGAAAACAATTCCTGGGGCCTAATCACCGCATTCGATATCGAATAAACTATCGTATCGAATAACAAATTCGATACGAGTAGAGTAAGCTAACTATACCATTCGACATGTATCGAATCGTTATTTATGTATATCAAATTGTAATAGATTAATTATAAGTCAACAAGTGAACTAAAAACACGGCTTAAAAACATTTCCTTTCGAATGAAATAACGATAATTTGTATTCGATATCGAGTGCCATGATACCAAAATGAAAAAATTACGAGAGATTTTACTCGATATCGAATGCGGTGATTAGACCCCTGATTAGCGATTACCCCCAGTCTACATTAGACATAAAATGATAAACATGAACACTAACATCATGTTAGTATTAAATGTAGACTGCCCATGTTCCAATGCCAATGTTATTTCCAAGATTTAACATGGTTGTTAAAACATTTGTTATAAAAACTCTTTTATAACATGACAATGATGTTGTTGTTGTATTTTAGGTTGACAGTAGTATTTGCGAACAGCGCCATCAGCGCAATAAGCATTTAAACAACATTGTTGCAAAACGGAAAATTATGTTTAAACAGAAAATGACATAAACACGCATTCGTCACTTATAAGAACATGAATTAATTACGTTGCTCTGCCGGCGTCATGTTTATGTTTTGTTCAAGTTGATGACTAGTGAAGACGGCCTCTTAAAGAAACTTAGCAAATAACGCGTACAACGTTGCCACTTCTTTTTAATAAAAAATATATTGTATGAATTTATGGGAAATTTACTACTATAATTGCAATGTAAAAACAAAAATTATGTTTGATCACAACCATAGCTGCCAGAGTTGACGATTTTTCGTCATTTTGACGATTTTGGGTCATAAAAATGACATGATGACGATGGGACGATTTATACGCTAATTTTGACGATTTTAAATCATTCAAGTTTGCATCATTTATTTGTACTGTTAAAGCAACACATTTTATAATTAACAATAACTTATTAACAATAACTTGTTAATAATTATTTAAAAACTAGTTTGCTTGAAACTGAAGACTTTTATTTAATTGATTATAAAATCAAAAATATATTTTTTAGATTATGAAGTCATTTATTTAGGAGTATATAATTTATAGAGACGTATTGTCAGAAGTACAAATAGATGCAAAAGAAAAATGCGATATTATTTAAATTTGTGTTAGTTTCTATTTAGAGCTTTGTGATTAGATATTATCAAGATTTAGTTTTTTAAATAAATTTAAAGTTCTAGGTCAAATTAATTCTTATAATATTATTAATGATAAAAAAATATAGTTTTCTGAACTTACAAAAGTTGTTTTCTATTTTGTTGAAGAAAGAAAGTACTGAGTTCAGGCGATTAAAATTATTATACCTAAAAGATACTTATCCTTCTGAAAACATATACGTATTGGGTTTGAGATGCAAACGACGGATTCTAGTCTTTTGTTTCCCGTTTTGACTTAATTTATTACAAAAATCCTTGTTTTATGGTATTCTTCACCAAATTAGGAAAGAGTATTTAGTCATTAAGAAATTCATGAAATAAGTTGTCTTTGGAAACAATATTATATACAAAAGATTATTTAAAGTTAGAGAAACTGAGGTAGTGGATTTTAGTTTTTTATTTTAAAAGTATTGAAAAATGTGCATTCTATTAACATGTGATTTTTTTTTGTGAATTCTAATTAAAGTGTTTGATCCATGTAAATATTTATAATAATGCTGTAAGATTTATTGATTTAGGAGTTTATTTTGCTATGCCAAAACATATTCTAGCCTTTAATAGAATATGTTTTATTAGTAAAAAAAACATTTTTTGACTATTAATTAAAATTTTTTGGGAATTTAAATATTAATTATTTAATATTATGCTAATTACCCATAACGTTTTATAATAAAAATGCAATTTATTTGTTGGGGGAAAAGAGCTAGTCCCTATACGTATTTCACTGGTTGCTCAGGCCAGATCATCAGGAAACCTTTTTCCTAATTTTAGAGAAGCCAAAATACTTTATATGTAATAAAATTCAACAAAACACAATGAGAATTATGCATATTAATAGAATAATATTACAGAATATTAAAGCTTCAAAAAAACACCAACAAACAAACCACGTTTTTATTTTTCCTTACTGCCCTTCTACAATTGGATGGTTTTTTGCCATCACTGAATGCAGACGTTTGACGTTTTCATGACGATTTCAATAAGCTATTTTGACGATAATGACGATTTTTTCTCAAAAATATGACGATATTACTTTTAAAAACCCGGCAGCTATGATCACAACACTAATCATTTAAGAAAACATCACACTAAACGCAAAAACATAAACACAAAAAACATTTATAAACAGTATAAACATTGATTTGAAATTATGTTATTTTCAAATAGTGTTGCGTATAAACGCAGTAACACAGAGTATATATTACTATGACCGATAAACCAAGTATACACAAAATAAATTATAATATTAAAGGGTGATGTGGTTTAAACGAATACCACATTCGTTTTCTTTTAAACCTTTATAGACAGACGATTTAAATTTAAACAGTGTATATGTGGAACTATGTCCGCTAGACCCCATACAGGCTGTGACCGCATACAGACCGTGATTTTACTGAATATGGCCTTAACTTTTAAACTCTTTTAGGCAGATGCTACTCCGTAGCATCAAATAAACAAAACTAAATAAACGGGTGTCCCCATAAAATATGTAATTGTGACGCATATGTACTTGTTGTTTAAATTGCAGAAGACAGATAATTAAAATTTTAAAGATAAGTAATAAATATATAAAAAATTTAATGATGATCCATACAAGACGTGAAAAAACGTACGGTGGTACGGACCCCTAAGTGTTTGAGTCCGACTCGCAACTGAATGATTTATTTACAGGATGTAGTTTTTAGGGTTCCGTACACAAAGTGTAAAAACGAAACCCTATTGTTTTCGCTACAATGTCTGTCCGTCTGTCAGCGTCTTTTATCTCTGGAACCGTAAGAGGTAGACTCTTGAAATTTTCACAGATGATGTATAGTTGTTGCCGCTATAGCAACAAATACTAAAACTTATAGGGTGTTCCGATAGAGAGGTGTTATTCACGAATATGTGCTTATTTCTTGAACTGTAGGAGGAATTCACTAAAAATATGCAAGCACTAAATTAAAATTAGTTCGCTATATAAACAAGTATAAAAAAATAAAACTAAAAATTAAAGGGTGTTCCGATAGTGGTGTGAAATGCATGTATAAGACATAAGTTTTGAACCATAATAGGTAGACTCTTGAAATTTTCACAGAAGGTGTATAGCGATGGCCGCTATAACAACAAAAATTAAAACTTATAGGGTGTTCCGACAGAGAGGTGTTATTCACGAATATGTGTTTATTTCTTGAACTGTAGGAGGCATACACTAAAAATTTACAAACTGTAATAAAAACGTAGTTCGCCTTATATACAAGTCTAAAAAATAAACCTAAAAATTAAAGGGTGTTCCGAAAGTGGTGTTATTTTGATTTATAAGGCCTAAGTTTTGAATCACAATATGTAGAATCTTGAAATTTTTACAGAAGGTGTATAATTTTGCCCGCTATAGCAAAAAATAATAAAATTTATAGGGTGTTTCGGTAGAGAGGTGTTATTCACAAATATGTGTTTATTTCTTGAGCTGTAGGAGGCATACACAAAAAATATGTAAGCAGTAATTAAAACTTAGTTCGCCATAAAAACAGGTCTAAAAAATAAACCTAAAAATTAAAGGGTGTTCCGATAGTAGTGTGATTTGCATGTATAAGGCCTAAGTTTTGAACCGTAATAGGTAGGCGCTTGAAATTTTCACAGAAAGTATATAACTGTGACCGCTATACTAGTAAATACTAAAACTTATAGGGTGTTCCGATAGAGAGGTGTTATTCACGAATATGTGCTTATTTCTTGAACTGTAGGAGGAATTCACTAAAAATCTGCAAGCACTAAATTAAAATTAGTTCGCTATATAAATAAGTCTGAAAAAAATGAACCTAAAAATTAAAGGGTGTTCCGATAGTGGAATGATTTCCATGTATAAGGCCTAAGTTTTGAACCATAATAGGTAGACTCTTGAAAATTTTACCAAAGGTGTATAACTATGGCCGCTATGGCAAAAAATATTAAAACTTATAGGGTGTTCCGATAGAGAGGTGTTATTTACGAATATGTGTTTATTTCTTACAAACAGTAATTAAAACTTAGTTCGCTTTATAAACAAGTCTAAAAAATAAACCTAAAAATTAAAGGGTGTTCCGATAGTGGTGTGCTTTGTATGTATAAGGCCTAAGTTTTGAACCATAATAGGTAGACTCTTGAAAATTTTACCAAAAGTGTATAACTGCGGCCACAATAGCAAAAAATACTAAAACGTAGGGTGTTCCAAAAGTGACGTGTTATTTACGTTTATGTCTTTTTTTTGACCTGTAAGAGGAAACCACTTACAATTTGCAGACGGTAATTAAAACTATGTTGGTTTTATAAACAAGTATACAAAATTGAACTTAAATATTAAAGGGTGTTCCAATAGTGACGTGATTTGCATGTATATATCCTAAGTTTTGAATGAATAGGTGGAATTTTGAAATCTTTACAGGAGGTGTATAACTATGTCCACTATAACAAATAATAAAAATTAAAGGGTTTTCCGCCAGTGACGTGATTTGCATGTATAAAGCCTTATTTCTTGAACCGTAACAGGTAGACTCTTGAAATTTTGTACAGAAGATGTGTTGCCACGGCCGATATGACAATTACTAAAAATTAAAGGGTGTTCCGACAGTGACATGTTTTTCACTTATAGTGACTTATTTTTTAATCGCAATAAGTAGATCTTTAGTATATTTATAGAAAGGAAGTTGCCATGGCCACTATAATGAATAAAGAAAGTGTATTACCATGGCCGCTATAAAATCAATTACATATTAAAATTTAAAGGGTGTTCTAATTATGATGCAATTTTCGCGAATATTACTTTAATTTTAAAATTTAAGGGTGTCCCATAAGACATAAAGAAATAACTGAAATTTTTAAATTATACTGAACATAGTACGAAACCCTACGTGTGTGAGTCTAACTCGCACTTGACTAATTTATTTTATTTAATTTAAATCCGAGTTTCATTAAAAACTACTAAATTTCACCAAAATTTTACACTTCACCAAAATACCAATAACTAAAAATTTCTTTAAAACCCGAAAAATGTAAAAAAAAAATCTGACATACTTGCAAATATGGACCAGATAACTTAATAGTAAAAATATCGACTAAAACGAGCATTTCCACTTCAGAAATTGAAAACTTGTTTGGAACCACAGCATATGTGTGTGAAGTTAAATATGTCGAGTTGTATACGTTTATATACGTAACGACTTACCTAAAACGTATTTACGTTTGAAGTTAAATATGTATGACGTTACGCCATACATACTAAAATATAAACTTTGCAACATTTCAAAAAATATTTTTAAGAATTTTTTTTGCAAATAACAAAATTTAAGCAGTTTCAAAACCTATTGAATTAAATAAACATATAATCATATTAATCATTTTAATTAAGCGACAGTTACCAAATTTTCTTTCCATAAAACATTTTGGTTAAAGTGGTCATATGGAGAAGTGGCATGAAATATTACCACATGAAGAGTGTTGACTAGGGTCACTACTATAACATTCTATAAGTAGTAGTAGTAAGTAGCAGCAGTGAAAGAATTTTCCCCTCTGCTTTTCCGAGTTTTTCCTTGTCTCTAATATCTATGGTGTATGATTCACAATTAATCCATTTATTCTTTAGTAAATGATCGACCCAATGACCTGTAACTAGTCTGATCGAATAAGATCATCGGTTCGAACAATATCAGTGCGGACACAAAGACTTGTTTTCTTTAGACGTATTGTACAGTATCCCTCGATCATCCATTGACTTAGCCCTGTTATTTAAAGTTCTCTTTATTATGTCATAATTTCTATGATGACCGTAATCCTTAAAAGTCGAATAACTTGCCATGTTTGGTTATAAAAAACTATCCTTGCCTTCAGCAAGTTTTTTGGTGTCTATGCGAAGGATAGGCGTGTGTTGAAGATTCTAGCGAAATGAGTTAATACTAAGTCCGCCATAGTCCCTCGACTTTTAAATGTATTTTTGCAATTTGTATGACCTATAAAACGGGCAGGTCATATGCACATCCAATTCTCAATATATTGGTGTTCCAGTGCGGGTCCAGCTATTCCACTTGGAAAGTGCCTATGTGACATTAACGGTTTCCTCTACTTTTTCCATTTTCTAACCCCTTTCGTTCATTTGTGTTTCAATTTTGATGTTGGTTTTCTAGAAGTTACGTATCGCTAATTTTCTTGTTGTATTTTTGATTCCTCTATCATTACATCATATGCAGATTTTCTTTTTTAAAGTGGAAAACTTCTTTTTAATTAGTTAATCACTGCCTTCAAAGTCTTCTTTGCATTATAGTCAATGTCATCCCTTCCTAGGCAGTTATATGTGGGCGGCTACCTTAGTTGGGTTTTCAGTAGGTTTCAGAATTTTACCCAATTGATCTTAGCCTTATTTCCAAAACTTATTAGAACTTTATTTCAATATATGCTAGGTCTTTCAAAGTTGACTAAATTCAATTCCTCTTTAAGTTATTTGAGTGCCTCGAAAGACTGATTGTATCAGTCGGGTTCATATTCACCCAAAGACTCTTAATTGTTTTCTACAGACGAAAGCTTCGCATTGTATAAATTTGATATGGGGGGATTCAATTACATTTCATTTACATTTCAATTACAATTCAAATTACAAGTAATGTGTAATTGCATATTCTCAATTACACATTACAAGTACATAATTTAAATCATGGACTAAAGATAGTTACAACTACTTGTAATTTGTAATTGAAAATGGAAATCTTAATTGAAATTTTTCAATTACTAATTACAAGTAATTGTAATAAGGAAATAATAATTATGCGAAATTTCACAAAATTGAGTTATATTCTTAAAAATTTCCATTACACGTAGTATAATTGATTTTTTTCAATTACATGTAATTGTAATTGGAATTTTTTAATTACAAATTACAAGTAATTGTAATTGCAATTTTTCAATTACATGTAATGTGTAATCGAAAATATCTCAATTACATCTACAAATAATTGAATGTAATTGTAATTGTAATCAAAAAATAGAATATAATTGTAATTGAAAATTTTCAATTATAATTACATATAATTGAGTAATTGTATGTGTAATTAATTATAAAATGTAATTGACATCCACCAATCTGGTATAAATGCTATTGAGAATTAGTTAGATCTCTATATTTTAAAAAGTTTTTTTTTTTTTGCTCTTATTGTTAACTTCAGGTGGTGCGTGGTTTTACCGAAAAACAAAATATATTTAAACCCAGTAAGTTTATAAGTCGAGTGGAAGCCGATGCGCCGACAACAAAATTATATCGATTTCATGGGGCCTTAATACATCCCTCAGGGGAAAGAGTACCAATATCAACAGAATGCTTACTATTAAGAGAAAGTAGACTTAAGGTAAGTAAACAAAAACCTTTTCATTATAGACTCCTTATTAAAAATAAATTAAATTAAAGAAAAGAAACCAATCACTTAAAAAATGTTTTAAAATTTAATATTATGATCAAATGTAGTTAATATAATTCCTAAAATGCAGAGAGTGGTACTGCGTCATATTAATAATATCTAACCAAGACATCTCCTAATTTCAATTTGCTTCATATTTCTAGAATACCGATTTCATTGAGGGCATTGTGGTATATGCCGGTCATGAAACAAAAGCTATGTTAAATAATAGTGGACCACGTTACAAACGTTCCCAGGTGGAACAGCAAATGAACATTGATGTTATATGGTAAGTTCGAAAATTAATATTTCTCTAATCGTGTTAAGATTGCGAATTGGTTGTTTATATCTTTTATTTCTCTTCTTTTTTTACCTAAACCAGGTGTGTAATTATATTGTTAATTTTATGTGTTGTTGGTGCTGTTGGATGCAAAATGTGGCTTAGCTCTTTTGAGCATTTTCCTGTACCTTATTTACCCTTTGAAGTTTATCCCAATTACGAGGGTCTTTTAATATTTTGGACCTACATTATTATACTACAAGTTATGATACCGCTATCATTGTACGTCACCATCGAGCTGTGTAAAATCTTACAAGTTTTCCATATACACAACAATGTTGAACTTTTCGATCGTGATACAAACACACAAACCGAATGTCGTGCAATGAATATAACCGAAGAACTGGGTCAGATTCAACATATATTTTCGGATAAAACTGGTACTTTAACAGAGAATAAAATGTTATTTCGTCGCTGTGTTGTAAACGGCAAAGATTATAATCATCCGCCATCGGAATTGGAAAAAGTATATTCTAAACCAGGTTCACCAGCTCCACCTTTGGTGGCGAATGATTCGCTTATCAATGATATGGCGAATTTAAGTGCTTCTGGACTATTTCTAACGCAAAATTCGCAACGTATACAGGAGTTTTTAGTTGTGCTGGCGATTTGTAATACAGTGGTAGTAAGTGCGGCGCCACATCGCGATTTAATGAATGCCAGTGGAATAATAGAGGTTCAAAGCAACAATACATCCTTGGTGGGAGATTCTTCGGTGACATTGAAAGGTTAGTGGTGAAATTTTAAATAAAAAAAAAATGTTTTCGTTTTTTATTCAAAGAGAACCTATTACTACGATTATATTTTTCATTTAATAGTTAAATAAATAAATAATTAATTAATCTCTTTAAAATTGTATGCTTGTCAAAGGCGTCCCATATATCTAAAATGCAGTGTGTGTATGTCATATTATAATGTGGTACAATATATTGGAAAATAGATAGACTTTTTTTGTTGTACAAAATTAAAAAAATTTAATTTGTTAGAAACACTATGAAATAGTAGGTCTGTTCGTTAACATTTCCATTCATTAAAAAAGTGAGTGAAATTAAAACAAACAAAAAATAACTTTCAAAAAGGGAAAAAAATATTTAGTCACTATTAGAATAGATCGATTCATCCTTCTTCAGTGTTTAGTTGTTAACAATATCTATTTAAGCAACCAAACTTAGTCAGATAATCGAAAACGAGAAATTGTATTTCATCAATTATCGTCAGTTGGTCGTGTACTATCACCTAAAGTTTCCCTCTTGTTCATGTTTTTTTTTTTTTTTTCTTTAATATTTAGCTTCTTATATTTATTTGTTGTTGCTCCAATCTTTGGTGAAAACAACTTTTGTTGGAATTTATTTAATATTTGTCATTTAGACACCCGCTAACCACCTTATCAGGATTGTATATTGTGATATTGTCTAATCCATCGTTGAAGCGTTCAACCAACCAACCAACGGTGCCTTTGGCTTTGCAATCTTGGAATATGAAAAACAAAGAAATCTGCAGTTGCTAACTCTCCTCCTCCTAGCACTCCTCGCACATAAATCCAGAGCGCATTTTTCTAATAAACTGAAACAATGCTCTTCCCGAACAATGACCCGTTATTAAACCTATTAAATTTCCTGTGCAAACCTAGAAGTATGCTGGTCCTTGCAATGTCATCACTGCCTGGCTCTTGACAAAAATTGTCACCTTTTCACGCCTAGGGACATGTTCAGATGGCTTTGAAAACTGCTAGAATTTAGGCATGGAACACGCAACAGTCATTCAAAAGTATATACGATCTTCGAATGTTTTGATCCCATAAGTAGTCACCAGCTCCAGTCCGACATTCAAGAACTTTTGTTTTGAAGAGCATACAAATCACAGATGAATAATTACAGAGCTCGTATTTATTGTAGAACGTCTTAGAGCGGTTTTCTAACTTTGTTTATGCAGTTTATCTTTAATAAAAGTGAACTATTAAGTGAGGTTTATATTTTTTTTTTTCGTTTGTACAACACATCTGTAAAATAAATTTTAAATTATGGCAATACCACAGCAAAAACCGATTACTTTTTAGCAAATTTACTTTAAAAGCAGTGGCAAAATAGTAAAAAATGGCAACTTAAATAAAAATAAAAAGGTACAAAAACATTGTGAATTCTAAAAAATAAAAATTCAATTGTCGATGCCAGAAGAAAAAATTCTTGGTACAGGCCAGCGAAAATATGGCAACTACAAAATAATGAATCTTACGTTCAAAGTTAAAGGCGAGATCGTCTCGTCCATTGCTTATCGATATATATACCTTTAGGTATACAGTTCAAGCAATGCAAAAATTGTAATGTGGTTGTCATTATCGTTTCATCAATATAAATATATATATATATATATATATATATATATATATATATATATATATATATATCTTATATTGATGAAACGATAATGACAAAATTGGTTTGTAAAATTTTGCTCTGGTAATTTCGATATTGAAGATGCACCACGTTCTGAAAGGGCCGTCAAAGCAGATAAGGACATTGAAAAAATCTAATTATAAGACTCTACTGATTGGCGGTAATAGTGGAAACTGTAAAATAATGCCAGGAGGAGTCGAAGATTGGTGAAAGAAATGTCGCGTCTGGAAAGACAGACAAAAGTGCTGAAAAAACTCTGTATACGACAGTGCAAGTAATATTGTGAATATGGCGGACGATAGTTTTGTCCGATCTAGAAATTTCTGACAACAATAATAACAACAATAACAATTTTAACAACAACTTGATACAAGAAATTATTGTCAGAAATAAATTGGTTGCTATGCAAGACCTTAACAACAACAATTTGACGAAAGAAAAAATTGTTGAAAATAATTTGATTGCTATGCAAGACGCATTCAGTGAACATGTAGGTGATTGTATTGTTCTTGTTGACACCTATAAAATCGATGCTGAAAATAGGAAAATGAAAAATGGCCTCTTCATATATGGAAAAATAAAGAATTTAGGTTTTAATGGTATTAAAAAATTAAAGCTGTTGGTTATACACTTTATAAAATATTTTTTGAGAATCCTTCATCTGCTAATAACTTTGTTAAGGATGTTAGATTAAAAGAAGCAAGCCTAAGGGCGTTTATACCCAAATCTTTTACTGAGAGTTACCAAGTGAAGTGACACTAAATTATAACCTCCTAAAGATACACTTCTTTTACCCTCAAGTAAGGCAATGCCATAACTGTGGCAGGCTTGGACACACCCAAAGAAGCTGTAAATAAAAAAAAGGTGTTTAAGATGTGGCAGTTATGGTGAGTGTGATGATATTTGTCAACTTAAGAAATGTATTTTATGTGATGGCACTGACCATAGCTCCAGAGACAAGCGGATATGTAGTGCATGAACAAGAGAGAAAGATCTGGTCAAGATCATGACTGTTAAAAAAATGAAAACAAAGGAGGTCCTTGAGATGTATGTTGCAGATAGAAGTAATATATTCGATATTTTAATGGATAATGAACATTTTTCTGCACTTATTGAGCGCGCTGCTAATCACAAGGATGGGAACAAGAAAATCAACCGTTTTTTAACTCCCTTGAACTACAGCAGTGTTGTCAAGGTCAGAAAACCTGTTAATCTTAAACCACACTTTGATAAACCAGTATTGGGCGTGCTGAAGCTTAAGTGGTTAGCACGTTGACTACTAAGCAATGGTCGGCGTAGTAAAATAATTATAAATTGGCTATGCTAGCTTCAAACTAATTCGCCTAAATAACATCAGAGGCGCTGCAATACTGTTCTAAAAATAATCATAACGTTCAATTGCAGTGTTGCCAGGTGCGAAGCTTTACTATCCACTAACCATCTGTCTTATCTACTCCTATCCCTTTCCGAAGGAAGTAACACATTTAATATAGGCATAAATTGCCTGAGTGTTACTTCTCTTTAAAAAAAATAATGTTCAATGAGTTGCAGCCTACTAGGCGTGAATTTGAAAGCACCACCTACAAAAAAGTATGGAGCTTGAAAAACTCACCAATGAAATACTTAAATTTATGAAAGGTATTTCCAATCAAAAAGGACTAGAAGCTATTGATCAAGACATAACTTCAATCTAATTGGAAATATCAGACCTGCTGGCTATGGTGGGGTGGCCATAGGGCTGAGGAAGCTCATTAAATTTCAACGTATTCAGTATCTTTCATAATGACATTGTCATTATTAGAACCTTAAATCTTAAAAGAAATTTTATTATATGTGCAGTATATTTACTGCCGTACTCGGACGTTGTTCAATTCTCGATAACCATGTGTAATTTGCTCTAATTCCTAGATCCTTTTAATGATGTGCTTATTTTGGGATATCTTAATGCCAGGGAGACCAGCTGGGGTGACACTGTATCGCTTCTTAAAGGTAAATGGCTCCTGGATAACTTAAACCTTTATAATTTCAGAGTTTTGAATAATGGTACTCATACCTTCTTTAGATCCATGATGGATAGGGCGGGCTCAGTCCCTGATCTCTCCCTTAATAATACTAATGTGTCATATACATGGGAAGTGCTCCACGTGTTCCCAGGTGGTAGCAATCATAAATCTATTATTTTCAACTTCCGGAAAATTTCTATATTTCAAGGAATTAATAGTTATAAACCGCCGAATAACAACTTGAGACATTGAGTTGTCGAATTCGATCGCCCATTTTGATTTGGTTTAATTTTAAAATTTTGCATATGGTTTCCATGTGTTTTTACAGAACAAAATTTGCTGCGTCGCTTTAACAACTGTGATATGAATCATTACTTGAATTGAGACATAGGTTGCTTACAATCATGTTAAGCGCAAGAGTTTGTGGAGTAAAAAAGATGAACCACTTCTAAGAACGATATTCGAAAAGGTTATGCTATCTGTTTGGTGGGATTTCAGGGTCACCAAAAGTTTTAACAGCTTGAATGGGATGTACTACCATACCCACCATATTATCCGAATATGGTAATTTCGACTATTACTTGTTCCGGTCTCTGCAAAATTTTTTAAAACAAGTATCTTTACTAAAAATCAGGATGCCAAATATCTTATGAACCAGTTTTTTTGCCAGCAAAGATCAGAGGTTTTATCAGCTTGAAATCAATATCCTGCCCGAAAGATTGAAACAAAATGAAGAATATATAAAATAAAAAAAAAAAAATAAAAAATCGGGTTTGCTTTCTGAACAATCCAAGCCAATAGAAAGTTGAACTGAGCAACTTATTGAACAGTGTAAGCAAAACTTTAAGAATATAAATAATAAAATATTCTGTAATACTTGTATTATGTAGTGTATGGGGCGCCTTATACGTTTTGAAGTTATCATAACTTTAATACTTTAATAAAAACAGTTTTCTTTGATTGCCTTTTATTTCTTAATTTCTTTTAATATTTACCACTCCAATTGTAGGTGTAAGACCCTTAGCTGGTCAAAATGATGTAAACGCATCACCGGCCTCCTCAATTAGCAATAATAAGTTGGCATCCGCCATACCTGCCGATCGTTATATACGCTTAGCTGAATCACGTTCTGTTACACCATCACCGCCCCCAAATTTAGCATTTAACATTCCTACACAAACGCACATACCTTCATTGTCACCCATAAGTAGTTCAGCCGAATCGACACCCACCTCAGAGTCACCGCCAATGAAATTAAAATCATTATCACACGCTATTTCGCCTACAGGACGTGCTAAGGCGGCTATAAATTCAAAAATAAATAGTATTACAACGTTTCTAAATGCCAAGACGCAAAACAAACGACTGGGCACTAAGTTACAGTAAGTGTTTAAGGTTGTTGATACCATACGTAATCACATATGGGGCATTCCATCTTAAACTGGACATTTTCATCCTTGATTTCTTTTTTGCTGGATTTCAAGTAAAACATCACGTTTTTAAGTAAAAACTACTAATTATTTTTTAAATCGACCTTTTTCTATTTTTTGCTCATAACTTATTCAATAATGATATAATTTGGACTATTATAAGAGAAGGAAGTTATGATGAAAAATGGAAAAATTTTCTTTTACAATATCAATATCAAAGAAAAACAGTCCTATTTTGCGTGGAAAGCCCCATATGCTTATAGAGCAGTTAAATAATTATGTGCACTTTGTAGGCAACAAAAAAATAATCCCACATATCAGACACCTGATGGTCGTCCTTTATATGAAGCCGAAAGTCCTGATGAGATGGCTTTAGTAAATGCTGCTTATAGTTACGACTGTTGCCTTGTCAATCGTAGTCCAAATCATATTTTGGTCAGTGTTCCCAACAAGGGTTTAATGGAATATGAAGTTTTAAAAATCCTGCCCTTTGATTCCAGCCGCAAATGCATGTCTATTGTAGTTAGACGTACGGGTACGCAGGAGATTGTTTTATATACCAAAGGTGCAGATAGTTCCATAATGCCAGTTTTGACGTCGTGTTCGCCCAACTCAAACGAAGGGCTGATACGTGAAAAAACCCAACAACAATTAGATCGTTATGCTCGAGAGGGCTTACGTATTTTAGTAATGGCCAAACGTAATTTAAATGCTGCTGAATACACAGACTGGTGGGCCAGACATCAGGAAATTGAAATCTCTATGGAAAATCGCGAGAGACGATTAAGAGAGTCATTCGCCAAGTTGGAAAGTAATTTAACTTTATTGGGTGCCACTGGCATAGAAGATCGTTTGCAGGAGGGTGTACCCGAAACTATACAATCCCTAATGGCTGCTGGCATATCAATATGGGTGCTGACGGGTGATAAACCAGAAACCGCCATAAATATAGCATATTCAGCAAAATTATTTACACAACAAATGGAATTGATAAGGTTATTTTTTTAAACTTTTTTCTTATTGTTCTGTTAAAAAGGACAAAAAATAATATTATAATAATTTAATTATTTCTGTAGATTAACTGCCCGTTCAAGAGATGCTGCCGAATCTGCCATTAATTTTTATCTAAACGAATTGGAAGCTGCCAAAGTAACTTCTTTTGAAGGCAGTCCTCGCCTTAAACAAAGAGCTTTGGTGGTGGATGGTAAGACTTTAACCTTCATATTGGATTTAAGGTATGAATTCGTTAATATTATTTATTATAAAACCAGCAAATTCATTGACTTCAATTACCAGATCAAAACTTATACGTCCTTTTTTAAAACTGGCTAAAGGCTGTGCTTCTGTTTTGTGTTGCCGTTCGACACCTTTGCAAAAGGCCTATTTGGTTAAAATAGTCAAAGAGGAATTACGCTTATGTACATTGGCCATTGGTGATGGTGCCAACGATGTGTCTATGATACAAGTAAGAGTTTCTTTTAGTAGAGAAGATTTTTGACAATTTATGGAATGATATTTTGTATTTTTGTTATACAGATGGCCGATGTGGGTGTCGGCATATCCGGTCAAGAGGGTACTCAAGCTGTAATGGCAGCCGATTTTACAGTAGCTCGTTTTTGTTATTTGGAGCGATTGCTTATAACACACGGTTTTTGGTGCTATGATCGTTTATCTCGTATGATTTTATATTTCTTTTATAAAAATGCTGTAAGTAAAAAAATTGTTTAAAGAAAAAATTGTGTAGTTTCTTCAAGTAGGTTGATCCTCTTTTTGATTAATACTTTTCGCCTTTTCGGGGAGCCCAGCCTATACCCTTATATAGCAAGTCATAATTCCCAAATTCGGCTCTTATTAAATAACTTAAATTGAGTTTTTGTGGTACTCCACGTGGTTGATTCATGCAGCCACAAATAACTGTATCGCAATACAGCTATTGAAGACAACCCAATTAGCCATTGCTAGAGTAAGAAGAAAATCACTCGAAGGCCGGTAAACAAAGAAGGCCTGGCTGCTCTTAAACGATAATAACAATAACGCTCGCGCATTGTTAATCCACCCGGAGCAATTTTATGACTGAAACATTTACTTTGCACATAAAAATACTAAAGTAGAAATTTGATTTATAAAGGAATTAAAATATTACACCGCTACTTATACTTAACGCTTTCTTAGACGTATATCAGTGGCTGCCATTCAATCTGTTCTTTTGGTTTTATGTTCCCACGGCTAAAGGGCCATAAACTACCTTAACCGGATACTGTTAAAAAAAACTTGGACTTATCATAGACCCCAAATTATTCTGTAAGATAAATGTGCAGCAACTCAGGATTGAAAAAGCAATGGTTGTTTAAAAGACGAATACTGAATAATATGTCATATAATGCACGGTTACAATAAAACATGTTGTGACTAACTCTGTAAAGGGTTCAAAAATCTGATTGTATTGATACGGGTTACGGGTTGTTTTGGTACTATTCCTTTAGTATGCGTGTAAAAGCAAGTCAAGAGTCAAAATTATAGGCGTAATGGAATACGAAAGCCTCAGTTGCTGCGGTTGACAACAAATCAATGTGCCTGTTACATGGGTTTTTAGGTTTAATATAATAAATTTTTCTTTGTATTTGAATAAATTCCTTTTATAATATATTAACTTAATTAATTATAAAATAATAATTTAATTTTTTTGCAGGCCTTTGTTTTTCTAATATTTTGGTATCAATTATATTGCGGATTTTCTGGGTCTGTTATGATAGATCAAATGTATTTAATGCTGTACAATTTAGTGTTTACCTCGCTGCCTCCTTTAGCCATTGGTGTCTACGATAAACGTGTGCCAGAAGATTTACTTTTAAAAAATCCATATCTTTATAGATACGTAAGTATGCATTTTGAATGACTTTTATTTGATTTAAAATTTAATCTCAGACAGATAGAAAAAATCCCAAAAATCGGTGGTTTGCATTCCATAAATATTTACTTATGGATTTTTGGGATTTTTTTCTGCACCACCAACACAATTTATAAAAAAAATCAACTGTACAGTTTTATTATGCATTTGTCAAGCAATAGTGTTTTAACTTGAAATTTAAAAATTTTCAATAAAAGCCTGGTACTCTGTTCAGTTTTTCATGCGGAATGCTGTCAAAGTACATACATAAAAAAATTGTATGAAAAAGTCATGAAAAAATGTTGCAGAAGTAGTAATCTGGTTTTACTGTAGAAAAACATTGAAGTATTTTTGACAACATTTTATCAAAGCTGTGAAATAAAGCAAATGTGCATTATTTCATGTTTAATTTTTTGTAAAATTTTTTTGTGGAAAATTTTGTAACACAATGTGGTATATTTATAAGCAATAAAATCGTAAAATTCTTCCAAATCGCGAGATAGACTCTACATTTTAAATGTCAAATTTTTCTTGTGAAATAATAAATGTTGCTCAACATTTTTCACTAATTCGAACAAAGTTTTTCACTTTTGCGGCTACCTAAGCGCTACCTAAACGGTGTTAAGAATCATTCCTAGGAAGTTCATATGTTCTAGAAAGTTGTTTATTGAGATCTTAGGTTCATTTTTGTAGTTGATTGTTTCCTTGAATTGAACGGTTTGCTACCTATGGACCTGAACAGGGGAAAAAAGGTAAAAAAAAAATTTAATTTTTTAAAGTTTTTTGCGATTTTGACCTTGAAGATGAAGTTTTTTTGATTTTATATTTTAACAATTTTTGTTCTTTATGACAAGAGCTACAACTTTGCCTCAGAGAGTATATCAAAATTCCAAACGGTTTGCAAAATATGAGCTTGAGTAAATGATCATTTTTTTGCAAAAATGACATCGAGGCCCCACATCTTTGAGGGCCCATAAAAAAAAACCTGGAGGACTTTGGGAAAAACTGGGAGACAGGGGTCTTTTTTGGTCTTTTATGACGTAGTGGTGTCCGTATATGGTTATTTTGCCATGACTTAAAAAAATAACACAGTGTGATATACGTACACCAAATTATAAGGCTCTTACTTTTAAAGTGCCTTAGATATGGTTTATGTATTTGCTTTATGTAGCGGTGCCCATCCCTGGATAATTACTCAGCTATATATGTATACATAAGCTTCTAAATATTGTATACAAAATTCTAAACTTAAGTTCAGTAAATAAAGTTTAAGATTTCCCGATGATAAAAATAAAAGGTGCTGCCAAGTTTGCAATAAATCGGTAAAATATCGTACTTTCACTACTTTTTCTCTATTTTCTCTTGGAAGATAGATTTTTTACGGGAAAAAATATCCTATATTTGAATCGAGATACTAAAGTACCTCCTCCAGTCTTTTTTTTTTTTTTACATGATGCGGACACAGACAGACAGACAAAAATTCCTGCGGAATAGAAGGGAGAAAATGACAAAGAAAATTCATTAATTGACAAGCTTAAATATATACACTTCATTCAAGTGTATGACTTCTAAATAAATGTTTCTTAAAAATTTGTATTCGCATTTCATTTTCAAACTTCACGATAAAGTAAATTAATTGATAAAATCAATTTAGTTTACTTTATTAAAGCCAAGGTATGTGGCTTTAAAAATCTGTTTACCGTTTTTCAATCGGTGCTTCTCACTCTGAGGAATTTTACAATAAATCATAAATTTTGTTTCAAAATTGGTTGTATTTGGCTAGGGCTGGAGGGACAACGGTAACAATTTATGATTCTATAATTCGCATTGGATATAGGTTGTCTTTAAAATAATTTACTAGTTCCAAAGTAAGTTTAACTAACATAAGCAAAAAAGCTATACCACATTTTTGGGGAAAATCCTGCAAAAATGCCAGTTTTACCATTTTCCCAATTTAGAGGCGTATAACTTTTTCTCAATTTTCTCCCAAACTAGGCATTAAAGCACATTTTAGAAGAGGTACCCAGCTTTGAGGACATACCCACAGGCCCCCTTTGCCCTAGGAAGCCGAACGTCCGCAGCTCTAATCGAAGACACCTATGAAAATTTGTTAAGGGATCTTTAGTGGTTCATGTGCTACCGGATTATTTCCAAAATAAAATGTTTTTAAACCACTGTTCGATTTAAAATAGTTCTTAACAGTTTCATGATTTTGTACTTATTTTATCTGGTAACTTAATTTATTAATTTTAAGACACATAGATGTACAAATTGTGGAACAAGATTAACGTGAGTACCTGCCAAGACGGCCTAACCTCACGGTGGTCTTACCACCGAGTGAAACTTAGGCGTAGACTAGCGCCCCCATTGTGTAGTATAACAACACTTTACGATTGCCACCAATCGCTTTTTGTGTGTGATACAGTCACAATGAGTAGCAATTTATATAATATGGCAAGCCTTTCCAAGGTAAGCCTAGATCCACATTATAACCTCTTGCTTAGGGGTTTGGAGACTATCCAAACTCCGTCTGTTGAGAGTGCAACAGCACACTTGATCGACCTTGCACCTTACCTACATAAATCGATCTTAAACCACAACCACCACGTGTACCCCCGAAGGGGACCTCAGCAATAACCGGTCACAGAGAGGATAGGCTCTCTGTGGGGCCACCGATTCCCGTGGTACCAGTCCTTTGGGCACTGGTCGGGCCTCAAAGAGGACCCGTATGTTTTAACACACAGACCTTTTCTTCCCGATTTAGGCTCTAGGAACCCTAGCGTCTGGTGCCCCTATTTTCCCCGAGTGAACCGCGTCAAAGCATTTGCCATATTCCTGCAGTGACAATTGGAACCCCCGGGGGTATAGACGTACAAATATCAAATCGATATTAAAAGGTTTACTTTGGCAGCCTTTGGGTATGGAACCCTGAAACGAAGTTCTTATTATTTTCCAATTATTCCGCTCTTTCTCCAAAAACGGTTTCTTACAATAAATATATTCTTTTTATTTATTTCTAGGGTCGTTTGGGTTTAGCTTATAAACCACATGATTTTTGGATAATACTATTAGATTCCCTGTATCAAAGTCTGGCGGTATTTTTTATAGCTTTATGTGCCTATGCAGAATCAGATGTTGGTTTATGGGAATTTGGTGCAACTATAACGGCTTCCTGTTTATTTACGAATTTATTACACGGTATTATAGAAATACGTTCCTGGGTAAGAATTTTTTTATATTTTCTTTTTCATCAAAATGCTAAATTCCGTTGTATTTTTGCTCCATTTTTTATTACAGACAATACTTCATGTGCTTTCTATGGTTTTGAGTTTGGGTTCATTTTATTTATTTTCAATGATTTACAATTCCATGTGTGTCAATTGCTTTGGCCTGCCTTCGAGTTATTGGGTGATATTTCGTTGTTTTGCTTCCGCCATACATTGGCTGGTAATTGCTTTATCTGCTGTTGTAGCCATTTTACCACGGTAAGTTATTTTTTAGTTTAAGTAATTCTATTTACTATAATTAAAAATGTAGTTATTTCCTTGAACTTTTATTTATTTTTTCTTTGGCATTGCAGTTTTAAAATTCATTTAAATTCTTTTTGGTTTTCATTGCAGTTTGCTATTTACTGTCTTAAAAACAACCATGTTTCCAGATGACAGCACCAGAATTTTAATAAGTAGTAAGCGTGAACGTAGTAGAGGTGAGGGTTTATTAGTTACTTGGTCAAGGTCAACATCTGCTTCATCAATTTATAGGTAAAGGACACACAACTAAACTTCAATGTGAAGGACTTTTTCCCGTACTGTTACTCTGCTCTCTCCCTTCTATTTCTCTTTTTCTCATGCACTGCATGTTTGTTTAACTTGTTGCAAATTGTAGCTTTTTTATTTTAAAGTATAAGTATTTTTGTTTGAAAACTAACTTACTTTTGAATTTTTTTCCTAAATTAAAATTATTATTAATTTTGCATCATTGTTAATTTTCCTTTTATTTATTAGTTGTGTGTGTTTTTGCATTTGATTTTTTGTTCTTTGTTATTAATTGTTGTAGCAGCATGTTTACCTTAATTAATTTTGTTACTAAACTTACTGCTTCTGTATTGTAAGCGAACAATTCGTCAAAAAAATTGATTTGTTTGCTTGTAATACAAAAAGAAAGAATTTCAAAGATGAATTTTATTATAAAGTTTTAATTAAGTAAAATTATAAAGTGAATAAAAATTCATAATAAAACTTCCTAAAAATAGGAATTTTACAAAATAAAATAAAAGTTCCATATCACCAAAAATTGAAAATTAACAAAAAAAAAAATCTAAATTAAATAAATCACTTCAAATCAAATTTTATCATTACATTATGCTAGCGTCTAAAATAATTTTTACCCCTTTCTCTTTTATTTTGTAAAAATTAATATTTCAACTCAACTGCTGTAAAACGAACTTGGGCCTGCTAAGAATAATTTATTTGAAAAAGTTTAAACTTAAATAAAATTTTATTTTCTCTGAAAATCAAAGGTTTTTAAAAAATATACATATAAAAAAATTCACCTCACAATCAAAGAATTACTATAGGTCTGTTCAGTAACCCTCCTAGCTGAAACTAGCGACGAGAGAGTAAAATATAAATTTATATACTTATTCTCCTAAATATGAAAAAGTAAATGAACGCTTTACTAGCAAAAATTAACAAGTAGGCTACGGTGGCGTCAGGAAGAATCGCTTTAACCCTCAAATAGTACCTTTGTAAACGCAATTGTACTTAAAGGGCAAACATAAAGTAATCTACCTTTGTTAGTCAGAAATGTCGCTTTAGAGAAGTTCAAACTGATAATAGTAATCTCAAGGAAACCATAGAAATAAATCAAACAACAAAAATAAAAGCAAAATAACTTTATTAAAATATTGGGTAGTTTTTGCAAGAGTTTATGCTGCATTTAAGCTTTATTTTTGGTTAGTCAATATTAATAAATATTCTTTTTTCAAAGAAATGTCTATAATATTTACAGTAATAATATTCCAAAACACCAATTTTAAATCAGCATTGTACCGAAAAAAGTACTATTGCAATAAATGTATCATCCCTGATTTGTTTACTATTTATTATTTAAAACAAAAAGACCGAAAATGAAAACCTAAATTTAAAATAGAAAAACTAAATTTTATTGTTTAAAACCCTCGTTAAATTAAAGAAAAACAATACACCAACAAAGTTTTATTCACTTTTAAATTATTGTAACTACTAAATACTGATATTTTCCTTAATATTGCAAAAATTTCTTTTTTCATACAATTTTTTCAAAAAAAATTATTTTGAACACAAAATCCCGAACAGCTGATAGACCAATTCTTGCTAGTAAACAGCGTTGTCAACTTGGAGCGTTTCGCACCATTTTGGGTGCTTTTTCAAATGTTTTATCTCATTGCATGCCATTAGCAGTACAATTTGAATCCGATATCGAAATATTCTAGTATTGAAAAAGGATGGTGAATGGTTTACCTTATGCAATGGAAAATTGTTGATTCAACATTAGAATTTTGAACTGAAGTTAAATGTTATAAAGACGCACTTAATATTAACCCTTTTCATACACTAGCAAATATCGCGTTTAAAATTTTGTCATTTCCATACTCAAATGCAGAAGTTGAGCACGTTTTTAGCTTAATGAATTTATTTAAATCAAAGATACGTAACCGATTGTCTTTAAGTGCTGTTAATGCATTACTTCGAATTAAAAATGGATAAAACTGGAAAATTCTTGTTGTAAAAGTTACGAACTTCCAGATTAATTGCCGCATTAATATTAATGATGTTTACAAAACATCAGAATCAATCAAATCTGTTTTATGGGCAAATTAATCAGGCATGTTCCAGAAAAGTTGTAGTATGTTGTAAAGTAAACTTTTTATTTTTCATGTTCTGCAAAAGTAGTGGTTTGGTTTTATGGGTGTGAAGATAAATAAATTCTAATTTGACTAGCATAGACAAAAACCACATTTTCTAACAGAGTTAATTTTTCAGTCAACAGAGCACTGTTATTCTTAAACCATTTACTGTAATTATTAATCCAATTATTTTGGAGGCTACAACTTGGAATCAGGAAAAGTTCCACCTAAAAATACACTTGAGAATGTTGCTCCGAGGAATACTTTTTGGAAATAAAATATTGGAATTTTCAAAATAACTTAAGAAAGGACCAATAACAATATGGAAAAATAGGGATGGGCTGCTATAACACACCATATACATATCATGGTCCATGGTGTACTTAATGGACATATAATACTTAATGGACCTGAAATAATTTTAGAAATTGGAAAAATCTGAATTTTTAAAAATAGTCATATTTGAAAATTACTTGGGGAGATTAGTGGTCAACATGTTGGTGTACTTCTTCATCGTGTAGCATTTCTCCTTCATTATGAATTTTTTATACGCTTTATGTGCTCATTATGATTACATATTCCTTTCAGCTGCTCCGCAATTGATACCATAGCATCAGTCTGGCCTCTCATACAGTTTTTCATTATATCATTAAAACTATCGTCTTTATGGCATCTTGGAGTCGCAGTAGTAGTAGACTTACTGGTGGAAGCAACATTTTCTTCAAGCATATCACTCAAGTCGACTGCGATTTCTTCTTCTGTAGGTGAATCACAGAAAACCTGTGCGTTTTCAACTCCTTTGATGACTGTGAAAATCCCACACAATTCACCAACAGCTTCCTCCATTTTTGTGAGCACAAACTTATTAAAAGGTCCTCCACCAGTCGCTCTAGCCTCCGAACTATTATGTGCGATTTTTCGTCTCACTAACGCCTTCCAATCCATCCACACCTATAAAATTTTGTCAGTTTCTAAAAAATATTTATTTATTTTTTAATAATGTAATTTGCCTTTTTCTAACCAGACATATCCTTTGTTGGAGGACCATTGCTATTTAATTGAATTGTAAGGTCTATCCATAATTCTTCCAATTTTACGCGGTCCCCTTTTGCCATGTCCGGATTGTTTTGCATAAAACGCAACATTATTGCATCCTGTGAAGTATTCTTGTGTTTTCCCCTTCAAATAAGGAAATTTTTTATTCTACCAAAAGGATCTGACCACTTTTATTTATTATACTCACATGTTTATTTGCAAAAATGTCTGTTTCACAATAAAATTTAAAAGTAGTTTCAAACCACTTCTTTTTGCCTAAAAGTAGTTTCTAGAACAATGCAATTCACTACGAATTGATGTTCGAAAACAAAATAGAAATGAAAAGTAAAAAGTAAAATTCAGAACACCCAAGTGCCAAATTGAAGTGATTACAAACTACTTTTACTTCAAAGTGGAATCTGGAACATACCGGAATATACAAAAATGTATCCGCTTGTACAAATAAATAATGTGCAAGTTTTTTTATTCTTCTGTTTTTTTTTTTTTTGAGTTTTTTATTAAACTATGTATATTGTGAATGATCGCTGATTTCTATGTAAAAAGTTGTGTATGCAATATATGGAATAAAAAAAATTTATTATCTAGTACAACTGAATACAAACATATTTGTTTATTTTTTTATTTTTGTTAAGTTTTATGATTTAATTTTGTTTTTTTGTAAAAACCTTCAACTTTAAGACTTTTTTATTGTTATATTTTTAAAACAAAAATATTATACTTTTTTGGAAAATTAATTCATTCAAGATTTTAAATAAAAAGAAATTCTAAAACTTCGTTCGTTTTCTCTTAAATGGTGCGTTTTTTTTCTCCACTTTGGTGAGTTTTAAAATTTCAAAGTTGACCACGCTGCTAGTCAAAATTTTACTAGCAAAAACTTGCAAGTAAATTTTTTTCACTTTTTATTCTCATTTTTATTCTCTTGTTTTACACTCTCGTTGCTAGTTTTTCGAGTTAATGAACATTTTTCCAGTAACAATTAGTACTAACTTTCAGTTACTGAACAGAGCTTATAAAATTTACCAAAATACATACAATATTAAAAATTCTTTCAAAAATTAAAAAAAATGGAAATTTATAAAAAAAATCTGGAGTGGGCTATACTCAACTTTAGCATACATCATGGAAACAAATATTTTTATAGATATTAGATATATTATATATATATATATATATATATATATATATATATATATATATATATATATATATATATATATATATATATATATATATTTATTCCTCTAACTCCCACTGGAGCATAAGGCGCCGATA
Source organism: Phasia obesa (assembly GCA_949628195.1). Classification (NCBI taxonomy): domain Eukaryota; kingdom Metazoa; phylum Arthropoda; class Insecta; order Diptera; family Tachinidae; genus Phasia; species Phasia obesa. The sequence goes on from OX451216.1 coordinate 123,327,337, forward strand.
TATTGCATAGAGAATAATGCCTTTATGCAAAAGAAATAAAGTGTACTTTATGAAAAATTTTGTAAGAAAGTTTTTTCTTATAAAAGTACACTTTAAGTAGACTTTATTTATTTGGAATAAAGGCAAAAAAGTTCCAAATTCGAATCGAAAAAATAATTATTTTAGGTTTGGGGTGTCAAGTAAACTATACCTCCTCCTTTTTCCCGATTATGTCCAAAAACTATGCTGCTCTTTATTTCCAATATATGTACGAGTATGTACCTTTGGTATTCATTATGATATATCAAACGCTACGGCCTGTAGAGCCTTCACAAAAATAGTGTGTATGTCACTATATCCACCCATCCACAGAAATCATCGCGAAAACAGTAAAAATGGATTCAGGAGAAATCACAACGTAAAGATCTGCTGAAACTCCGGCATCGACTTTTTCACGATTACTATACTTTACCTACTTATAATATTACGTTTCAAAATTTAAAAAATATTATCAAAATTTTAAAACTGCCAACAAAATCTAAAAGGCAGCAAAAATCAAAAATTTTCGCAAAATACACTTAAAAAATAAGCAAAATTTAAAAAAAAAATCTTAAAATTGTACCACAAAATGGTAAAAAAAAATACTTTTTTACCGTAAAGTTTTAAAGAAATCTGTTTTTCATGAATATTCAAAATTCTGAATAAAACGAAAATATGCATCAAATTAAAACAATTTCATTAAAAACTAGAAAATGTACTGTAAAAGCGAATATTCACCGAAAAGCATATATCTCAAAAAAAATGTAAAATTCACCGAAAAAAAATCATAAATCGAAATTATTAAAAACAAAAACAACAAACTGTAACAAAAAAGATTGACATAAAGAAACAATATTGAAAAATCATTAAAAAAAGAAAATTTATTCAAAACACAAAATCGAAAAACCATTAGAAACTATATTTTTCCAAAAAAAAATTAAAAAAAATCTACCAAAAAGCCCAATTTTGCCTTCAGCAAAATTTTACCAAAATATTCAAA